>WBNO01010194.1:1068-62748 GCA_013400575.1 Peucedramus taeniatus
GGCCATCCCGCCGCCGGAGGAGGCGGCGCGCATGGCGCGCTACGTCCTGCACAGCTGCGACTGGGGCGCGCTGGCCACGCTGTCGGCGCAGGAGGGGCTGCGCGGCCGCCCCTTCGCCAACATCTTCTCCCTCAGCGACGGCCCGCCCGGGCCCTGCGGCGGCAGCGGCGTGCCCTACCTCTACCTGACCGACATGGAGATCTCCGTGCAGGACCTGGAGGTGAGCGGGGAAGGGCGGTGACAGCGCGGGTGCGCAGTGACCCCACCGAGGACGCTCCGAGAAGCACCCGAGTCTCTGAGGCCTGCGCTCAGCGGCAGGCGGTGATTGCGGGGCAGAGTGACAGCGCTGGTTCACGGAGCCACGGAGTTGCTGGGCCTGGGAGGGACCTCTGGAGATCATTCAGCCCAACCCCTGCCACGGCAGGGTCACCTCGGGCAGGTGACACAGGGACGGGTCCAGGTAGGGCTCTCCAGAGAGGGAGACTCCGCCACCTCCGTGGGCAGCTGTTGCAGTGCCCTGCCACCCTCAGCGTAAAATCCTTCCTCGTCTGTGTTTTAGTTCATGGCTGTTCCATGGATGTCGCCCCGTTTGTCCGCCCTGGGGACAGTTTTTTAGCCCTTGAGCAGTGCTGTCTGTGGTGACAGTCAGGAGGTCTCCTGAGAAGTTCCTGCTGATCGTGGCCTTGAGAAGGAAGGGGCAGCACCAGGCAGAGGAAGTGTCTGCAGCTTCCAGAAACACTGAGCGAAGAAATGAGGCGCCACAGAGTCTTTGAACAGAGAAAAATTCGCACACAAAAACGTCAAAATGACTGGAACTTGTCAGTGTGGGACCTAAGCAAAGAGAATTCTTAGAGAGCCTGCTGAAGGAATAGTTATTAAATCTCTGAGTTTACCATAAAGGGAGGCACACATGGAAAGGCAGCGTTGGCATGCTGAGACTCTGAGTGTGTAATTGGCCTTGTCCCAGATCTTTTGTGGCCAAGAGTTTGTTAAAAACTTAATGAAATAGCAGTTGTATGCCTCCTTTATTAGATTCGTTTGTTTTAGTAACTTACAATATTAGTAAACAGAAAATAATGGTAGTTTTTCAGACTGTTTTATCATTTTTTGTTTGTTTCCTGTCAGGTTTTACTTTGTTACCTTAAAAATGTTTAATTATGTGTCTAAGTACTGTAGAGAGTCTAATTTATTTTGCCTGATACTTTTCTTTCCATCCCAGCTACACCTGTTTGCTCTCAGAATAACATAAAACCCACGGAATAAACTGGTACTGAGTATTTCCTTCAGGAGGCTCCTCAACAGGTCCTTATTTTGCTCCTTCAGGGCAGAAACTCTTGACACGTGATAGTCACAGGCAAGGGAGAAGGTGCCGAGTAATCATGAGTCAGCTTTTTGGGAGTTAAGCAACTTCCTATCTCTCGAGTGGTTGTTTCTGTTTCATGAGGTCACCGGTGCTCTCCGTACTGTTCAAGTGACTGTGGAGGGTTTCTCTTGGACATGAGCCCTTCTAATGAAACTTCTCAAAGCAGGGGAACTTCCCTTACTGGGAGATACTGACCCTTAGTACAGGGCATTCTGCTGTCCTGTTTGGCACCAGTGCTTTTCAAGCCAGGGTCACCAAATTAGTTCTTAGAAAAACATTCAGATACAGGTTCTTTAATTCTTCAAGTCAGGTGTTTCACTTAAATACTCAGATTTTTTTTTTTAAACCTAGCTTTTAAAATTCACTTCAAATGCCAAAAGAGCTGTTTGGGAGAGCCAGGAGGCTGTTTTGAAGAGATGTTTGTTTTTGGTTTACCAACAGCTGTGAAGCTCAGTTGGTTGCCTTCTCAGTAACACTTTGCCCTTCCACCAGAATTTACCTGATGAAGTTCACTGTATGTCCTTGTCTTCTGTACTGTCCTTTCTGTCTGTAAATTGCAATATATCATCATTTGCATATGAAATAGGTGGGCTGAATTCAGAGTTTTAAGGAGTGTTGTTCTGTGATGTTTGCATTTTATGTTAACAAGCTTCAGCACACCTCTGAACTGGGCTTTATTTCAGATTCAGAGCTCACCCGAGGAGCCTTTCAGATGTAGTTTGGAAAAGGTGATGACAGCTCTGTTCTTTCTGCCAGTATTACTGAGCTGAACAAAGTACCAAGAGCTGAAAATGTGGTGGGTAATGAAAAAAAAAGACATTTTTTTTCACATAAGAAAAGTAAACATAAACCTCTTTCTTCTTGCATTTCAGGTCAATTCAAATGCCTCCTTGACTGTGTCTTTGGCACAGACTCCTTACTGCAGGAAGCACAAATATGATCCCCAGAACCCCCTCTGTGCCCACATCATCTTTGTTGGGAGCATTGTAAAGGTGAGCAGCTGAAAGCTGACACTGGGCAAGGTTGTGTGCATCAAATATAGATTTCTTTAGTGGAGGGAGAGGAGAAAGGTGAAAAATTCTGTGCAGAAGCATGTGCTGAGATGTTCTGTGCTGTGATACCCAAAGGCCAGCCTGTAGTTTGTGTAAGGAAAAAAAAAAAGTTAACCCTTGATTTTTGCAGGAGCTCTGTTTCTTTAGTGAGAAATTTGGGGAGACAATAATACAGGAAATCTCCCTCATTCCTGTCAGTGTTCTGAAACTAAGAAATCTGAGGCCATTATTTTGGAAAAACCTTCATATTTCATTCACATCTCTCTTGCTCAGTTGAATTCTTTGGTTCAAGCAGTGTGACATGCCTGCTTCTGAAACTCTGTTGAAGTAAATACTAACCTGAGCTACAAAGTTGCAGGTGTTGTAGACAAAAAGTGTGCATTGCTGCCAGGGCAGTGTTCTTTTGTGCACCAGCACTTTGGTGTTTTGTAGGAGGTATTGAGAACTGCATGTGTTACTCATTGAAGATCATAATCCTATTATTTGGGATAATGGTTGAGGATGAGAACTAGTCCTCACTACTCTCTCTTACTTGATAGTCTCAATTCTTATGTGGTGTTTTCATAGCTGATATTTGCACACTGCACTCAGCAGTCTTGTAGTTGCTTTCCTGAGTTTCTCATTAATAATGGAGTTGATTTCATTTAGGTGGTTCTTCTTGTACTATACACAGAGCTCTAAATGGTTGATTTCACCCTTTAAACATCTGCACATTGTATATTAAGTGCACACTATATATTAATAATAACACTTTTCAGCTTCCCTTCTCAGTAGATTCTGTTTGCCATCCTGTTTGTGTTTTTGTGTTTGCAAATCTCTGAGCACAGCAGTATCTGTTTCTGTCAGTTTGAATGAGCAGGTGCAGAGGAGGTGAAGTTACACCTAAGACATCACACTATAATAATTCACCTAGAATCTATACTCTGTTTTGTGATTTGTTTAAAGATTTATTCTTATGTTGATGAAATACTCTCTTGCTCATGCTAACTCTAAAAGCAGCATTTTGATTTAATGTTGGAATCCACTACTTTGTAAGTGTTGTCTGTCTCACACAGTTGCACACCACACTGAAGATGAGCAGCCTCAGCCACAGTAATGAGCCCCTTGGGACAAGAGATGGCTGAACTAAAAAAAGCACACTGCAGTCAGCAGTGGTTTTTAGCTAAAACTCATCTTTACATGACTATCTTATTGTAATATATTCCTGTTTTTTGTTTAGGTGAATGATTCAGAAGGAGACATAGCCAAAAAAGCATTATTCAGTCGCCACCCTGAAATGGAAAGTTGGCCCAAGGATCATAACTGGTTCTTTGCCAAATTTAACATCACCAATATTTGGGTCCTGGACTACTTTGGTGGACTGAAAATTGTGACACCAGAAGAGTACTACAGTGTCAAGCCTTAGTAAGTACTGAAGCTTTTCATGCCTAACTCCCATTGTATTTCACACCTGTAAAACTTGTTGACAGGGAGGAGTGACTCCTGTGGGATTGGCTCACTGTCCTCTGTTTGAATTAATTGCAAGACAGATGATGTTTTGGTCTAATAATTAATAGTAGTGAGACTCTTCAGCATTTCTGAAGCTGTATTAATGGGATTGCAGCAATATTGCTGATACTTCCAAAAGAAAATTGCTGTTGAATCTGTCCTTATGATATTGAAGTATAGAGAAATTGTGTTCTATTGTCTACATAAAACTAAGTCTTCAAAATTTTCAAATATATTTTAGCACAGTCAGCATGAATTATGCATTCATTTCACTCTTATTCTACTTCTTGTAGGTGGAAGAAGATCCTTGGTGATGCTGATATGAAAATGAATGACTTTGGCTGTTTCATGAAAGATTTATTTTTTCTATGTCGTGTAGAGCTGAATTAATAATATAATAAATCAAACACCTTGCATTGTTAATGAGCATGTATTACCCTTATGAAGCAGATTTAACTTCTCACTGACTTGAATCCTGTCACACTGAAAAACCTTTGTGCATAAGCAATAACTAAATTTAATTCACTGAATGTGAATTTGGAAAGGTGTCTGACAGTGTGCATTCAGAAATGTTGTGTTTACTGGAATCTAAAGGATTAGTCCAGTTCTAAAGTGCCTTAGTTAAATAATGATTCTGAGCACTTTCCAATATTATTTTATTTTTAATACCAGTTTAGTTTAGAATTTTATGGTGAAGTTCTACAGGATGGCTCAGCTGATGAAATGGAAAGCATTACCTGTATTACAGTGGCAAATGATGTGCTGAGTTCCCAAATCCTGTTAAGAATTCTATTTGCACGCTGATAAACTCACTTTTTTGAGCCATTTTTCTGTTTTATTGAATGTGCTGTAGAATACAGTTGTGTTCATGCCAGCTGTACCTATACCTCAGGATGAGTTCTTGGTAATTCCTCAGTTGATTGTGTGCCCTGATGCTGAAATAGAAGCAGATCAGTAGTACCTAAATATCTGACTTAAGAAGAGTAGTGTCTTGTAAATTCAGTGAAATGTTGTGAAGGATGTCTTCTGATTGAGATTCTGAAATACTCAGCTTTGTTAATCTGATCAAATGGCAATTCATCAGCTTTTGTTCCCCTCAAAAGCAAAACTGAGCAGATTTTGGGGTCTGGAAGCCTTACACAGCAATTTTGGATTGGTAACCCAGAAGTGAAAAAGAAGCAATACAGTTTGAGACAAATGATTCATGATTTGTAGAGAATTAATGAAAGGTGTGCTTAAGTAGTGCAAGTAAGTTGCACCCAACCACAAAATTCACCTTTTTAACATCCTCTCCAATCTACTGTGTGCTGAGTTCACCAACACTAAAAAGTGTTTATGAACAAATAAGTTGATTTTACGGTGAGCAAATATTACCTAGTTGACTTAGAGTAAAGAATTTAGACTCCTTAGAGGAGGTTGATACATACAACAGTGAGATTTGTCATGTAAGATCCTTATATCTTAATGTTGTTTTTATATCACTCCTTTTCTCAGCTACTGGGATGATTTGTGAAATTATTTTTTATGTAACTTATTAAGAGTTCTTTCTTCATAAGGGGAAGGAAGGTACTTGGTACTGTTCTACTGTTCTGCTCTACTATTTTAAAACCAATTTAGGATAAAAAAAACTTAAAATGTAGAAACCTTTTTGGTTGAATAGGTAACACTGATATTTAATATGAAATTGAAAAAAAAATTATATAAGGTATGACAGTTGTGAAAACTCAACTGAATCTCTGTCATGGCCTCAATACTTTGTGAGGACACCTGAATGCATTACATGTAACCCTGTAACTTCTGATGTGTGAGACTGATGATGCTGGGCTTTTGTTAAAATTAAAATATTTTTTTGACAAGTGGTGTCAAGCATTATTTATTGCATGTCCAAGAATTATTCTCTCCCTCCTGCTGTCTTTCATACAAGCAGTCTCTTTTCAATGTTCTTGTTTTTCTCTGATGTCTTTCATTCTTGCTAGAATGAGCGGGGAAATGTCCCTACTTACACCTGCCTTCCCCTCCTTGGATTAAATCTGTGTCTTTGTACTTCACATGCTTTGCTGCCTTTAATGCTGTGAAATGAAAAATTGCAAAGACAAATGCCATCATTCCACACATCCCCAACTTCCTTCTTCCACCAGCTGCTTCTGCACCCCCAGATTCCTCTCTGGTAGGGCAGGGTGAGAAGCAGGAAAGGTCTTGACATTGCATAAACAATAAACATCAGTGTTACCAAGGCTGTTTTAAACACAAATTCAAAACATAGCCTCAAGCAAGCTAAGACAAAAAAACCTGAACCACAAAACCCAAATCTCCATCCCAGCCAAAACCAGTACACCACCTTCAAAAGTATTGCTTTCATTTGAGGGTTTGGTGCACAATAAGACTGGTTTTGTTTCTGGTTTTCTTCTCCTTTTACTATCACTGCCCAAATATTTTATCTTTGGAAGTGGAAGGGCCTTTTTTGGTAACAGATCTTAAGACAGTTTTGTAATGCTATTGCAACAGTTGTAGATCATCCAATTCTCTTCACCTTTGAAGTCTGGGAGGACCCCAACCAGCTGTTTCTTTGGGAAAATGGTGAACAGGAGACTGGTTAAGCTACATGTACAGACCTGGATTTGAGGGTCAATTAGAGATGAACTCTGGAGCTGTATCTGTGCATCTCACTGAATATTTTTTGGTGTGTTTTATATGGAGTAGTGGAATGTAAAACAGTTCAGGTTATCAATCTTCTCCCTTAGTAATAGGTGTGTAAATGTTTATATCACCAATCCAAGTCATTAGCTGGTCCTATTTTTCCTCACCTCTTTTCTCTGTGCTCACCTTCATTCTGTTTAGCTCATTCAGGAATTCATTTTTGAGCATGTTTCTTTTTTTCCTGCTATCCAGGAGTAATACTGTGGCTTAGAACAGAAGAGGCTGAGCATAATCAATTGATACAGCTCTAAGCAGTGAATCAGTGTTTTGATTTCTGTGTGTATCCTCTGCCAGGGCATGCTTGAAGTACCTGAGCATATTCTCAACAGCAATGAAGTCAGCATCCCCACCTGGGAGGCGCCTGCACTCATGGGAATCTGACACAGGATAACTGCAGGCACCTCACTAAGCCACAGGATGTTTGTTAACTGGGAATCTAATAGGGGTAATCACAACCTGTCATGTTCTACTTCCTACTACGTGTTCATCCTTCTATTGATCTTGCTTATTGATGTGTTTGTGTTTCTACTTCTTGAGTTTCAATTTCTTTCTTGTGTTTTAAATGTAGGACTTGTGCCCAGTGGGCTCTTGCAACATGCAACACCATTGCACAATAGATCTTAAGTATATCAGGTATTCATTTAATCCTTTTTTCAGTTCTCTCTGGAATTAATTTCTTAGCTGTTCAATATTGTGTCTGTGATCTTTACAATAAAATAGTGGTAGGTCAATCAGAGTATCAGACTAAAACAAAAACTGTTAATTGTCACTTAATGGATAAATTTGTTTTCAAAAGGTTTTTCCTGAGCTAAAACATTGGATTGAAATGAATTCCAGTAAACTGATATATTGTTGTTGAACACAAGAGGGTGCCACAGACTTACATTCGGCCAGAGTGTTAAATGTTTAATACTTAAAAGTGGTTATTGAATTCATCATAACTCAAAGATGCTGGAAAAGCAAACGACGGGGGCATAATATGAACAAATTCTTTTTCTACAGTGCTTTACATTATGAATGCTTCCCTCCATAAACACAGCAGCCTGCTGGCTGCAAAAAAAAAGGAGCATTCATCATTTTTTTGTGTTTTGTAATCATTTTGTGCTACGGAGAGCTCAGAAGTAATATCCATGAAAATGATTTACAGGTTTTTAAATTAAGTAACTCTAGTAAAGGAAATGGAGACAGGTATAGAATGCCTCGGAACATTGAGTGGGAGCAGCCGGCTCCAGACTCAACGATGTTTATTTCTGTCAAATCCAGAGAGAGGGGGTTCATTAGTGTGACCATGCTTCAGCTTAGGCTTATTATGAGCTGAATTAAACCACTTGACTCTGATTTGTAGTTTCCAACAGCTAATTAATCTTGGGTTCTTCAAGTGCCCCCAGGCTGCTCTCCTGTGTTTTGTGCTGCCCTGATGAGGTGCAGGTGTTTGGGTGATGAGGCAGAGCTGGGAAAAGCCTGAAGCTTCCCCTTTTTCTGTGAGGGCTGTGTTAGAGCTCAGGCTCTTGTTGCTTGCTCAGTCCTGCTGTCTTGGCCTTAAACCTGCCTGGAGTGTGATTGACCCTGGTTGCTGTCACCCAACCTCTGTTCTTCTCCAGGTACTGTGGGGACTGCTTATTTTGGGGTTGAGGCCAATGCCCTGCCCTCCTTGCCAGCTCCTCTGTTGGATGGAGTGTCCTTGGTTCTCTCTAATTTTCTCTGCTGGGGAGCTCAGCCCTTGAGTTTTTCATGCAAGCCTCTTACAGTTGTTCCCAGGGCTTTTTGACTTAAGAACTTCTGTGTCTAGAGGCTTCCTCAAGGTTTCTAAGTTGAATTGGTGTGTAAAAAGATTAGGCTGTAAGACTTACTAATTCTGGGTGTAGGGGTTAATGTTCTTCTGGCCTGGTTTTCTGTGGAAACAAAACTTAGGTGACATTTCTGGGTACTTGCCTTTGTCAGATTTGTTTTTGCTTTGTTGGATTCAGATTTGAAATGGGAAGTCTGACCTCAAAGCTAGCAAGCTCCTATAAATGTCATGACAACAGTGAGCTGGGGAGAGGAAACAAGCCTCAGTTCACATATATTAAAGGTACAAAAGTCATGTTTTGAAAATTTGAGTTTCATTAGTTGTGCTGAATGTAGAGCTGGAGTATTCTGGTTGAATGTGACTGGGTATGCAGTTAGTACCAGAAAGGGTGCAATTCTGTGTTGCTTAGGGGATGGTAGGCTTTAATCAAAGAACCTGGTAGCTGTAATGATGATTCTGAGTTATTTTCTTTCTCTAGCTCTTAATATCCTACATTTAAAAACCTCAAAAAATCCCCATTACTATTTGCTTCTGATTCCTGCAGCTGCTAGGCTTAGTTTTGCATAGAATTTTTCCATTTTAAACAAAAGAAATGCCACATTTCTGGTGGGGGGCCCAACAGCTGCTGCAGGTCTTGTGGAAAGAGGAGAGTCTCTCCCTTGACCTCAGTAGTATTGTCAGTGTAGCCACAAAGGTCTAGAACTATTTCATGTTATTTTTGCTACTGCCACTGACTCAGATTGTAAATTTACTTTGCATGATTACTTTTCCCTTTCCCTTACCTATAAAAATGTAGATACCAGTTTGTAGCACTCATGTAAAATGCTTGTAACTCATCTTGATACCCTTAGATGACAGGAATGCTTTATTTGAAGAATAAGATGGTTTGGTTTTAATCTGTGAGTAATTAATTTTAAGGCTTTTTTAATAAGTCTGTGATTGCTACAAGCACAAGAGTAATTTGACAAAACCAAACAGAGTGTGTGTGTGCGCAAAGGGGGAGAAAGAGAGGGTGTCAAGAAATAGTGTATAATTGCATAGCTAAGCATGTATATTTCTGTGAAAACATTGAAGATAATTTGTGTTTCTATAATGTTTTTATGGAACCTGTTAGATATCTTCCAGTGTTAACAAGTAACTGTTTCTAGATTGAAAGGTGGCAATTTTTTAGAGATAAGAAAGAGAAATAGTTGCACAAATGTTGTATTATATGGTCATAAGAACATTGCAAACTAATTTCCTGTTGTCTTTTGGCCAAAAAAAAAAAACAGTTGCCTAATCAAGTATAAATTGGATTTTTGATTTGTTTTAAATGCTTAAATGAATTTCAGTTAATTTAATTAAGTTTTTCCTCAGGTGAGCATTTGAAACATGCAGAAGAGGTATGTGTTGGGATAAAGAGGGGAGGAGAATAAAGGAGAAGAAGATACTGCCACAGACCTTAAAAAGTGGCTTCACAATATTTTTATATTTATAAAAGGCCTAACTGATAAATTATATTCTGTACAGCCATACAAGAAAATACTGAAGGTGTTCTATAATTAAAAAGAGTGTTTTGAGAATGTGTGTAGTGATAAAGTCACAGAATTTTTCTGCATATTCTGCAATGTAATTGGGGAAATTCACCTGCAATTAACAGGGTTGTTGATGATGCCAGAGAGAGTAGCTTGAGTAGCCTAAAAGAAAAGAAGCACTGTTCCTCCTCCTTAAAATATGACATAAGCAGTGGTCTCCTGAGTACATTAACAACAACAAAATCCAGAGCAGATCATAAAGGTGTCACTGGGGAGGGAAAAATTGGATATTACAGATTCAGTAGTCTCAAAATTGAGCATTCAAAGAGGGTGCATTTTAACTTTCTCCTAACACCTCCTTTATAGGTTTCCACAAACCTTGTTGCACTGAAGATTTTAAGACCATAGCAGGAAAAAGGAAACTGCCAGTCACAAAAATCCCTGAAATAATGAACAGAAATATGTTTTTGCATTGCTTCAGGGCATGTTTATAATCTCCTATAGGAAACATGCACTCCTAGCCATATTTGTCTTTGTGGTCCTGCACAGGTGTCCCTTTTTATGTTTGTTTTTCTTTTTTTTTTTCTTGTTGCACGTGTCAGGGTTTAAATTTGCTCAATGCAGCTGCAAGGAGTAGTGACAGTCAGGTGGGTTTTCCTTGGAAAAGCAGTATTTCCACACACAAAGGGGAGCAGTTGTAGCAAGAGCAACTCCTTCTGTCTCCCTGTTGGGAGCTGCAAAGCAAGACCTGTAGTTAGACACTGTCTTCTTTCCAGCTCTCCATTTGCTGGCAAAAGTGCAGGGCACGGACTAATCCTCTTGGAATGCAGCCATTGCCACTAAATAAGTATTAATTGCTGCATTCCAAGGGGATTAGCACAGTTGAACCCAATTATGGCAAATCGAAGCTGCACTGTAAGGCACTACAGTGCATTGAGATGCAGTGAAGCAGTGTAGAACTGTCAGTCTGCAACATTTTATCAATAAAAATTGGGGGTTTATACGCTATAAACAGCAGACCATTTCTTTTCAGTGTCTTAGTCTGAATGGCATGCCTGGCTGGAAGCTACAGCTTGCTCACCAGTGAAAATTGTTGCTTTTTTTAACACCCATTATCTTTGTGTGAACATCTCAGAAAGGTTTTTAATACTTGTTGAGTTAATTATGGCACTGCAAGCGTCACTCCCTGCTGGACCAAGGGCAAGGCTCTGCAGTCTGTCTGGATTCTCACATCTCTGAAGTCGACCAGCTCCTCCATCAGGTGATGTAGGAATTAATTTTGCCTGCAAGTGTTAACTGTATCAAATAGGCTTAGGAGAGCTCCTGATAACCGACCTGTTCTCAATCCCAGCAGTCTGCAGTGATGATTACAGGCATATCTCTGTGGTAGCAATACAGGAGCCAGAGGGCAGTGTGTAGTTATATATATTTTTTTAATCCTCAGCTTGACTGTGGTGTGGGTTTGTTTTTTTTAGTTTTCATTTATTTCCTGTTAAAACTGCAAACCCTGCTGCTTTTTTTTTTATAGTACAGTCAAAGCATAACCAGTAAGCGTGAAAAGGGAATGCTTCTGGGAATGAATCAGCCCCTTGCATTAGAGCTGTTCCAGGATTTTTTGTGTCCAGAGAAAGGATGGCATATGGATGCACAGAACCAGTTGAATGTATGCCTTGACTATTTTATGAAAGATCTTATCCTCACGGATAATGAGCTGCACCTTAACCAGCATTAAACACACCGAGTTGTACTTGGGGACCCCTTCAGTTCCCTGACCCATTCTGTTTCACGAACCACAGATCAAATATTGCAGTCTTCCCAGAGCAGGTAATTCTTGAAAATGTACTTTCCTCCACCCATATGTTTAGATGAAGAGTCAAGTTTAGCTGAGAGCTTTTCTTAACACAGCAGGAAGGGTTTTTTATTTCCGCTGTGGCCTTGTCTGTATTGAGAAAAATTGCTGCTGGTTCAGCTGAACAAGGGTTGGCATTCATTTCTAGTCCAGGGTTAACAAAGTCCTTACAATGTGACTGAAGTGAGTAAACTGAAACATCAGTATGGTTTAAACTGTTGGTAGAAATGTATTTGCAAGATTGGCCAATGCACAATGTGGGCAGGAGGTGCTGAAGTTTTTACAGTGCTGTGTAGCTCCTGGAGGTGCAAAGAAAGGCTGAAAAGAAGGTGACACTCTAAGCAAACCATTCCTTGTGGTAGAATTACAAGCCTTATGAACACTGAAAAACTTTTTTCCTAGAGAGGAGACCACTTCCCCTTTCTTTTCCTCTACTGCTTGTCTGCACGTGATTTGCATCTCTCCCACACCCATGCTTGTTGTGAGAATAATTCATAATACAAGCATGAGTGCTCTTCTGTGTACTTTGATTATATTTGGATAATGACAAGCTTGCCTTAGTTCAAAAGCTGAGGGATGGGGAGGTGAGAATTTCTGGGGGCACTGTCATGCAAAGCCTTTTTCCGACTCTACCCACACTTCCAAGTGAAGTCCATATACTCAATTTCTCTGACCTTTCCCTATCTAGACATCAAAACACACTGGCCCAACTGCTGTTCTCCCAGTGTGCCCACTGTTGCTATTAATCTCTCTTTCTTACACAGCTCTTCATTTCTTTTCCTTACCTTTGGCCTCAGCTCTTTATTCAAAGTGATAATTTGCTGGCTTTCTGCCGGAGGGAGAAGCTATGATCAATAACAGGAGGAGACAGAGGTCAGTGGAATAGTGATGAGCAGTGCCATCTGCTTCTCTGGAAACACCGTTACCCAAAAATATCAATAACTAGGATGATATTTCAGCTTTTGGATGAGGCATCAGTGAGATTGAGGCAGCCAGCAGTGAGAGCAGGGGTCTTTTTTTCTGCTCACTAATTCCTTGTTTCAGCCAATCTTCTGTCACACAGAGATGTGGACAGAAAGGGCTTTATCCAGCTTGCACTGGAATATAGAACATGCTCCTGACCACAGCCATTTCTGGGGCTAATGACACCTCACTCGGGTTCAGTGCATGGCAGCTCTCCCAGGCTGTGCTCTGCTTTCTGCCTGGTGGTGGCAGAGCCCATCTCCAGCCTTTTCTTGGAGCTTTTGGGGTAGAAGAGCCACAAAGAAAACCCTCCCCAGGGCAGGGAGAGAGAAGAGACTCAGCAGCATTGCCTGGGTATCACAGAAGGGTATGGTGCACTGTTACACCTGGTGCCAGGCTACTACTGGTGTCTAGTACTTTTGGTATTGATTGGCACAATATATAATTATTCAATTAAAGAAAAAGACAGTTTCATCCATGAATTAGCCTTTATTACTCCAGACAGCAAAGTGATGAATTTCTTCCAAGAACTTCAATTTACTTTGCCTTCGAAAGACTATAAAGCTTTACTTTTTTGTGTGCACAATAACTCTGATCCCACCATACTTTAGAGAAATTTTTATCACCAGTTTCTGTACCTCCTGGGGATGCACATTCCTCTTTCTTTTCTAAGAATTAGAAACAGGAGGGGAAAAAAATTATGCATTGACATGCTTGGACTTCCTCCCAGCCTAAGCTTTGGTCCTCAAGTGCATTATTAATATTACTGTTGTAAACATTAAACACTCAGTGATCTATTGAGCCAGATGTATTTTGTTGGGAGTGAGGCTGAGCTTTAAGCCTTAGGGTTTATCTAAGCTATGTTTTCAAGCTTTTCTAATTCACAGTCGTCTAAAATGAACTTTCTTTTATTAATAAAAACTGAAAATTCTTATTTGCCCGCATTTGAAAAGAGAACAATAATGTGAGATTTCTTACAAAGCAGGAGTTAGAAATGAGATTTATATTGTTATGAGTTTAGACAACTATATTGTTCAAAAGTGACTATAACTTATAGTTTTAAATTTCTATTTATGCCCTGTGCTGCACACTGGGAATAGTTGCATAAACCCCTTTCTGAAGTCAGGTCAAATTCGATACCAGAAACAGAGACCAGCAGCTGCTGAGTGGGGATGATCTAGAAACCATCAGACAAAGTGGGGAAAAAAAAACCCAACTCACTGAACACCATCTTACAGAGAGGAAAAGGATGAATAGCAAAGGAAACCCCAAACATCAATACCAAGAAGGCAAACCCCAGCGCTCACTCAGAGGCTGTGAAGGCAGAGGAAGCCGGCAGGTGGAATCCTAAAGCCCTCATAGGAGAGGGAGCCTCTTCCTGTGGCAGCCACACACCAGCACAGCCCGTGGAGGAGCCTCTTCTTCTTCTTCTTCTTTTTCTCTCCCGTCCCAGCACTGTCTGGCCTGGCAAGATGAAGTGGAGGAGGATCGCCATCCTTGCCTCCCTGCAGGCCCAGCTCCCAGCCACAGGTAAAGGCGGGCTTTGGGTTTGTGAGCGGTTTTCGTAAAGCTCTTTTGAGGAAAGGGTGCGACGTTCCTGTGGTGGATTCACCACCATTTTGGTAGCAGGAGGTGTCTGTGTGAGCACCTCAGCCATGTCTGCCCCTTGTGAAGGAGGAGAGGGACCTGCTGTGTTGAACTGGCCTGGGAAAAAAAGCCCCTCTGAAAGGCTGGGATTGGGGACCCTTCTCCTGCTGGAGCGATGCCACAGCTGAACAGTAACAAAACAAAGCTCTCAGCCCTCACCTGGGCTGCTTTCCCTGCGATTTCAAAGGGGAGGTTTGAGGCAGTGATGGAAAAGTTGTCACTTGAAGCAAGCTGCATGGGAGAGGCTTCTCATGGAGCTGGGCTGTGGGTTTGTGGCCCACAGCAGAGCCGGCAGGCGGGAAATGGAGCACAGGTGGTGACAAAAGGGCAGGGCCCTTCCCCTCACGCCCCTGCCTTCTGCTCCTCTCCACCAGACACAGCACAAAATGAAGGCATTTCTTCCTTTGTGTTATTTATTTGTGGGGTGCACAGGCCGGCCCTGCTTGGGCTTCGGTGTGCATAGGTCTTCCAAAGTCATGTTCAGTTTGAGAAGGAGGAATTTACTTTTTAGGAGCATAGCAGATGAAAAGGGCAACAAAATTTACATCTGGAAAAGGCCTCAGGTGAGGCCTGAATGTGCCATAGGCCACATCTGAGCATACATTAGAGCCAAATCCTATAGAAAATTTTTTCCACCCCATGTACACCCTGGCTGTACTTAAACCCAGCATCCTCAAGAGCTTGGGTGACTGTGACAGACGTTTTTATTGCAAAATTTTCTGGGGATGAGAGGAGGGTTTTGCAGCTGCTTTCTAATGCTGTGGAACCAGTCCTGGAGATTTGTGAGGTTTTTCTTTCAGGAGGGTTTTGAGGGAGGAAGGTTTATGCTCTGTGGCAGGCCATGATTTGTGTTTGTCCTCCCTTCAACCCCTGTGACCTCTGTCCCTTTCTTATACCCAAATATGATTCTCTACTTAAGTATACTTCTCATCTTTTGTACCTTGCTCTGTATCCACAGATGCATGTAAGGCTACACAAGCACGTAAGTTACTTTAGGTCAAAATCCATCTGCAAAACCATCTTTTTTCATTTCCTCCTTTTTAACCTGTCACACAATGTCTGCAGTTCAGGCTCCTGTTTGTGCATTTTCAGCAGAAAACTTTGAAAAATACGTAATGCGGCTTGCAGAGGTCTCTGGAGCAAAGCTCCTGGGGTATTCACACTCACAAAGAATACATGGTTCAAGTTTGGAACTGGATACTCTTGTCACTGATTTGGAGGTGGCTGCCTGTGGATTTCAGGTGAAGTATTTTTGATTGGATACCTGTAGTAGTTTGAAATGTAGCAGCATTTAGCCAAAGAGTGTAGGTAAAATAGAAGAAATATGAATCAAAACTCGTGGAATTGTTGCCACATTGTAGGTACAGAATAGACAAAAATGAAAATGTAAGATCTATCATGAATTTAGTTCAATGATGAGACCAAACAGTTGGGTTTTTCAGCTCAGAGCTGTGAGCAGAAATATTTTCTGCTGCCTGGAGTGTTTTTAAGCTTTCTCAGAGTTCACTTCTAGAAGGACTTCTAGGGAAATGGACTTTTAATTTTTTTCATGAAACAAGCTCAGATTCAATACAGAATCAGTAAGCTGCATGCTTCCTCACAGTGAGTTAATTCCACTATACTATAAAGTGTTTGTGCTTATTCTTTAAAAGGGCAGCTGAAAGATGCCACCAAGATTTGCACTGAAGAACTCGCAAAGCCTTTCTTTTTGATCTTTGAGTTCTGAAGTAAATATGTCAGGCATGAGGAAAAAAAATGTTTTCAAGTAATTTTAGAGATGGGCCATGAATTCTGATGCAGACTTTGAATTTATGGACACCAGACCACAAATTTCAGAATGCTCAAATTTTGCCTTTGAGCAATTACAGAGGGAAGACATCTCACGTTTTCAAATACACATTTATATATATACAGGTTTAATTTTCTTTACTTCCCTCTTCAAAGGCACAGAAGTGTTCATCTGAAAATCTGAGGTCCTTCTATAACCCGTCTGTTAAAAAGTCCATGAAAAGTAATAATTTTAATTATGAGTAGATGACTTTGGTAATCATGTTGTTTGTTGAGACAAGAATATTAGAAGACTTGTACCTGAATATCACGACTAAAATGGCAAAAACCTTCATGCAGTTTACACAGCTTTTGTTCTGAAGTATGACAGGCTTTCATAGCAATAAAATAGTCCTGTGAGCAATACTGTAGAGTTGCCCCCCTATTTTTTTAAGGCTGATTAGATGATGTTTTGATTTATACAAACACACGCCACATGCATGAATGTAAACGTATGTGCAAGAGCTTAAGAACAGCCCTCCTCTGTTCTACACTTCTTTACAGGGTCATTTTTCTCAGAACTGTCTGCTAAATGGAACTGGACAGTGCCCTGTTTTTAGATAACTCTGTGGAAACTATAGCAATGTTGGTCTTTACCAGATGTTACTTGCACAACTCCTTTCCACGCTGTTTTTCTTCTCTGCATGTCTCTATCTCCTGCCCACTGGGTTGCCATGATGGCAGGAGCCCTTTTTTAGTCAGTTCAGGGACAGGTAATAGGTCTTGGCATTAATTTTTTTCTTCCCTTTCATCAGATCATTTAGCTGCTCTTCAAATGACAAGGTTTGTAAACCAGGAGTTGTTTCTGAGGAATCCAAGCAAGTAAATTCAGATAGTTTTGATACCATCCCCGTGTCCTTCTGCGCTGTCTTAAGTTCTCCGAGCTGCGTTCTTGTTACACCTAAGGGGAAAAAATTTAAAGGCTGAATTTTACATGTTTTATTTCTTTTATTTCTCCTGCCTGTTCACAATGATTCATTAATAATTCATGGAAAAAACCCTATGAACTGGCAGCATGGAACAAAATGTAGGCAATGTAGCCTTTCTTTGTAAAGGGACATTTGTTGAGTCCTTGCAGTGCTATGTTCAGTTCTGTAATGCTTGTTACAGAGTAAGTGCTTTCTAGCTTAACCCTTCCAAGCAAAATTCCTCATCAGTGAAGTAACAAATTAATGATCACATTCCTTTTAGTTTTTTATGTGCACTAGATGGGAAGGATATGCAAAATACAGAAAGTTATCTGCAAAATATATTTGTATTTTTCCTCTGTGTCCTTCTTAAGTAAGACCATGTGGATAAAAAGCGAAGGTGGAGTTAAAAAAAGAGGTTCACTAGCAGCTTAAGGGGACAGGAATTTGATGTGTAAATGAATGTTTATGTGAGGAATGTTTTTTGACAACTATTTTCTGTGGTTCACACAGACTTTGAATGGTGACTAGCATGAGAAATATTTTTTTTTTCCTTGCATATTTCCATTAGGAAATATGGGTTGTTTCCTAACTCTTTCCAAATTCTAACCAAACTCCCTTTCAAAAAGAAAGAAAAAATACTTTTTTTTGCACAATTGCAGACAACAATCAACTTCTCCTCCCCTTTTCCAACTAATCACCTATTTGAGTGTCTATATTGTACGTTGAAATGTAAGATGCATCAGCTATTCTGGCAAGAAAATAGAGGATATTTTTAGATGGCATGAATGGAAGATACAACTTCTAAAAAATTCTTAAAATGTGTATTCTGCTGAAGGTATCTATTTTCTCCATGTGCATGTTAAACTCGTAAGCATATTGTTGACTTTTCACTCTTCTGCTGACTTTGGTCAACAGATAAATTTAAGTTTCACTGCTGATTTTTTTTTTAGTGTTAAGAGAACAATTTATGCTATTCTAGAGTCTGTGATATGAAATTTCACAGATTTTTCTGATTTGTGTTGTTGTCGAAGGTAATATTTTGGGACTGGGACTGAATATTGTTTTCTTAATTAACTTAAGCTCTGGTCCTTTAAGAAGTGTATAGTATTTTTAGCTTTTAAAGTATGACAGTCCAAAGCAGGTTTTTTTTTTTCAGGAAAGCAATGAAAACATTTATCTCCACTCTGTTCTTTGATTTATAACTTCAAATGTAACAGATAAAATGTGCAGGCAAATGAAAATCTTGGTTTGCAGTTCTTAGATCTATTCACCCAAACACACAAGCCTTGGAAAACAGCAAAATGCTTGTGTTCAGCCCCAAACAGTGGGTACATCCATCTTTGTGGAAGTTAGACTTTTTTTCAGTCCTTTGCCAATATAACTATAAAAAATAGAAGTAGAAACCAGCTAGTTCCTCAGCCTCAGAGGTCACAAGCACTGGTGTGTGCAAGTTCTGCTTAAGTGATAGAAGCCACCTCCGTTTTTGAGCCATGTAGATTGGGAATATCTTAAGTCCTACAAGTTCCCTAGGAATAAACCATCAACCTTTGGAAGCCCATTGTGTATTTTCTCCTCAATCCTTTGTTATATATCTGTTAAGTCTTACAAGAACAGCATCTTTGGAGTTTTCCATCTTTTTGTGCTTTTGGTATGTGACAGTATGTTAAACATGAGCTTGTGGAGCCTGATGAAATCCTCACACTATCTGGCCTATTTCTTTTGTGAGATGTATCTGTAGTGAAAACTTCACCTCTACCCTGACTCTTTCTGAGTAGCAAACCATTCTTTTCAGTTTATTGTATTTTTTAAGTGAAGGAGAAGCCATAATGATAACACAACTGTCTGAAAACTCAGGTAATGCGGAGGTGAAATATATACCGAATTAGAATTCAATGGAAGCTGACAAGGGAAAAAGACTGGAGAATTTTCAACAAATGATAAAATAAACAGCAGCAGGACACATTGAATAAGTCTAGAGAGTGGTCAGTTATAAATACTTGTGGGCTGTTTTGTTTTGTTTGGTATTCTTAGGAAATCTCACAGTATATGATTTACCTACAATTCAAGCTGCTGTCTTAGGTGAAAATCTTAACTTTTACCGCAAATAAACTTTTCTAGTTTCCTGGTAAGGTTTCCTGGCTTATAAGTTAACCTTGAAATACAAGCCTTCGTGGCTCCAGAAAAAATAAAAGAGAAAACTAGATATAGAACTTGTCACTTATATTATTTTTTTAATGGCAATTGCTGTTTTGGGGGGGCGATAGCATGCTGCAATACTTGCGGTTGCAAACACTAAAAATAGTTTCCTCGTCAAAAAGAAAAGCACATTAAACATTTTGACCCAGAGAACACTTAGAGAAGCTTTCTTAAGACCCCTCCAAGTTTGTATAATAAAAATGAATTAATAGATTTTATTATTTGCATCAGAGTAATGGTCTGAAACACTTTTCTAATGGGATAAGGTGCAATACCCAGGAAATTAATGAGGGAATACTAATTTGGGTGGTGTTTTACTTCAAGTAAGTGTACCCTGGCCATTGAATAAAGACCTATGTAACTAAAACCCCCTTTTCCTGGTTGTTTGTCCAAATTTCATAATGAGTTTGTTCCAGACAAGAGCATGGGTATTTTGCACTCATTTCACTTCGAGTGTTGCTGTCGTCTGCATGACAGCGAAACGTGAAATAAACAGAGCCAAATATTTATAAAAACGCTTCCCAAATATTTAACGCATCAGTGTGTGTTGTAAATTCATTCCAATTTCCTATGGTGTACATCTCCTCACAAAGCCAACTGAGGCTTGGTGGAAACAGAACAGAAAAATCTCCAGGTGGTGACCACTGGATGGATGGGAGCAAATCAAGGCTCTTTGAGTGAGCATGTGGATTTTGGAGCAGGGCTCAAACTAACGAGGTACTTTTTTTTCCAAACATTTCTTTTGAATTAGTTCATGTAAAAATTCAGCTCAAACTAAAGTGGGACATCCAGTATTTTAATTCTGATTAGATCAATGTGAAGCAAGAGTTTGGTATAGTCTGACAATGTCACTTTTTAAATGCTCTCATCAAACTCAACTTCCTAATGGTGGATATTGTGCATTCCTAGGTATCAAATGTTCACTCTGTCACTCAGAAATGGCTGAAAGTTTTTAATTACTCCTTTAAGAAATAAACTAGATTCCTGAGCTGGGATCTTGCAGCTCACAATTAATACAGCAGAATTTTAAACCTTTGCAATGAAAAATTGAAATGCGTATCGTATTACATTGAGTAGCCATAAAATTACTACAACATTTGGTCATTTCTTCAGGTGCATATCAGCAAGCTTCAGTCAGGGAACCCCACATCAAGTCTTTGGCAACAGAAATAATTTCTGTTTTTATCCACTCTGTGTTGTTGCCATTTATGTAGTTTCCCATCCAGCCATGTGAAGCCAACTCCAGGAAAGAAAGTGTTACTAAAATTTGGAGTACTCTCTCTCTCTTTCTCTCTCTCATGGATGTTTTTCTCTCCGTGATGCAAATTTGCACAATGTCATCACTTTGGGCTTTAACATAAATAAGGTAATTTCAGCAGCACTTTGTGCAAGCGTGCAGGTACATTTCTGGAGGTGGCAAAAATAGAATAACATCTTACAAGCTGGATTAATAATCATCCTTTAAGTGACGGAAGATGGGATACAGACAGACAGAAATACTATATTGTTGGTATCTCGTTAAAAAAACCCTACCTAGAGACAGTTCCTAAGAAGCAAGCAAATAATTCTTGTGAATTAGTATGAGAATAGTTGCTCTGTTCATAAAATGTCATCCGTCTAGCAAATCAGTACCTTTGGATAATTTTTGGAAAAATGCTGTTTAAATTCTATGGATTTCTTTCGAACAACCCCCCGCCAATGTTCAGGATTCGTTTGTTGTTTTGTATTATTTTATGATTCGTTGCCTAGAGGTAAAATACCTGAGTTAGTGTCCAGAGGGGAACTCATTCTGAAAATCTAAGTCATTATAGGCTAGAAACTCTTAAGGCAATTTGTAATAAAATGATTTTCAAGAAAAGTACATGGAAGCAGTGCTGTATGAAGTATTGTAAGTGTACATTTTTCTGGCTTGTTTTTTTTTTTATTAAGACATTTAATTTTCATATTTCTTAGGAAATGAAAAAAACTTCTTGTTATTACTGTTGGTTCAGCACTTAATAGTCCGTTGGAATTTTAAAAGATACAAATGCAACGCAACCAAAGTGACCCATGTGATAATTAACTGGAGGCTTACACTAGGGTAGGATTTAACTTCATTTACCTGCATTTTTTTCTGCTTATTTGTCAGTCACATCTTCATTATTAAGGGGCTTCTGGTTCTTTCAGTCTCTTTCAGGGCATGTAAATTCTCTGCCTAAATTTTTCTGAGGGGCTTCTCTGATGAGTGATGTGGAAGAATGAAGTATTTGCAGGTGGTAATCTCAAAGAGAATTAGTGAAAGCAAATGAGAAAAACTTTCAGAGAAGGGAACAGGAATCACTATACCAAATCACTTGTTGCCTAATTTTTAACTTCTTGAAACTATTGATCTTTTAAATGTAAAACTGGGCATTCATGTGTTACAACCATAACTATAGACAACAAGCCGGAGAAGATAAACAAGATTAACCCATCTGGATTTCGAGCGGAAGGTCAAACACCATTCCAGTTACTTTTAAAAATATATGCCAGAAAGGCTTTCTAGAATTTACCCTCTCAGAATATGTATCTAAAAAGAAAAGAAAAAATATTTCTAAATCTCTTGGATAAAATTAGTTTTAATTATGCTTTCAGTAGGACCCATTCTCATTTTTATTGGAGCAGGGAGGTGGTGGGAGCTTTGCCTACCTACACCCCGTGTTCTAGATGAGCAGAGTGGTGCAGGGAATGCTGATTCCCATGGCACAGAGCTGCATCCTGCTCCATCTGGGT
Source organism: Peucedramus taeniatus (assembly GCA_013400575.1). Classification (NCBI taxonomy): domain Eukaryota; kingdom Metazoa; phylum Chordata; class Aves; order Passeriformes; family Fringillidae; genus Peucedramus; species Peucedramus taeniatus. The sequence goes on from WBNO01010194.1 coordinate 23,116, forward strand.
CAGGCACAGATGGGTGGTCGTTGACTGCTGATGAGCCATAAAATGCCCTCATCTGAAAGCTCAAACCATCCCCAGTTTTGGCAGATGGTTCTTCTTTTCTGCATCGGGCTGAGTACAGTTTGCTGACAATCTGTATTTCTTTTTATCCAGAAAATTATTCCTAATTTTATTGGAAGTAGCACAACATTGTCCGTTGTTTGGGTTTTTTTTTTATACAGCAAGTTTTCAAGAGAACTTAGAGCAATTTTTTTGAGGCTGTCTTGATGCAATCTAAAGTTCTGATGAAGACTTTTGTAACTTCAAAATTATGGTCTGCTCCCAAAAGTTTGGAAAGAATTACAGATCTTTAAGAGTTTTGGTTCTCTTTTTCCGAAGTAGTTTGCCTACAATGTAATGAAATACTCAATGCTGTGCCAAATGGGGTCATTAATTGACTTTTTTTAAATTTCCAAAATGTGATCCATTCTGATCACATCTCCAAGTGTTTCTCCTTGACTCAAACATTTAAAAACCAAAAAATTCTCTCACAAAATTACTTCTTCCTAGAAGAAGCAGCTTTAATTTATCTTGTTTTGAATTCTCTCTTAAATTTCAGATGTCTCTACTATTAATGTGAACTAGTTAAAAAGAACTAGGCAGAAGTATTATTTTCCCTCTCCTATTCATGCAGCTAAATTAATCTCATTTTTCCTAATAATTCAGATGTTGTTTCAGTACTTGACTCAAAACCCAGCAGCACTGTAATGCATTTGTTGCTGCTGTTAGCTATGTCTCTCCTGATGGAAAAGCAGCACTGCTTATTTTCAGGCTTGAGACAATTTTTTTTTTCTTCTTTTTATGACTCTCTTAGAGAAGTTACAGATATGAACCTTCAGTCCTATCTTGTGGTAACATCTTTTCCAAAGTGTTTTTCTCTGATTTTATCTTTCTCAGCTGCAAAGAAGTAGCTAACAAGTTTGCCACTTTTCTCTCTTGCTCTTCTTTTTACATCCTGAGCCAAATGTCTATTTGTTAGACATAATGGTTGTAGTAGAACAAATATCAGGTTTAAAACAGAGCTTAAAGGGAAGCAATTTCTGCAAAACATCAAAATATCTTAATATTTCCCCCCTCCCCCTCTATTTTCCATCAGGTTAATCAGAGCCCTTCCAAAGTATTTTTGTGAGACACCAAAAAGTCAGTGAGCAATTTGTGTTCTGCGTTGAGAAGAGGGAAATGCAGATGCAGCTCTTTATTCTGGATGATTTGGAGCAGGAGCTTGAATGGGGCTCCCACATTCTAAGCCATTTGAGAGACTCTTGCTGATTTTGGTGAGAAATTCTAAGAGAGTGTAGAAACATTCCTTAGTTAATGGGTCATCAGAATTTGTTCCTGATGAACTTGACAAACTTATTGAAAAAAATCTCAACCTCAGTTGTAGTATTTTACAGAATCAGTTTAATCTTTTGCAGTGAATTAACAGGGTATGTGTCTCTAAGAGTTTCCCCATCCACCCTGGCAAAAATTGTTGTGTTCTCTTTAGTGGCAACTGTATTCCAGCACAACCAGGGTCACTGAGCAGGTTCCTGTGTGTGAGACTCTGCAAAATGGTGCACAGAGGTGGGGCTGTTCCCTCATGCCTGGATATATAAAAATATCATTAACATGAGGACTGATAGTGTATGCTTATATATGGATGGTTCTGCCACTGCTGAAACCACATGAAATTATACAGGACTGGAAGATTTAGAAGGTGGCTAGCAAATCTTAAAGATATGCAGGGATCTGAGGGATTCAGCAACACGAAATTTGATCAGCAGAAGCAATCTGAGAAAGCCCAGCACATGTGCTGACCTTTCCTGAACAGAAGGATTATCTGGAGGGTTTCAGGTATTTAAAAAGGTCTGGCAAGCACAGTATCACCTCTAGATGTGCTGTGACTGTAATGTGGGTATGGTAATTAATTTCTGTCAAACTTTCCCCTTCTAATTAGTTCATGTCAGTGTTTTAGTAAGTGCCACTTATTTAAGCATAGCTAATTTAAAACTAATTTGGCTGTCTTGCTTAGGCAGCTGCCCAGTGGTGTTAGCAGGAGTTTTACTTCAGACAAACTGCTGGGGCATTTACCCAGCTGCTCAACCAGACTTGCAGCTCACACAAAGATCTGTGCTGAAGGAAAGATGCTGTTATCAGATAGTTGAAAACCAATTTAGTGATGTTTTTTGTGAGCTGCTGCCACCTCCATGAAGACTGCCATTTGGAAAGGAGAAAGTTTCTCATTCTGTGCCTTTGGCTTCAGTGGGGTCTTCACCTCTTTTGAAGCTTTAGGGTCACACTATAATAAAACCAGGATAGTGTTCAGCCTCATCCATAGCTAGAAGGTATCTTATGCACAAGGAAATGAGGGCCTATATTATTATCTAGCATTTATTTGTCAATTTGTGTGTATAAATGATTATATAAAGCAGTTTTAATGAGATCTGCAGTTTAAAAAGGTATAATTCCTAAAACAGTTCTGTTTTGAGGTTTTTAATCTCTAACTCCTCATTATCTTGTTTTCTTGTAGTTCTGATTATTTTGAAAGTATCTTCTGGTGCTTTTTAATCCATCTGATTAGGAAGATAGCTATTAAGATACTAAGAAAAATCAATATGAATGAAATGTAACATTTTTTAAATTGTGCAGTTTGAACTTTGGAATCTTTTTTGAAGGATTTGCAGATAATTCTGACAATTCCAATCATCCTCAATGGCCTTTCTCCCTGTAATGAAACACTGCTGGTGTTTAGATAAAGCAAGAAAATAGAAAAATGGGGTTGCAGGTTCTGTACTTTCACTTATGGCTGATGATTTACTCTGCAACCTTTACAAATCCACTGGAATGTGTGTAGGCTTTCCAATAAACTGGAACTGGATCAATAAATTCCAACTTATTCAACACGGGCCGTGCTGTTGGCTTTTTTTGTTAACTGTGCATTACTTATCTGGTTCTCAATACACAAAGAACACCTACAAAGTGTTAACACACGTGGTCCTGAGGACTATATGGTACTTTAGAATTTGATTGATCAACACAGAGGTTTATTTGCCTATTTCATGATGGTGTTTTGAAAGCTGAGATCTATCAAGCATCCTTTGGATCCTCCAAAGCAATGTGCTATATGAATAGGAAATTAAATAAGAAAATTATATGTAGGAAATTGAAATAGTGCCTGTATCTAATTTGCTGCTACATTCACACACACAGTGACATGTCCTGCTTACAGGACAGCCTTTAGTTGCCTTGGGAAAACAGCCAACTTTTTCCCTTCCCACTCTTTAAAAAGCCTTTGTAATTCAAAACTCAATTGAACTGATGAGAGTAAAAAGTAAAGATTAAGAAAGTAAAGATTAGTTATGGCTGTGCTGTTAATCTTCCTCAAGTGGGGATAGAGAGGAAAGAATAATGACTGTGTGTTATTTCACAGATACAAAGAAGCTGGAGCTGTTTAGGAAATGTGCTTGAGAGCTGAAGAACATTTATTGCTCTCCACACAACACATGCATCTGTCACGGCTCTAAATGTGATGGTGTTTAGCCTGGTTGGCAACCAAGTGTTGTTTAGAGACAGCCTTTCTGGGATCACAAAAATACAAAACCAATTATTCTAGCTACCTACTGCTTACTCCTACAAGAGTATCTATGCTAAGACCTGATGATTGTAATGTCTAAATACCTCATTTAGGCTAATTAAAATGTGATCTCTTGGATGGGAGTAGTTCTTGCTGTTGCAGCGGATGTTGAAGCTCGGCTCTCAGCCCTCTGCTTTCCTCCCCCTGCCTGCTGCTTTCCCCCCAGGTAGCTCCTGGCTGCTGAGGATTTGCCCTATGCATTAACTATTAACCAGGCATCAAGGCAAGGCCCTCCTTAGGGGATTGGCTGCAGTTTATTTGCTCAGAGTGTGTAGAGCTCTGTTGCCTCAGGCGCCAAACAGAGCACCTTGGTCTTGAACTCGCTGGTCTGGGGCTGCTGAGGAGTGAAGTCGCCTGAGGGGAGCTGCATTTCAGCAGAGCTCTTGTTCTGCCTGCTTTGGCTGATCCAGGGTAATACCTATAACGGGGCTGGGAAAATGCTCCACACCTGGCATTTCCCTATTTTCTGTGTCATGCATGTGAACCAGACAGGCCTGAGTTTGACTGAAAGCTACTTCAGGTTTGTTGTTGGTTTGTTTGTTTTGTTTTTTTTTCCCCAAGCCTTTGAGTCTTGGAGTCTTGAACAGAGAAGGAAAAGTGTGAAATATTTGGTGACAGAGCCCTTATGCCACTTGGCATTTTGAATGGAGTTTACATATAATTAGTCAAAATATTGCCTCTTCAACATCTGTATGTAGCATGTATAAGAGCACCCACTTGAGTATTCATGCAGGGGATGATTGCTGCCTAAAATACACTGGGAGAGAGAAGATGAAATGAAAATGTGAATACATGTTATTAAAAAAAAAAGCTACAAACTGATTGCTGAATTACCTCAGGAGGACCAGAAGAAGGACTTACACTATCCAAATAGCTTTGGCATAGGGCAAAGGGGGTAAGAACTCAAATCCTTACTTGGGAACCATTGTCTGAGTTTATGGAATGGACTTTTTCAGGTTGGCTGTAGGAGCCAATGTTTGCCAGGGAGACCTTCCTCAATCCTAATTTGTTCTGATTTACACATTTGAGAGGTGCATAAGAAGATCAATGTTTGCTCAACCCCATTACAGACATATTTATGTTAATTTAATGGCTAAATTCACATGTGCTCTTTGGTGTATCAGCATGAAAATATGTTCCGTGTCTATTATGGAAACCATTTTTAAATGTAGATTTCACAAAGATCAAAGATGATCTTTAGTGTTTGTTTACTGCAGCCTGCAGACCTATTAAAATTACCAAATCTATTGATCACCTTTCATCTTTTATCAGATAAACAGCAGTGTGAGTAAGTGAAGTTCCACTATTAAATACACGCAGCCCAAGGTGGAGGGAATAATGTTTTCTCAGCAGGTGCCAGGAATAATGGAATATTTCTTCTTTTCAGCTTACCATTACTGTTTCAAAGGCAGTGAGGGCTATTGCTGCTGGGACCTCCTCTGTTTTTCTCCTACTTCTTCCCTTTTCACTACCTGGATTTTGCATTTTGTAATCAAATGGCGTGGGTATGTCTTCCTAGTTATTTACCTCCCCACCATCTGAGATTCATTATCATTTCTGTAATAGAAAGTGATTTGAAAAATGCAAACAGAAGTTGAGAAATCCAGAAATGTGTATTCATAAATGTCTTTTTAACTTTCATTCTATTTGTCTTTCTCTGACCATGCTACATGTATATCCCTGGATGTTCTCCTACACGGATATTTCCTGTATAAGAAAGAAAGGCTCTGTGTGTGTGCCTGTCATCTTTTAGAATTACATTATTGGAACTTTAGGGCTGGAAAATTTCCTGTCTTTAAAATGCTGAATTTGTTGAATGACAGGAGTAACACCTTTGATATTATTTGAGAGATGTATAACCTCCCTGCTGCAAGAAAGATTTGGTTAAAACTGCTGCTGCTTCAAGAGAATTTGAAACTGTGAGTGGAGAAAGGAATAGTACAGATCCCTTTAATGGAATTGTGAGATGCAAGTTGGTTCCCCCCCCCCCCTTTGTAATCCTTTCATATAGAGGGTCTCTGAACTGTCAGTAGTGTGGGAAGAGCAATGGTTGTTGCAACTAAATTTAAAGAAAGGTCTTTTCAGCAGCCTTCTTGCTTGGGTTCATCAAACACTGATGGACATGAATATGCTTAATTCCTGAAGACCCTTAGCCAGCTTACAGGTATGAACATAATGCAGTTCTATGACATGCAGGTTCTAAAATTTACATCAAGCCCCAGTTTTCTGAAAAACAGGTCTGAAGTTTCTGGCATGGCAGTAACTGCCTATGCAGTTACCATTAAATACAGACAGCTTGCCTGTTGAACTCAAAATTTAAGAAAGAACATACTGTTTCATTTAGATTCTTCTTCAATAAAATGTCTGAATTCATGACAGGAGATACCTAGAGAGCTGATCGTAGCCATGGCAGTTCTGTCAGCTCCAGAAAGGTGTTGATGGCTTGTTCTCTTAGGGGAGAAATAAGTCAAGAGAGCAAACCATTAAACCAGCACCATACATCTAGGTGGCTGTGTGCATGAGAGTGAGACATTCTGCAGTGCAAGAAGCAAACAGGTCTAAGTGTCTGTGCCTTCTCATAAGGGAAACGTAGGGGTGATGCCCTGCCATAAGGAAATACACCTTTGTTGTGTCTTTTTTGGTCAGAGAGGCCTGTTGATGTTGTTTATCCCAAGATGTAGGTCGTTGCCACAGCCACATTCCTTCTCCAAGAGAGCCACTGCTGGTGGGTGGGCTGTGTGAACATGGAAGGACAGAGGCCTCAGTGCCCTGTTCAGTATGTGAGATGTCACTTCCATGCCCAGCATCATGCATCAAAAAGTAGCTGTGGGAGTGCTGAAATTAGTCTAGGTAGTCTACACCAGACTTTTGGCCCTCATCAGCAGCTCAGCAGGTATCAGTGCTGCAGTATGAATGGAATGTCTCTTAAAAGTGTCGCCATAAATGGACTCTTGTGAAAGCAGACAGCCAGAAGCCATGGTGCAAACTAGTCAAGCTATGCTAAAATTAGCTCATTAGTAGTTGACATTACAGTGAGTCTAACATGTTTTGGTCTTACAAGGAAGACAGGACTGTGATTTGTGTCTTTACCTCGTCCCTGAATTATGTGATAGCCTTTGATTTTGGCTGGGCTGTAACATGATTTGGGAATGTGGCTTGACACCATCTACGCTGCAGAATGAATGATGTTCCCAGCATGTCTGAGCAATTATCTGATGAGTACCTTGTCCTCCCTCACTGAAGGCTATTTTTAATCTTTTAATGAATCAGCACTTGGTACTCATCTCATTGCTTTCATTAATCTAACAATTCCTTAGGAATTGGAAATACTTCATAACCCATAATAGGTCCTCACCTTCCTCTCCTGAAGCAGTATGTTCTTGTAATTTCTATTCTAATGGGGTAGATCAAAGTGCAGAATGGTTAATTGTTTTTCAGAAAGTCTCTGTCAAAGTCAGCAACAGAACTCCCAATTGCTTTATCCATTAAATAACCATATTTAATCTTTCCATGCTTGAATTCATGATGAACTAATAGAATAGAAAACCAGACTAGAGCAGGAAAGAAACTTTATGTAAAAGTATTTCTCAGGAGCTTCACTTATGAGCTTTCAGCTAAAGCAAGGGGAAGTTGTTTCATGTTGCTGGTTTCGCACAAAAACTGCTATATAAGTATAAAAAACTCATATTAAGATAAGAAAAGTAACTCCACACAAGAGATTGTGTGGAGATTGTTGCAACAAGAATGAAAAGGAATGGAAAATAAATGCAGTGCTGAAGCATGTAGTAGGTGAGTTGTAAGATACTCTACATACCTTTACAACCACCAGATTGAAAGAAATTTAAAAAACATCAACCAAAGCCAACCTGATTGACTACACTTAGATAGGTCCAGCATGAAAAAGCCCAGACATAATAGTATGACACAGAATATGATTAAAATCCCTTTGGTGACTCATAACATGATGCTGGGAATGCTGTAATTATACTAGATAGTAGAGTCCAAAAGGACATGTGCAACTAAGATAAGGAGTAAATGAGATACCTCAGTGAGGATTTAGGTTAAGATAGAAAGGGCATTGGAAAAGCCTCAACTGATACTAGATACAAGGTTTGAGTGTGGTGTTAAAGTGGTACTCTCTATGATACTATCCTTGTTACTGGCAATGCTAAAGATGTGCTGGAAACCACAAGGCAGCAGGATTTTGCTTAAGCAACCATCTATTGGATGAAAACAGTGGAGCTGGCTTTACTTTGAAGGAGCTGGACATCAATAGCTGACATTTGAAGGGGATCAAGATGAAAATAACCTCCAAAAAAAACCCACCATGGATGTGTTTTCTGTAGTGAACTGACAGAAGGGTGTTATGGCCAGGAGGGAAATCTTGCTTTGAGTCTTTCTCTTGAAAAGGCAATACTGCAACTGCTGCACTAAATTAGAGGCTTCAGTGGAGAAAGTGCATCCATCAACCTTCTTGATTTGTTTCTTATTTCTAGCAACATGTAAATAGAGGAGTACTTTATTGTTGTTGTTGTTTCCAAGCAAAATACTCATGAAAAGCAGGAATAGAGTCTTGAGTTCCCGGGGGACTGCTGTGAGACTGGGTTGAGTGTCTGCATCAACCCAGATGTCTGTCCTAGGATTACTGGTGGGTAGCCAACCCTCAGGTGGGCTGCTGCTGATCTTAGCAGAGCAGCAGGAGGATGAACATTTGACTGCCTCAAAATGTTGGCATCTGTAACTGGAAAGGTTTGTAAATTTAAAACAGCAGGGGTTTTCCAAGGTGTTGAAAAGGAATGGGGAGAGTGGGTGGCAGAGGAGCCACCATAAATTTTCTTCAGATACAGAGGCTGAAAATGTTTTGAATTCTTCCCCTTTTGGGCTTGCCTTAAGTTGAGGACCAGAATCAGAGGGGTTTTCAGGAAAGCCATGTGTGGGTGTAGAAAACGAAAGCATGGTAAGGCTACTGTCTTCAAATTAATACAGAGAATGAGTTCAATAATGTCATGGGGTCTGAGGTTGTGATATTAATTTTCCTCTTGTACAGGAAAACCACGATGCCTCTCACAGTGCTGGTTGTCACTTGATGCTGTCCCATGCCTTTCCCATTTGTGGTCCTTTTGGATCCAGGACTGTCGCTGATCTGGCACATGAAAGTCAAATGGTCATTGCCTGTTCCTGTGCCTGAACCCTTTTGTTACTTGTTCACTTGGGTTCTGATTGTGTTGCACCTCGTAGTGTATTAATTAATGCACTAATTGAAGCTAGGTTTAACCAGAAACACAGGTCTTTGCAGAGCTGAGGCACATGCAGTCTTTTGAGGACAGCTGCTGTATTTAAGCAGGTGCATGTGTAACACCATAAACAGTATCATCTAAAACTGCAGTGATTGATGGCTGGGCCTCAAGACTATTTAATGATTTACAATGGCAATCAACTCTTGCTGTTATCGTTTTATGGGCACTGAACATTCATCAATGAGAAATACAACCCTTACAGCAAAGCTGGTTGCTGTTGGGAGTTTCACGTGGAGGTCAACTGGATAGCTGAGTACCTCTGTCAAAAGCCTCTGGGTAATTTAAAGTAAGAGAGCTTCATGGGTTTGGTTTGGGTTTTTTGTTCAAAATTTTCCATCAGTCTCCAGAGACAGTGCTGTTTTCTCACAAGAGCATCTTAGAGGCTGCATGTCTTCCACTGCTGACTTGTTTGGGGTCAGAGAGTTGCTTCAACACCAAGACCATGACTCCTTTTGTTTTCAATGTTTTTGCGCGCTCCTTCTGAAATGCGCAAGTGCCGGGCTGCTTTCCCCTCAACTCAGCAGAAAACTCAGCTAGCACTGCTGATCTCTGTGACAGAGCAACGGGTGACAAACTGCCTTGTCATTTCAATCAAAGCCACCCACACTTGTCATTAGGTTTATCCAGGGTTAAACTGTTCATTACGTGCCAGCCCAGCTGCCAGGGGTGGCTGTTTTTCTTAATCTCGTGTCATAACTGTTGTAGGTCGGAGGCGGGGATGGAGGCACCTGCTGGCTCAAGTGACAGCTTTATTCTGGGAGCTGCAGACTCAGCTGAAAGAGAAAACAAATGGGCACATGAATTAGTAGGCCTGCAGTTCACAGGGATAATGTGTTTTGTCAAATTAAGAGTTGGTTTAAATGAAATTATACAGCAGTTCTCATCTCCTTCTGCTGCCTGTATAGTCTAATTTTGGACTTGTTTGGAAACTTTGGTTTTCTATATTCCTCTTGTATCTTTTTTTTTTGGGTTATGATGTTTTAATTGGAATATATTTAACAAAATTTGTTATGAATTCTTATTCCAGGTTTTTGTTAAAAAAGGCAGATATATAAAGAGATGATATGGACTCAGCTAGTGTAACCTCTTTCACACTGCAACAGTATAACTCCAAATATGTTTTGGTTTTTTGTCATGTTATGTCTCTGGATGATAAACTTCTTTTTCTTCATCTTGGCCCCATAGTGTTAGGGCGATTCTGTTCAGTGCTTTATCTCTTGGAAGTGGGAATCTTGCTTTGAGTTTGACACTGGCAGGCTTTGCCTACCACTTACTACAGCTAAGTGGAAATAAAGAGTACTTTTAAATTTTTCATTATGTACTGTGCTATTATTTGTAAAAAAGCCAACCTGGACTCCTGGGAGGCAACTACTTCCTGAATAGCTAAGGGAGACTAGAATAATTATATTTAGATTTATTTTTATCCCAACCACTGGAAAGAAAATGTTTGCATTTGAGTTATTTTGAGTAAATATTCTATGACAGATTTTTTTTATATGATAGCATTCACAGGTGCATTAAAACTTTGATTTAATTTTCATAGTATGTTCAAGTACTGGGTATAGTGCATGTGTATTTTTTTATAACTTAAACTACTAAGTTCTGGCAATACTACCAACTATTTATTGCTACTGGATAACTTTAAATTACCCAAATATCCTAAGCAATTTCAGTAACTCAGGCTTTGAACCAGAATAACCTATTACAGCCTGTTTTCTTATATCCTCCTGGTTTAATCAACCCAATATAGATAAAGAAGTGTTTAAGATAAATATATGTAATTATGTGATACATCTATTTTACATTATTTTTAATACAGCATTGATATATAAAATACCTCAATATGCTGCATGCTAAAAATAAGTGTTTTCTAATAATGTTGAGGCTTTCCAAGAGAATATACAGCTCGTGTCTAGAGTTGGGCTCTGGGGCAAGTTTTTATTGTTATGGCCATTAGAATAAGGAGTTTTTTCATACAGAAAAGCAACATCAGTCATCTGATCTGCATCTTTCCCTTGGTGCTCAGAACAAAAGGGATTTTATCAGCAAAGTTTCCCTCTGCTGGCTAAAATGCTGCAAAAGTAAACTGGGATAGTTTTTAGGAACTTCATAAAAATTTTCAGTCAAGTACCTGATTTGTTCATGTCCTTTGTTTATAAGGCAGAGCAGGTGAATCTTTTGGCCTGACACATTGAGGGACCTGGACCTAGACCTTCCATTTGGGGTGGATAAGTGGGACCTCAACACTTGCACAGAGTCAGGCCCTCTGTTGTTACCAGGGCTTATGTGGCTGCAGATGGTTTGAGTTTGGTTGGGAGTTTTTACTGGGTGATTTAAAATTGGAGCTGTGGAATGTATGTGGAGTGGGGAGAAAGGGTAAGATTAAAAGGAGGGGAGGAGAGAACGAGGCAAATGTTCTGTCAGGGTTAGGCTTCTTGCAGAGACAGCCAAGGTGACAACAAAAGGGGAAGCATCAGAGGGTGAGCAGCAAGGCATAGGGTTAAGGGGAAAATTGTAGGGATGATGACCCAGTAACTTAACTTTATATCACCCTTTTCATGTTAGAAATGATCCTGGGAAGCCAAGCTGTGGTTCAGAGGCAAGATGTGATTCAAACACTGCTTTGATGGTGACCCCTAAGGCAAAGGTAGAAATTATCTTCCTAAAGTTTTGCTTACACAGATGAGGACGAGCACAGAATCCCAGAGAGAGCTCTGGATTCATCTCATGAAGGTTGTGGGGTTGAATCTCACACAGCATGAAGCTGTGATAGTGGTACTTCCTTGCAGGTGAGTACATAGGTTTGGATAAGCATATATGTTGTCCATCAGAGCTGTCCACACCAGAGTTTGTTTTCCTACCTTTTTGCACTTTGTGTCCTCAGGTATTTCAGTTATTCATTCTTTGCACATAAGTAATCCTTCCTGTTCCTTCACTGGCTGGTAAAATTGGGATTGAACCATTACAGGGTCAGTCCTGTGCATGATACAAAACCAGAAAATGTGCTGCTAATTCCCCAGGAACAGGAAGAGCAGGGATCAGTTACAAATCTGTTCATGCTGCACCTCACTGGGCTGATATGTTTCAGGATAAATTCTTTGGGAAGTACACAACAGAGGAAAGTGGAAAGAAAGATAAAATGCAAAGTAGCTTTACCAAAGATTATGAGGATAAATAAACTGATTACTCAGTAAATTGTTATTAATTACATCCACAAAGGAATGGATGATGGATTTGTCTGAATCATTTTTCCTGGTGTTGCACAGAACAGGGAGGAGGGAGGTGTTGTACCTGATGGAATATTGGTCCTGTAAAGGGCACAGTGACGCTCACAAAGAAGTGTCAGTATGATGTGCAGGTGAAAATTTGGGTCTGAAGAGATGATTAGTGAGGATCTGTAAGAACTGATATGGATATTACTAATTAATATCATGTTTAATAACAATGGCAGAAAAAAGTAGGAGTACATGAATAAAACTTATAAACGACACAGGCTAGGAACACATCTTCAACACAGAAGCAGTCTGCAATACCAAACAGAATTTCATGGACATATGATAGACAAACAATAACTCATCCAATGTGTGCCATTTATCTTTGTGTTTAAAATTCCAGAATATGACCACTTTATTTCCTTGCAGATTATATCTTTAGAGTTAACCAAACAGTGGTAATCTGCTTAGCTCATGGGTTCCCTTCCCTCCTCTCAGAAGTGCAAGAAAAAATTAAATATAAGTTGGTATCTGAAGTTCAGCCAAAGTTTTCACCAGCTTTAATGATGTTAGAATTCACTGGCTGCTGTATGAATTACATCATTCTTAAACTTTTTTTTGATTGAATGCAAGTATTGCAGTGCTTTTTATCTTTAGCTATGTTTTACTCAGTAATGAGGCATCAGATCAGTGTAATTCAGATACGTCAGAGATCTCATGTTTGCTGCTGTGCTGCCTTCTGCCTCAGTAAACAAGAGATCACTGTTTCCTCTTTAAAACAAAAACAGAGAACAAGTGTGTTCTCGTGTTTCCCCCACTTCAAGCCTGTTGCCAGTTTAACCTGGATTTCCGTGCCCTGCTCAGTGTTTCCCCTAGTGATTTTTATTGGGTGTGTCACACATGCATTCACCTTCAATATTGTTTCAATACTGACTATCTAAAGAAACTCAGTATCAAATATTAAATACTTAATTGTCATTAATATGTCAACATTGCATCCTGTTCCTTGAGTGTACTGTGAAATTTGGAGAGATCAGGATGAGAATCTTAGTCTAATCCAACTTTTTTTTCTATATTTTTAGTCAGTGCTGAAAGCATAACAAGTTTGCAGGGAAATGTAGCTCTTGGAAGGAAGGTGGTAGCTGAAAGATGGTGGCTTGGCTTTTTAGAAAGTATCCAAATGGACATTAATCCCTGCCTTGCTGCATAACTTAACAGTCCCATGAAACATTTGCTTGGTTCTATCTGTTATAGAACTCAGAACTGCCAATATGTCACATTTTTCTCAAATATCTTGTGCTTTTGTTTTCATTTACTTTTGAATGCAAACGAATTATTTATAGAACCCTGGTGCTTTTTTTTTATTATTTTTTTTAAGTGTGTAGGGTTGGCAGTTCAGTGCTTCTGCTGTTTCCACCACATCCTATCTAAATTTGCTGTTACCTTTTCAGTAGTCATGTGCTTGCCTGCCTCTGCACATTTTTCTCTGTCCTTCTGTAGCTGGCACAGGAGCCCTTGCTGTGTTTTTAGCTTGGGGAGTTGCTGAATGCTTCTCAGTGGTCTGTCTCAAATTTTTGCCTCACTGCACCTCGTGGATATTGGTCTGAAGTTTGCAGATGTGGAGATGAGCTGGAAATGTTTCTGTAGTGGGAAGGGGTGTAGTGGCAAGGAGATGGGCTGCGGTGGGAGAAGGTTCTGTAAACTCCACCAAGACCTAGAGCTCTTGTGACTCTGGGGCACAGCTGGGCAGTGGAAAATTGTCCTGGCACTGTGGGGACTGAAAATAAGAAGCAGAAAACCCCATGGAGAGTCAGAAAGAGATGACTTCTGTGAACTGGGGTGTTTCTGTGGGTGAGGCTGCCTCCCGTGGGGTCACCTTTTATCGTAAACAGCAGCAAGCAGCTGGGCTGGGGCTTGCCAGGCAGAGCTGAGCCACACACAGCTCACTGCTGACTGTGCTGAACCAGCCTGGTCAAATCTGCACTCTGGGGGCCTGTGCCACCCACCCTTTGGATTGAAGGCTGGGGATATGGGTCTGTGCAATAGAGATGGAGGTGGGAAATATCCCAGAGGAGATCCTGGGGCACTGAAAAAGGGAATTTTTTTAATAATTTTTTTTGCCATTCAGTAGCTGAATTTTCTCCATCTTAAACAGCGTAGACAAAATTAAAATTCAGGATGCTACAAAGTTTCTTGTATAATTGTAGTAAATTAAATAGGTAAGTTATGATCTTCCAATACCAGCCCAGCAAAGGGATGTTACTAAAACATACCAGAATGTAGATCCCAAAACAGAGAGGCTTAAAAACTCTTTTCCAGAGTCAAGTGGAAACCTTTTATCTGTTTAGTTGTAGGTTTTTTTAAGAGTTTTCTTACAACAATCAGAAGACTCTTTGCTTTAGAAAATAAGTATTGTTTGATATTTAAAAATGAGACTTCATGAGAATTATAAATGAAATATCACATGAAAGTGTACATGGTTTAATCTTTCCTTTGATATTTCAGAAAAACAACCCCAAAAATTCAAAGTTTTAATTTTTCAGAAAGAAAATGCTTGCAAATTGTAATCTCCTCCAAAGAGGCACTCTGAGCTGTTGTGCTCCTCTATGGGCCTTTCAGCAAACACAGAGCATTCCTTTATTTTAATAACATGATGGATGCAAATCAGCAGCATGAAGTATTAAAACTGCATTTTTGCCACTCTTTAGTGCCACAAGATCTTGTTTCTTTAAAATAAAACCAGCAGGAGTGTTTGCAATGAAAACACCATTTTTATTTATAGCAAATTGATAACATGAACTTTTTAGCATGCAAACTCAGCTAACAGTCTGGGCACCAGAAGATATGAATTTCCATCACTGGAGTGTCTTAGAGCACACATACCAATTTCTGCAAGGTGCACTGGGACAAAAATAATTGAGCTTTTCAGCTTTTTTGGGTGAGTTATCAGGTTTATCTCAAGGTCAAAAAGGATGTTCAAGCAGGCAATTAACCTACCAGTTTAAGTTGAAGCTTTGGTTTGCTGCTTTGAGGTGGATGTAATCTGGGCCCTGGGCAGTTACTTCTCCTTTAGCACAAATGAACATGTCAAGCATGAAATTTAATGTGTTCTTACTTTTGCAAAGAAAAATGTTCTTGTAACGTGGTCTAAATACCAAATTCAGCATAATATGTGCTCACAATTGAAGACTTTATGGTCAGTGAGAAATAATGTGAGAAATAGTGTGTTAATTGAGAAATAATGTGTTAATTAAAAAAAAAAAACAACCCTATTGTTTTGAAGTCCTTTCTATTTCTGTTAACTGTTTAGTTGTTTTTGTTACAAACATTAACAGGCTCTACTTAATGTAGTTTGTGTACTTCATCATCTTGCTTTCTGGTGCCCTGTAACTTTTGATATTTGAGGCTCTGCTATCTTTTAGGCTCTCCTAGTGCAGTATTTTGAAGGAGAGATGTACCATGCTCTCCCATAGACTTTGCTTTCAGCTTACTGATTAACTATTTAGCTTCTGTGACTGGTGGCTGGGCTTTGACAAGTACCCAGTAGCTAGGAATATTATAAATAAACTGAGAAGGAAGCAAACATCTGATTTCATGGCTCTTTTGTCCATGCAGTTAAGGACACACTGTAAAGCACCACACAAACTCCCCATTAACCTAAGATACCATGTGCTGCATTCATTTATTACCCTGATTTTTTTATCCTCCAAAGACCACATCTCTGACCTGTCATAAATTTCTCCCCTGTCTCAAAATAGTGATAATTTTTCTTCAGATCTTGACTGCCGGAGTTCCTGTGGTTGACCAAGACTTTAGGGATTTTTCTTCAAAAAGTAGATATACCCTTTTTTAACTTCTCAATGATAGAACAATGTGGAAGTGTGAATGGCAAAGAACCTGATTAGAAAGAAAACAGAGGATGCAGCTCTTTTGTCATGATCTTGGGATGTGAGGTGTGAATGAATGTAGTCTGTGGCATTTTTGATTGCCTGTGATAACAGATGTCCCAGATAATAGATTATTGAAATAGATGATAGTGACTTAGGCAGAGCTAGCTCATGGATGTGAGTACTAACCCAAGTGCATGTTGGTTTGAGCTTCAGCACTGTCCCTGATGTAGCTGAGTTGGCACTTCATGAGTGCTGGCAAAGCCCAGACTGTATGCAGGAAAACATCACACTCTCACCCAGAAAAACAGATTTTGGCCAGGGAGAAGAGGCCTGTCTCTCTTTGTAAGATGTATCCTTGCTGTGTGCCTGGGGTATCAGCTGTTCCCTGAGCTGCAAGCGAGGCTTGCCCGCTGGTAGGGCTGTTTGCCACCAGCAAGAACAGGACAGAAAATGCTGAATAGATGAAATGCTTTAATTTTCCACTGTTTTGTCTGTATTGTTTAGGTCTTTTCCTTTAAATAGAGGAGTGAAATTATAAATGAATCTGTAGTTCCTCTCCGCTCAAGTGGAAAATATGTTATTGTCTGTTTTTATGAATCCATTCGAAGCTGCTTACTCTTCTTTTCCACAGACAGAAGAAATGCCTTGGGTGACTTCAGGTAGATATAGACACACATATAAAAATATGTCTCAGGGTTATGTGGTGTATCCATTAATGTAGATATATATAAATACATGTACATACACGCTTGGTCTATGGTATTGCACCTATGTTTATGTGGATGGGAAAAACAGTGAGCACGTTGCACCTAAGTGAGAGAAAATGGCAATGGGTGAACCCAAAAGTTTGAGGTGCTCACTTAAACTGAAGAGCATCGCTGATTTAGCCAAGTCCTGCAGCTCTGAAAAGTGGCAGGAAGGGAATCCTGTTATATCTCTGTATTTCTTTCAGTGTATCTGACACTGGCTTATCAATAGTCACTTCAGGAGGAGAATGCTCTGAGGCTACATAAATGCAAAATAATGGGGCAAAGGCAATACCAGCGTTGTCAAATTGAAGATGTTTATCGAAAGTTCAGTATAGATTTTTATTTTGATTATTCCAACTCCAGCACGTGCTTGGAATGAAGGGGCAAAATGTTCTTGAATAAGAAGTAAACCTTCAAATACAAATACAGATATTTTGATGCTTTTGCATCTCTGGCAGCAGCTAATATCAGAAGTTCTAAAATACCACACCTCTGTGAGCAGCACTGTATTTTGTGATTACCTAGAATTTGTATTTCTTATGAGAAAGATATAGCCTAACCTCATAAGACTTGAGTTTAAACTTCTGAATGACAAACTGGTTTGTTGCTTGCTCACAGGAGCTGATATAGTATATTCCAGAAAGCACAAACAGGGCTTTTTTTGCCCTTTGTCATAGTAAATTGACTTGTTTTTCCCTAAATCTATAGAGTCAATTATTCAGATTGAAACTTTCCAGTTGCTCATTATGAAGGAGTGGGAGTTGGCGAGAAATATTCAGAAAATTCATGCTGCAATTCATGGTCCTTCTCATAAAAGAAGACAGTTTGTATATCAGTGGTTATTCTATATGGATGTGAATTTGGGTTTGTGTCTGGCAATTTTGAATCCAGAGTCAAAGCTGCCTTCTGGGGAAAAAAAAAAAACCAAAGGCATTTTGCCGTTTAAAAAAATGGAAGACGGAACAACTTGTCGCCTTCCCTTTCTGCTTTAGCCTGTCTGGCAACATTTGGACTCTCACTGCCCTGTTGCAGCCTTAGTCTGGCACTACAACACAAGATCATTTAGTATTGTCTTTTTCTTTTTTCTCCAAGCTCCCAAGATATGCTGAGAGCCAAATTTTCCAGCTCAGGCAGCAGAGGTGTAGGACATTCTGTGTCGAGGCATTGGGTCCTCTCTGCTGAGCTCTGCAGGCATGTCTCATTTCATGGATGAATGCAGTAACTCCCACAAAGACAGTCATGTTTTGAAAACAAACAAACAACCTTTTTCACCACTCTTTAACTTTAAAAAAAAAAAAAAAGGCGTTGCTGTATAAAATTGTGTCATACATGTATTGCCTGGAGGGTGTCAAAAGGGCTTTCTTTGGAGTCAGGTACTTCAAAGGAAAAGCACTCCCTGCTCATGCTGCATAGTGGGGCTGGTGTGATGCTTCGTTGATGGGTTGAAAGCCTGTGCAGTCTTTCTGCAGGGTCTGACACGGAGCAGAGCTGGGACATTGATCCCAGATGTTGCTGCTGCTTCCTTCATCCGTGGGTTGACCTATCTGGCTGCTCCTGTGTTTCTGAGAGGATTGCTTGCTTGCTCAGTCCCCTTAAGGTCCCACATTTGGGAAAACAATATCTGTGACCCAGACTTAAGGTGCTGCCCTTTAAGTCAAATTTAAGTCAAGCTCTTTTCTATTTGTTTGGTTGGGTTTTTTTATTCCTGCTGCAAAAAAAAAAAAAAAAAAAAAAAAAAAGAGAGGCTGAAGAGCCCTGAAATGATAAAGCCTGCTCCTACACTGACTTTATTTTGAGGTAACAATTTCTATCTCAGTTAGAGGAGTTTTCAGCTGCTCTGAGCAAGTGCTTTCCCAGACACACCTGGCGTTGGCTGTCTGAGCTCAGGAGTCTCAGATGTGTTTTTGCCGGGGCGGTGTGTGGGGGGTAGATCCGTATCTGCCCAAGGGAAGCGTCACATCGCGCTTTGAACATTCGAGGGGGCCAGGCTGTGCGTGAGTGAGGAGCCAGGAGCTTGGCTTTGTCACCAAAGTTTATAAGTGAAAGGGACTCCGTGGGCATGGATCTTGTGGTTGCTGTCAGGCAGGCAAGCACGGCCTCCAAGAGCGTCTCAGCAGGGGAACAAATCTGTGTAAAATGTTCAAGCCATTTCATAATCAGCTTCGTAGCCAGATCTTCAAAATACTCAAAGGTCTCCAAGAAATCAGAAGGGTTGAAGGAAAGGAATAGGAAAAAAAAAACACGATTAGTGATATTAACCTGAATGAAGAGACAAAAAAGGATGGAGATTTCTGACAGAAGAAGCCAGCCTGGGTTGTGGCAATGAGGCCCAGAGCCAGTTTGTGCAGCGCTGGAGGGATGCATACAGGGAGAAGGCTTCCTCCTCCACTGAGCCCATGTCCTGCCCCTTGGCAGGCCAGAATAAACCAGAACAATCACAGGTGATCTGCTGGGCAAACAGCTCCTGAGCAGTTCACAAAATGGCCTGGCTGGTTTTGTGCAGCTGCTCTGTGGTAAATGATTGAGGGATTTTCTGGGGCTGCACCAGGATGCAGCAGCACGGTGTTGGAGCAAGAAAATGCATTTGTTTTTCTGAGAGAGTGGCATCAAGCCCTGATTTGCATGGTCCACGCTGAAACACAGACCTGATCTTTTCTGACCAAAGTACAGCACATCTAGAATGTAAAAGAAAGGCAAAGGTAAGTCATATGGTATCTCTGGTTTGGTCTGTATAAAGAGGAGTGCATCATTAACAAAACCTGATCAAAGGACAATTAGTGGTCAGGATGGAAAGCTGTAACACAGAGGTGAGCCAGTTGGGTAGGTGTAAGAAATGTGATTTATCTGTCTGCAAAGGATAATAAAGCAGTCATTCTCTCCTTAACTGTGGCTGTAAAGCTATTATTAAAACCAGCCTGGAGAGTGTCTGGTGTGCAATGCCCAGGGGGGCAGCAAACATAAAAGAGTGTCCTTGGCTGATGTCATGGCTCCAGGTTTTCTGTTCCTCCCTGAACTTTCCTGACAAGCATTGAGAACGCCATTACACAGCAAGTACTTGTTCATGCTCTAAGTCCTATTTTGTCTAACTTTTTACAGCACAGAGTGATTTTACAAATAGGACAGAACACTCTGGTAACTGTAGAAAATAATTTGATGACATCACTTTGTTTTCTGTCATTTCCCACCATTAAGATTGTCTGCATAAAATGCACTTTTTGGCCTTTTGACAAGTACTCAAGAAGTTTGTGCAGCAGTTTTTTGAGTGGGATCATTCGAATTCAACACCTTATAATCATCTCCATGCTTGTGCTATAGATTTTGATTCCTACATGACCTGATAAGGTTAAAAAGGATATTTTAAAATAAAGTCAGGCATGGTTTTGCAGAAACTGCTGGGGCTCTCTTTTGACCTAGAGGTGCATTTGTGAATTGAGGAACTTGGACAAAAACAACTGGGAGAGTAATGCCAAATTCTCTGTAATATTGGAAGCAGCATCTGGAACTGGCTTTTTCACTTCTACACTTCTGCTCAGTAATAAAAATAAAATACACATCTTGACTGAAGATAAGGATATAAATTTTGTTTCTTCAGTTGTAAAGTGAGTAGTCATTGAGCAAAATGACTATGCATTATTTCCATGAAAATGCTGGTGCCATCAGACTCCACCAAACAGAATGAGCACAAAACATTTCTGTGGAAATCAGTAGTCACTCAGGGTTTCTGGGAGTCAAGAGTTCACAAGTTGATCCACGTGTGTTAATGACATTATTTATAGTTTTTATTATTGATTTCAGCACTGTTGGGTAACTTTCTGGATGGTAAAATTTAAGCTGTCCAGCTGCCAGTTAGAGCTTGATCTCTCTGAGTTTGCAGAAGATGTTTCTGATTAGAAGCAAGTCTGTATGCAAACAGACAAATGAACCCTCTTCACTCCAATTGCAATATTCTGCTAAGAGAAATTCAAATAGCAGAGTTTGTTTTTAAAACATGACTTACTGATACTTTCTAAAAAACTGAAAGTACAAGTAATTTTGAAATAGGATCTTTGAGAAATCTTAATTATACAGTTGTGTCTTGAATTACAAATTGGTTGTGCAGGAATTCTAACTATGCCCAATATCTGATATCGGGTTATTCTGCAGATAGCATAACCAGCTGCAGAATTTAATATCTTAAAAGCTGCAGAAATACTAATCTCTGAACAGCCCACCAGGAGGGTATTTCTGTGTCGTAGTCAGCTGAGAACTTTAAGTGAAGCAGTATGTTCAGTGTTATACTTTATTTAGCTTTACCTAGATTATAAATAGCCGCATAAAACTGTCACTCAATTGCTGCTTCTAAAGAGTACATAATAATTTTACATAGGATTTTACAAGTATTTTTTCACTTTTTATCCTGCCACCATTATGATAGTGTTAGAAATGTGACAGGGAAAAGAGAAGAAATTGCATTTATTGTTGTAAACTACGTCTGAAAACCGTAGTGTTTGGATCACCAATTGTTAGCATGGTAATGAAATAAATAACTGAACAGATTTTCTCTGTCCCAGCTGGTCAGACTTTTTCTCTTTTAAGGACTTTTTTCTGATCATAAACTTACAAGAGTGAGATTTTTAACAGTGGGATACTGGACAAGGATGGGTCTTGCTAGCAGGGAAATTTGTCTTCAGGGGGCTTATGGCACTAGTTTGGTAAAATAATATTGTCTAAAGTCTATGCAGATTTGCTTATGATTTTGCTGTTTAGGTTTCATGGGGTTTTTTTTTCCAGCATATGAAATTAAATGTATCTTTATGAAATGAAATTAGGATAATGTTTGCTCTATAGCTGTATCTACATCTCTATGTAATTTAATTTAGATAAAACCCCACTATGTGACAGTGGATGCTGTCGTGTTCAATAAATTTCAGGTGCATGGAATCTGTTAGGAAATTACTTTTTTTGTCCTGTCCAAGCAGAAAATGGACTGACAGGAGAAATACGTAGTGATTTTATTTTTCCATCATTTTTGGTGAACCAGTTTTATATCCTAAACAGTATCAGGCAGAGCAGGTTACAAAGCCAGACTTCTTTTGCTTCATGTGCATAGATGTTCTCCTTAGACCTTTGTATTTTGTGCATGTGCTGTGCTTTTCTTCAGTGGAAATGCAGAAATGTTTGGAGAGTTAAATATATATATTTGGTGCTGTGCAATGAGCTGAACTATCCAGTCCTTCCTGCCCTTTTGCCTTGTAGTAAATAATTCTAATGTAGTTCTTGCAATAGACTGGGAGTAAACCACAGATAATTTTTGTTGATAAAACAGAAATACAGCTTTGGGATATATTTCTACAAAAATAATACTTTTTAAATTAAAGGGTTCAGAGGCAGTGTTTTTGGGGTTTTTTTGGGTTTTTCTGGCCTGTAATGTGTAGGCATGTGAAAGTGAATTGCAGAAGAACAAACTGTCAGGTTACTCTGAAAGCAGGGTAGAATACAGCGAATTTAAAGAGTAATTTAAAAGTTTCTTTGCCAGAAAAAAATTGTGTAGGGTCATACTCTACAAACTTAAATTTGTTAGATTGAATAAATATTTATTGTATAATGAATTTTGTGTTAGAAAAATCATTTGCATTTCTATTTTAATTATAGACGCACGCTCCCTGTTTCTTGTGTATCTTTGAAGGTGTGAGTGTGTCTGCTCTGTTTCTAAACCTGTTCTCTTTGAATTAAATGGCCTTTGCTAATTTGAAATCAGTGGTGTGGGGAATGAATCCACCCATTCTGGAATCTGCTCTTTACTGGGAAGAAAACCAGGACATTATACATTCACTTGAGTTTCTTCCTCCATTTGGATGTGATAAACCCCAGCACAACCCTCATGAGTGCTATCGGCTCCCATAGCTTCACTTTTTTTGTCTGTAAGAACAGGGCAGCTTCTCCAAATGGATTTCAAGGGATAGGTTGAAATAACTGATGCACATCTAATGGCTAATTCTGTGGGATAACACTTTGCTTAATGGGATTAATTCCAGGCTTGCACATGCCAGAAACTCCGGGCAGCACAGATGAGGCCACTGCAAAGCACCTCATAGTAGGTCCCTGGTACCTTCCCTCTTCCCCTCTGTCCTATTAGGAATACACACCAAGTCCAGATGGGAATGAACTATGGATTCATCACAACTAATCTCAGAAAAGCATTTGTATTAAGGGAGGAGAGTGTTTTGTCCTGTTCAAGCCCATGCATTGTCTGGCCACCCAGTTTTTTGTTAGGTGTTTTAGGTAGTACAATACACAGTAAAGGCTTCCGTGGCCAGAAAAACTTGTAATGGATAGAAGTAGAAGGAAGATCTTTTTTTCAGGGAGTACAAAAAGTAAATTAAACACTAAGGATCCTTTTAGGAGAAAATTTATTTTCTGTGGGCATTTGATCACTTGGCAATTTTTCACTCCATCCAGCAGTTTTGTGACTGCACTTTCCCAAACTGTGCTTTCAATAAAGCTGACCTAAGCTCCCAGTGCTATGAAAAATGGAGCTCATATAAATTTCCTTTGCATTCTAAATCCATCTCAGCTGCACACAGAAAGCAAACAAGTACAGTTTCCACACAGTCTTTTTATCTCTCTCCACATCCCCGAGGCTTCCCAATCTGCCTTTTTTGTGGGAGAGAGGGGCTGTTTAAAGTAAAGATAATTTCAAAATTTTCATCCATTTTAGAAGCAACATTAAAGATCTTAAAAGGAACATGTTTTATGAGGCTGACAAGCAATTAGATGAGTGCAGTGGCAGTACAAGTGCGTGATTCTACACTTACAAAATTAGTTGGAGTGAGAAAAATCAGAGACAACATAATATCCCATCTGAAGTGGCTGCTTCAGATAGGTGCTCTGAAACTTGAAGGTATGAACAGAATTGTTCTGGAAAATTTATCTGGTAAGTGGCTGAGAGCTCCTTGTCTATGTTAAGATGGAAAGAATAAATACAAGGGATCTAAATCCTCTGAAACAGCTGTGCCATTTCTCCAGGAAAGCAAAACTAAACTAAATCTAGTCATAAGCAACATAATAGGATTTCCCTTTGCTAAATTTCTTGGAAATCTTTTAACAAAAAATCTTGAAGAAAAACCAATAAGGTAAATTTAGTGCTGTGCATGAAATTAATTTAAATTACTCATGATAGCTCACCTTTCCAGATTTTCAATGTATTCCCAAGTAATTACTGGAATTAACTTGACAAATTTCAATATTAGTTGCATGCAGTGGCTATTTCATAATTACTTCATCTCAGTTCCAAATACTGCCATAGAACAGTTTGAACTCATAGAATAAATAAACAGGAAATTTTCTTTGTGGTGAGAGATTGGAGTCCTTTTCCTCAGGTTTTTGGATATTTTTTCTACAAGTCTGTTTCCATAGAGAAGCAATTAAGAAGATACCAGCTTCCAGTGCCTGAGCTTTTGAGAGCACTTCAGTATTTTTGACAGTTAATGCATTTGTTTTATCTTATAGTTGGTGGCATAAAGGTGTTACATAAAGTTATTAATGATAAAGAAATTGTTTCCTCCTATTTCTCCCACCTCACAGTGGAATGTATTGCTTTCTAACAGTCTTTATTCCAGTCAAAATTTTTATATAAGCTCTTCATTCTTGCCATTTCCTACCTATGTGTGAGAAGGTGTGTTTCAAAATACAGCGCTTTGATTTCCCCTTATCCTGTAATGCCATCTGAGATAAGGTTTTCTAAAGTTGGGTGTAGTCCCTCAGGTGGCTCTAAACAAAATGCAGCAGTGGAGATGCACCAGCCACAGTTTTGTCACCTGACAGAGGAGCACAGGCCTCAGCAGTGAGGTGTTAACAGGGATAAATAAATCCCTGCCCCACTTGCACATCCATGACAAAGCCTGTTCTCTTCAGCAGTGCTTTGCTCTGCCATAAAATTTTAGCTGCATAGTTGCTACATGCTATGGAAATATGAATGCTCCCAAATCAGAGGAAGGGCAATTCAGAGGTGGAAGAAGCAATTCCTCTTTTTTTCAAGTGGAATGTGTGATTCCAAGGAGTTAGGGTTTGTTCTGAGCCCCTTTGCTGAAGGAGTCCATCAAGGACGCAGGCAAGTTTGTTGTGATATTTCCATTTTGTGAGAGCTCATCCATTGGCTCTTTTTTTGTGAGGCCTGTGAAATGCTTCATGTGCTCTTTTCAGAGTAGAATATTCCCCAGTGTTCTTAATATTATTATTGCTAAGCTTTGTTGAGCGATGCTGCAAGAAAAATATGCAGGGAATTAATATCAACCCAAATCCTTAATCACCCTTTCTCTCTACTCTGTACATAACTTGCTGTTGCACAGGAGAGTTTTTTTTTGCCTGTGCATCCTCTGGCAGGGGCAGGACATGACACACACATCTCTCCTCTAAGTGGGTCAGTGGCAGGGAGTGCTCTGAAACCTCTCCCTCCTGGTGTGTGCAGCTACTGCAGGGTTTAGAGCCTCAGCTGTTGATGTAACCTCCTTCCTGCCCACTGCATCTGCAGATGATTTAACTATTTCCCTCCTTGGCACCAAGCTTCACTAGGAATTTCTTCACCCTCAGAAGCCTTGTGTCAAGTGGATGTTGCAGTGAAAACGTCTTGAGGCTTTGCTAGCCTTAAAACAGTCTGCTCCTAGTTGTCCTGCTAAAGTAAATCTTGCAGCCTTCCCACCACTTTTCTACCTTGTATGTCCACCTTCCCTGTGATTCAGTCATTTATCTGCTGAAAAACATTGTATGAGAAATGTTTTGAAAATCTTAAACATCTACCTGGGTTTTGAAAAGTGTTGCTATGAACTTAACCTAAAATAGTAGATGGTTTTCATTACTGGGGGTTTGGTGTCCTTCCCTACTCTGGCTCTTTTGGCACTGGTTAGATCTGGTGCTGTTGGGGAGTTGAGGTGGAAATTGATCCCAGAAAAAAAACCCTGATTTGATTCCAGTAGGATTAGCAGTGATGAGTGTCCAGGCATGGCTTTGGCCATACATCAGGGATGGCTCCTGTCATTGTCCCAGCTTTGCTGCATGTTGGCTGCAGGGAAAGGAATTGCTCATGGGCTGTCTGTTCTCTGCAAATGACCTTGTAACTGCAATTCTCCCTCCAGCCCTTCCACCCTTGGCTTGTGTTCTTGAGAGGGATTTTTTACTGCTCTGCTTGCAGCAAATCAAGGCAGTTGCAATCAAGCTCAGGAGGAGACAGCAGCCCTGGTGAGGCTCTTGCTGGGCCTGTGCATCTCTGCATTCAGTTCCCACCATTTCCAACCAGGTGGGATAGCCCCCATGAGCTTAATGACTTTTGGAAGTTTGAAACTAGGATAAAAGGGAGTGGGAATGCCTTATAAATCTCCTGGTTGGGAATTGTTCTTCTTGTTACCAGTAGATTTGATTACTGGAGCCATGAGCTAGCTGTAAAGTCTAACTTAAAAACGCTAATTTAAAATACTTAGGGAAATGTCTGCTGCTCTGAGAAGTGCTCACTGAGCAGAGAAACACATCTGATTGTGATCAGCAGCATCTTGTGCCTGACTCAGTGTCTCTTCCTTCAGCCTTGCAGCTGTGAAGTCTCTTTGGGATTCCCGGGGAGACTCAATTCTTTTATGGGGTCCTCCATCATAAGGAGTGTGCACGGGGTTGTAGGAGCTGGAATGAAAAGGCCACTAGATAGTAAATCAGTCTGGGGTGAGTTACTGCTGTGGGACAGAGTTGGTAGGGCAAGGGAAAGGCTAAGTGACCTAGAAGCATTTGAATAATAATTCTTGCCTCTGTACACTTAACACCAGATTGAATTAAACACTAGAAAATTTACAGCGGGGAACACCTTTTGCAATAACTGGATTAAACTTTTGCTGTCCCTGATGAAGATGGGTCTAGTAAAAGCACTTGTGCCTAATCTACACCCCCACCAAAAGCTGAAAGAGCTGCTCAGCTTGCAGCTATCAGCCCAGCTTGTTGGATATCCACATCTGCACTTGCCCTGTGCATGGTTTGCTGTCTCTAGGAGGCAACACCTGGCTTGCTTCAGGAAAGCCCTTTGCACACAGTCCTTGCTAAAGTGAGAAGTGAAAGCAGTTGCTTTTTCTGAGAATGACTGACTGTTTTGATGAAGCAAGGAGTCCCCTTCCAGAGATGAGCAAGGCACTCCCCTCCTTTCTGTTTCTGACTAGGTTCTGGAAGGATTTGGAGGGTGAAAGGCTGCCTTATTTAATTATATATTCAATAATTTTCTCCATCTTCAGACTGAAAAGGTAGATCATTTGTTTTCTGCACGTTTCCTCTTCCCACATATCAAACAGCAGTTGGAGATTTACTTGTCTTGCTCCTGTTACAGTACCCTGGGCTTTATTCCATGATGTGCTAGAAAATCATAGAAAAATTTGGGTTGGAAAGGACCTTAAAGATCATCTAGTTAAATACCAATGTTTAACCCTTTGTGGCATTATAATATTTTCCTTCTTTTGACTCTATTTCTTCCAAATAAATCAGAGGGAAACTTGAATTATTTGAACTTTGTGTTAGTGCCTCCCTGAAAGGGATCCTAAAAGGAGTACGAAGGGCTCACAAGAATCCTAAAGCACTTTACCTTGACTTTTCCATGGGGTTAACATTCATTGGTGTAAAAAATTGGACGTTAATGGCCTAAAATATTTTTATTTTTAAATGTAATTATTTGGGCTGCCCAACATTTGGTCTTGTAACCTGAATCCTGATCATATCAGCAGTTTCCTCTGACAACAACAACAACAACGAACTCTAATGCTGAACTTCAAGGGCATGAGCTTTACTTTGGGCCATTTGCTTTCCCAAATATGTGATGGAATATTGATGACAAATTAATTGAGCCTCTGCCTTTTGCAAGTGAAGGAGAATTCAGCCTCTGCTTCTTCATCCATGAAGGGTCACAGGTTTGTTTGTTGTTTCTATCTATGAATAAAACCCATAGAAATATATAAATATAAACAAACCCCATACATTCTTTATGAACAGGGTTATCTATAATAATTTTAGCTGGCTAACTTGTAGGCATTTAGTCTCTGCTGTCCTTTCAGCTTCAGGCCTGTGTACACTTGGAGTGAAGCACCATGCAGGGTACTCATTTCTCTCCTTGTTCTGCCCTGAGCCCAGGGAGCTCTCTTCAGTTCAGAATTTTGCTCTCAGACAGCAGCAGTGAGACAAGACCCATCACACTCAGCATCATCCAGAGTTATGGGGATCACAGAAGATGGTGGTGTCTGAGAAAAGCTGCCTGCTTTGCCCCAGCAAGCAGTTGTGGCAGCTCTGGGCTGCTGGGAGAAGGCCCTGCAGGATCTGCCTTTAAACACCTTTGTATGTAAGCACAGTTGCATCAATAAATCTCTTGTGCTGGGATTGGTTTTCATGGGCTTCACTGAGAAACTCGGTTTCCAGGAAGATAAAATGCTTCATTTACAGCTGTGTTACTGAATTTTGGTAACCCCTTAAAGTAAAACCCTTAAATTAATCACTTAATAAGGGCCATGGGAGAGAAAAAAATTTATGGTAGACAGATGTGATCTGGATTTACAAATAATTCAGCTTTTACGGTCTGTATTTCTCAAACTATTATCAGGAATCATGGTCTAACCCAATCCAGATGCACACTAAAAACACTGGAGGAGGAAAATCCTATTAAAAAGAAATGTTCTGGCATGTTTCAAGGGTCAGGCTATATTCCAGTGATTCAGTTCAGCTGGTCCCCATTGGTACTGGCTGCCCTGGGCCAGCCCTGTGGATTGGACCCCAACCAGCTTTGGGGTGCAGCATCCCTCCCTCGTGTCGCGTTTTGCAGCAGGGTGACTGAGTCTGGATGTGGCTCTGGGTGTGTCCCCAGGACTGGAGCAGCAGGCAGTGTGGGCAGGTGGCTGAAGCTGAGCTTGCTGCCCTGTGCAGGAGAGCTGAGCCAGGGGCTTGAAGCTCTGTGAAACCGCGCCGGGCTCTCAGGCGGGCGCCCGCAGCGCAGCCTCCCTCGCCGGCCCCAGGCTTCCTCCCCTTGGCTCCCGGGGCTGCTCTTGGCCTCTCACCACTGCTTTTTTCTCACTTGCTTGTCCGCAGCAGTTCTGAATTGCCTTTTTTTTTCTTTTCTCTTCTTTTCCCATGCTTCAGAAAGTAAAAGGCCGCAGGGGTTGTTGCAGAGGCGCTGGCAGAGCTGCTTTGGGGGTGGGAGTGTGGAGCAGGATGAGGGAGATGCCAGCCTCAGGTCCAGATGTGGGAGTGCAGGGAGCTGCAGCAGCTGGAGAAAGCACCCAGGCACAGAGGAGAGCAGAGCTGCATTGCTGGCTGGGAGCAGAGAAAAGCGGGAAACAAAAGTCCAGGCTTTGGAAGGATAAGATGCTGGGAAGAAACTTCTCAGGGGCAGAAGCCCAGCTGCTGATAGAGCTCCAGGTGTAGGCAATTGGGATTGAGGAGGGCTGACAGCCTGGGCAGTGCTCTACTCAGTGACTGTCTCCTCTCCTTTCTGGTGTGTGAATGTTGGAAAGACACTGTGCAACTCCCAGTAGGGACTGGGTAACCTGTGAGGCTAACAGAGTGGGGATCATCAGTGAAATATTTACTATTTGTGCTTTGCTATTTGTTTACTGTTTGTGCTTTGCTCTGTGTGAGGCAGCAGACTGTGACTACTTCCTCAGGCTTGGCACGTTTTGCTCTGCCCAGCTCATCATCAGCTCATCTCCTGTGACCTTGGCCTCAGCCCTCAGACCATGGCTGATGAGGGACAGAAAGTGCATTTTGGTGGTGCCTCAGGGACTGGCCTTCTGTTTTGAAGAGGCAGTAACCCCACCTCTGGTGATTTAAAAACCTGGACTGGTTCTGTTCACTTGAATGGATGGTAACTGTTTCAACTGCCACTTGTTCATTGTGCTTCCTCTTTGACCTTTCTTTCAATAGGCTTTTTACCTTCTGTCTTCTTTTCTCTCTCACTTTCTAATCCAGAAAACTGTTTCAAAGGTTATTATCTAGAAAGCTCTTTGTACATTTTGTTTTGTTTAAAAATACAGAATTCAAGTGTATTAAGGAAGGAAATAACATGAACTAACTGATAGGACAAGGGGAAGTAGCTTCAAGCTGCACCAGGTTGGATATGAGGAAATTTTTCTGCACTGAAAGAGTGATTAAGCATTGAAACAGGCTCCCCAAGGAAATGGTGGAGTCAGCATCCCTGGAAGTGTTCAAAAAATCAATAGATGTGGCACTTCACAATATGGTTTAGTGGGCATGGTGGCATTTGGCTGAAGGTTGAACTTGATGGTATCAGAGATATTTTCCCACCCTAATAATTCCATTCATTTTATTGGTTTTTTTCCTAAACATTGGACTTTCTCATAGTCTCAAAACATGCTTTTCCAGGAACAATCCCAGCCAGAGCAGCAGGCCTTCCCCCACTGAACAGCTTTAATCCATTACCTGGGATGCTGGAGGCTGGGCTGCCCCACACAAGCACCATGTGGGCACTGGCTTGGCTCTGCAGAGGCAGCCAAGGTTGGCACAGAGCCACAGCTGAATCCCCTGCACTCCTGACATCTCCCCCACAGTCTTCTGTGTCTCCTGCTTCGTCTCCTCCTGGTCTGGAGATTTTATTAGTGCTGGAGAAATATTGGACTTGAGATCATTTTATGAATGTGCCTGGCTTTGGTACAAGAGGAGGGAATTCAGGGCCAGGATACCCAAAGAGTACCCAAAAATGCTGCCTTCAGCAGCATCTCAGATGCCTCCAGGCTGGTGTAAATATTGTCCTGTGAACTGTTTAGAAGAAAAAATCTCTGGGAAGGTAATCTCAGCTTCTTTGCTGGTTTTATATACAATGTTGGGCAAATAATGTAATCTCTCTGTCTCTGTTTACCCCATATATATGAAATTTTATAGTCCTGAGGAAATGTGGTGAAGGGTATTTTTCATAAAGTACTTAAAGCATATTGTTTAAAAGACAGAAAAAGAGGGGGAAGAAGGAAAACCATCTAGGATCTCGATTTATTTCCGTGGATTTGTTTCTAAACGCATGATTTAGGAAAAAAAATGAATGCAAGCTCCTAGTTCAGACAAACAAATCTGCTCTGTGGTATTTTCTCTGGGTGTGTAAGGCTGTCAGTGGGAACAGTGATTGCTTATTTTCATCAAAGGGCTTTTAAGGTTATTGATAAGTTTTGTCTTTCTCTTTTGAACTCCCTCCAAATCTGCCCAAAGAACAACTCAGATTAATTTTAAGTTTGTTTGTTTGATTTTTTATGTAACTGTGCAATACAGCTTTTCCTTGGGGGATGGACCTGGAGCTGCATATTGGATCTATAGTCACTTAGCCTTTGATTTTTTTAGCTATACTTTATGAACTTTCTACATCTTTATTAACTGATACAGAGGCAGTTTTATCAGGTTTATGTTTATCTGTTGAAACCCAACAACAATATTGCTGGATGTGGTCAGTGTATAAATATTTAAATGGTGGCTGAAAAGATGAAGACTCCCTTTTTAGGAGTCACATGGAAAACATGAGGGGCAATGTGTTCAAGTTACTCTTGGAGCATTGAATGTGATGGTGTCAATCATTCTTTACATTTAATGCAGAATTGAGAAGCCCTCCCCTAACACTTTGTCCAATGTATTTTCTCACACACACTTGATGAAGGAAGTCTTTACCAGGCCCAGTCATGAATCCCTGCAGGAGATGCTGCTGGGTTTTCCCAGAAAATAAATGTCCTGTATTGGCTGGGGGAGCTTGCAAACATTTCTGTCCATGGAGATACTCGCAGCTGGCTGAGGTTCTGGACAGTCTGGTTTAATGAACCTGTTTAGAGAGAAGGCTGGACTTGCCATGGTCCTTTTTGACCAGATTAATCCTATAATTCTTAAATTCATAACTCCATCTCCTTTGCAAAGGGGCAGTGTTGCCCTCACACTGCTATTATTTTTCCAGGGAGTGCTAAGCAGCACTGCCACATTTATGCTGCCAAGCACCCAGTGACAAAAACAACTTTGTTTGCTGATGTGTCTGGTATTTTTGTGCAGGTGCTGCATCAGTTCTTGGCCTCACAGATCCCAGGCTCTGCTACGTGCTGGATGGATTCCTCTTCATTTATGCAGTGGTCATGACAGCCCTTTTTGTGAAGGCAAAGGTCAGTCTAACCCAACACAGATGCATTTAGTTTTGGTGGTGTAAGGGAGTTGAGCTGGGCTGGAAAGTGGGAGTGGAGGGGAACCACCTCTTAGAATGAGACCTTTCTATTCTTTTGCTTTCTCTCTCTTTTTTCTTTTTTTCCTCCTCTGTTTCTAGTGTCCACTTGAGCAACCTATAGCAATTCTTTCCAAAGGTTCATGAATGGAGGGGGGAAGAGTATTGAGAGTGTTTTGATGCTACACTTATGGATACATCAGAGATTCTGGATTTTGTAGATGGGAAGTGACTGATCAAGAGTGATGTGGATTTTTTTCTCCTGCTTTGTCATTGGAAAGAGAGGAGGGGATACACAGAAAGTACAGGAAAAATGGCAAGCTTGTGAAGGATGCCTTAAAATGTCTCAACAATTCAGATATCTTTGATAGTATGAATGTGATGCTGCAAACAACCCAATCCACCACAGGAGAGGACTTGTGTTATTACAGCAAACATGATTCTGTGCCTAAATATAGACTGAGCTAGAAGGTTACTTTTAATAAAGAATTGAATGTGATAATAACTCAAAAAGAGTAAATCAATACAGAATGTAGTTTGACATGGTTTTTGTTTAAACACTACAGCACAAAGTAGTTGCTCTCATTGACCCAAAACCACCCCTTTTTACCTGAAATTTTGGCTTAGCAATTGATTTCTCATAAGTATTGTGAGCAGATGAGCCAAAGAGCAGCTACAGAAGGGATAATCCTTTACCTATTTGTTAGGTGCCACTCACATCAGCTTACTGCGGTGGCACCAGAGCCCTGCAAGCCAAGTGCTGCTCCTGAGGGATGCAGGGATTCCCTGCAGGAAGCCAAACAGCTTTGCAGGCAGCTGGAGAACCAAAATCCCAAGCAGGCACAAGATTATGACAGGAAGAGAATGGAGAGACAAAATCTGAGGAGGGCAGGTGTGCAGGGGACAAACTCAGATGTTTGTGAGCTGGTGTTATGTGAAATGAAATGACTTGGCTGCTGTGTGGATAAAAGTGCTTCTGCAGCAAGGGTTTGCATTGCCTGTAGCCACACAGGGAGCTGCTTATGGGTTGCCCTGTTTCTGATGAGGGTAGCTGGTAGGAGAGTGGGAATGAAAGAATGAGGGGAGTCACTGTGTCTCTGCTCATGGAATAATCTCTTCCAGCTCAGCCAGACCTCTGAACCACAGCTGCGACCAGGCCAGGATGATGTGTACAACGTGAGTAACTGCTGCTCTTTGCTTTCTGATCCACCATCCAGACAGACCTTTTGGGGCACTTAGAGACAGTGAACTGGCTGCTGGTCAGAAGAAGCTTTGGATAAGCCAGCTGATGAGTAGGCTGTACATGAGTGCAGCATGGCAGCTGTAAGAGGAAAGGTAAAACCTCGCAGGGGCAGCTTCTGGTGCCTCCACTCTGGCCAGATCCTGAAGAGCTCTTTGGGCTGTTGGTTCCTGATTTGGCCCTGAGCTCTAGGTGGGCAGGAGCCCAGGCTGTTTGTTGTGCTGCCCCATAGGACAAACAGGCCTGAGAGAGTTCTGGGTGTGTTCACAGCCACTGCCCCTGTTGCTGCTGCTGTTTGATGTGGGCTGGGCAAAGGGCAAATGCCAAGGAATGCTGTGGAGTTGACTTTGCACCTGCAGCTCTTCCACTCTCAAGTGTGTGGAGCCTGAGCCACCATAGCCCCTGTGCCTCCATTCCCAAGCTTTCCTGTTGCCCCACAGCAAGCCCTGTTATGCCAGATCATACCAGAGAAGTGCCTTGTCCTGTGCCCTGACCATGGGCAGCATCTTTAGGCAGTGAAAGAGGATAGAGCCTGCCTGAGCCTCCTCACTAAATTGCCCACTCATGGCAGCATTAAGCTCTAGCTATTTTTGCTATGTCTAGCTGTCTTTTAATTTTTTTTCTCACGCTTTTGACCATAGCCACATCCTGTGATGAGTTCTGTTTAACTCTGTAATGTCTGAACACTAATGCAATTTCTTTTCAGTTTAAGTGTAGCTTGTCACCTTTCAAGTAGCGCTCTGTCAGCTGTGTTATTCTGACCTGAAATCTCTCCTTTGCCCTTGTCCAAGGTAACCTTTCCCAGCTAAGAATTGTGTTGGGCATAAAATTTCTGTAGGTTTTTGATCCAAATTTAGATGAGCAGCTGTGCAAGAAAAACAAAGCTCGTGGATCTTCGCTCTCCAGTGGGAGAGAATGCATGAAAGTCAGAGTCCCTCCCCCTCATGCTCTCTAGTTTTCAACTCATTTCCACTTAGGAAAGGTTCTTGATAAAACAGCTTGCAGTTTTGTGTCATTTCCATGGCTTAAATGTAGACAGTTGCATTAGGGAGTAAGAATTTCTAGTTCAGTGATAGTCCTTGTGAGCTGAGCTGGGTTCCCTTTCTCTTCTGAGTTAAGAGCTATTATTTCATTATCACGGTGTCCATCCAGTGCTTTCGCTCTCCCTTTCAGAAACTCTCCCGCGGGCACAGAGACGATTACGATGTTCTGGGAGGAAGGCGAGGAGCAGACCCCGAGCTGGGCGGGAGACACCAGGTAACCTCCACATGCGCACATGTGCACTTCTGCCCTTTGATCTGGTGCCTCCCACGCCGTATCACAGCGCTGCTCACCCAGGCAGCCACCCCAGCGCCTTCCAGGGGAGGGGACGACGCGATTTGTGTCGTAACCGGGCGGCGCGGGGGGCAGGAGCGAAGCTCCCCCTGCCCTTTGATCTGTGCCCCCCTCGCTCGGCTGGGAGCTCGCAGCCAGCCGGGGTGGGAAGTGACACCCGGGCCCGGGGCGGATGCGGAGGAGGCCCGGCAGCGGTGGGTGTTTCACAGAGCTCGCTGCTCTGATGCCATCAAAGAAGCGCCCACAAAGCAGAGCAGCAGCCAAAACAACTCTTTCTGCTGCAGAGCCCATCACTTTCAAAGGAGAAGGGAGGGAAAACCTCCTGCATCAGCAGGTGACAGCTGTAGGGGGTGAGCAGAGAACTAAGTTTTACAAATTGCTAAAATGAAATTAATTTTCCCCAGAGCAAGTTGTCTGAACAGTCTTATGGGTGGAGGCAGGATGGACTGGAATGGGCAGGGGAAGGCCGCAGAGCCGCAGCTGTGCCACGGAGCAAATGCATAAGCACATCCAAGGTGGTGGGGGATGCTGGTAGTGCAATGTATAGGCAACTTTTTTCTTCTGTTTTACAGCAGAGGAGAAAGAACCCTCAGGACACTGTCTACACTGTGAGTAGAGCACGCTGGAGGGAGCAGAGAGGGAGGGATGGCTGGGAACAGGAGATTCTGTTTCATAGGAGACTTCCCCCCACCCAATTTCAGCTTTGGTTCAAAACCTAACAGCTGCTTTTCAAGACTTCTCTTCCCTTCCACCCAACTCTTCCCCCCAGACCCTCTGGTTTTGCTAGAAAATTTCTGCTCACTTCTGAGTGATAGGAGAAAAGCACGGAGATGTGGAAAAGAACTTGGATCAAGATACCTGCTAATGTCTAATGCTAGTGACTAACCAACCTTCATCCCATGTGATTGCTGCTGCAGGATTTCCTGTGCATGGACTCCAGCCCCTGTGACTGCTCTCTGGCAAAGGCCAAATACCAGTGCATCTAAGAGGGGCTGCTTAGGAACCTCTTGATGGAGTTGATTTGACTCAGGCTAAATGTGGTGGTCAGTGCTCCAAAGCACAGATACAGGAATGCTGATTCTCATTTCTTAACTTGGGTCTTTGGTGCTTGAGAAATGAGCTGGTTTCCAAGACCTTCACTGCTGTTGAATGAGGCACTCTGAGTTTAGCTGGTTTTAAATGTGGCTACCTAGGGGCTGCCTTGGCTTTCCTATTGTCACACTGACTCTTTCCTCCTCTCTGCCTGCAGTCACTGCAGAAGGACAAGATGGGTGAGGCATACAGTGAGATTGGAATGAAGGGAGAGGTGAGTCTTACTTTCCTTCCTGGTGAAAACATGGCAACAGAAAACATTTCAGTTTTTGGCCAGAAAACCCCAGACAGCTGCCCTGGCTGAGGGTGTGAATGGGTGAGGATCAGCTGAAGGAAGCTCTGGTGGCAAGTGCTGCGATGGTCCAGCAGCACTGGAAGATTTTGGGGCATGTTTCTCCAGAGCAGTTTGGAGCTGCAGGTTTATGGTTTCCCCTCCATGGGCTGCTGAGGCTGGCTGGTGTTCCAGGATCAGGAGAGAAGTGCCAGCCCCTCCTTGTGCCTGACCTCAGACAAGGAATAGGGGAAACGTCCTCCTTCCCATGGCTCTGCTCTCAAATGGTTAAGAAGGGACACATCAGTCACATCTCCAGCTACAACAGAGGGAGAGTTTTAGCTCTGTGCACAAACTGCTGGGGGAGGAGGGCTTGTGTCAAAAATAAACCATGTGGGGACACTTGTTTATGGCAAAATGAAAAATTGCTCTGACCTACACAGGTTCTACTTTATGTCAAAGTGTCATATATATATATAACCTTACATTTCCTTCTGACATGTGAAAAAAGGGGCATTTCAAAACAAAGTTTAGTGTTGAGAAATGCTGAAGCAACAGCAACATTTACTCTCTTCCCCTATTTTATCCTAATGCTCCTCTGCCAGAGTCAAGCTCTGTCTCTGAGCTATGGGGCTATAAAGTTGCACCATGTTTTTTGAATGTTTCTGCTTCTGGAGGGACAAGAACACCAAAGCCCTAGTCCCATTCCAAATATATGATCATTTAATAGCTTGCTGCAATTTTAACTGTAACAAGCACTACTCCTTGACACATTTGTGATACAATCTATTACTAAATAATCAGTGTCTACGGAAATGCTGCCAAACCTCTATACATACAGTGAATCAAAGAAATAGCAACATTCTAACAGTATGACAGGAAAATATGTCAGCAAACGAAACCAATTTGTTTTTATTTCCTATCCTCTCTATTTTCTCCTTAACAGCCCTTGCAGCATGTCTGGGCTGGTCCAGACTTACCAGGTGCTTTCCTGTGCAGAGCAGAGTCCAGGCCATGCACAGCTGGTACATCCTGTACACCCTGAGTACAGCATGGGGGAACTCGGGGGCTTCTTTCTTTTTGCATAATCAGGAAAGCACCCATTAATCAATCTGTGCTTGTTTTATTTTCTCAAAGCAGCAGAGGCGGCGAGGCAAAGGCAATGAAGGTCTCTACCAGGTAGGCACCACCTCCCACAGCTGCTCCCCTCACCTGTGGCTGGAGATATCAACGGCACTGTCGGGAAGGCACAGAGGAGTGAAAGGCAGCTGAAGTTTCCCAAGCAGGCACCAGGTGTCTCACTAACTCCTCACTCTTGGAAGCCCCAGCTTCCCCTGCTCTGGGATCCACAACATAGGGCACAGATGCCTTACCCCAGCAGGCTGTCAGGGAAAGGACTGGGCAGCACTGGAAGGGCTGTCAGGGGATGCTTCTCAGGATTCAAAACAACCTCAGGTCCCACTGCCAACTTACTCACCCAGAGCTGCACTTGATTTCCCTTCCAAATCTAAGAGGAGAAGTCCAGAGAACAAAGTTCATGATTTGATGCCTGTTCATTTAATTATTGATGCTCATTCTAGCATCAGTTAGCTCTTAATACACAAATAAAATGTACTCCAAAGATCTGCAGAACCAGTTAGGATGATTTGCTGTAGTCATATTTTCATAACCATTATTCAGGATGTACCTTGCTTTCAGGTAAGTAATAGCTATTTGCACCACACAAAGACTAAAGAATCACTCAGGAGTAAAAACCTCTGTAGGGGGGAAAATATCAGATGCTCCTGAGTGAACCCCTGCCATCCTGTTGCTGCCAGTCAGCCAGGAAGAAGTAAGCACTCACACTCATCCCTCACCTGTTTTTCTGGTTTTCTCTTTTTCAGGGGCTCAGTGCAGCAACCAAGGACACTTATGATGCTCTCCAGATGCAGCCTTTGCCCCCCCGCTAAGTGGGAGCCTCAGAGGGGATGGGCAAGAGTGAGAGATGCCCACCTGCTTTGGGGAGGAGAGGAAGGGAAAGCCTTTTTCATCCAACACAAGCACTGTGTGTTTTCTGTGTGCAAGAACCTCCTGGGGTTGGTGCACAGAATCTGGACTTGGCCATTTCTTTCTCCCTTTCCTCCTCAATCATGTAACTGCTTCTGCTATTAGAATGTACATATCTGTAAAGTTGTTTCCAATTATAGTGGGTATTAGGCTGATTTATTTTTTTTTTGGGTCAGGTTTGTGTTGTGGGGACCAAATGACACCTTCTAACAAACACAGCTATTTCCATAGGTCTTCCTTGTCTTCCAGAATATTAAGACATGGAATTATGGCTTTATTGCATTTAAACAATTTGCAAAGATTTACTGTATTTACTGTATTTACTTCCTGTAGTATTTATCTTAAGACTATTTCACCCTTTTTGCTTTAAATTTGCCTTTTAAAAACTGCTTCAGTGGAGGACAACTTTTTTTCTTTAATTATAAAGAGTGACATGATGTTACAGTAGTGAAGCAGAGAGGCTGAATGACAACTTTCCAGTAGGAAGAAAATGAGCACCAATATAAAAAAAAGATCAAGCAATGGCACTGCCACTCATCCATAAATATGAACCAGGTAAGCTGAGTGAGAGACTTCTCTAAAGGCAGAAAAACAAAGAAAACAAGATGGGTTCCCCTATTATCACTTCCAGACAACAAACTGTACTAAAGCCAACATAAATGCAATTTCCAAACCAGTCTCTCATGAGGCTGCCTCTAAAAGGTGTGGGTATCATTCCAAGGAGGTACCAGTTCAATAATGTCATGTGTTTTTGATGAATTAATAAAATAGTGCCACAGTCCCGTGTGTGTAGGGAGCAGCAGTGGGAATGGCACGAGCTCCTTACCTGAGGCATTCAGCCCATCTGAACCAGCCTGCATCCAGCAGCACCATCCCCCAGGGAAGCTGAGGAGGACAGGATTCCAGCAGGAGCTCCTACACATGTCCCAGGAGCTGGGATGGGCTGTTGGGAAGATGCCCCAAACCCAGGTATCAAAGGGACACTCACCTCCTGCTGCTGCAGCCTCGGTTTTGCCCGTGCCTCGCAAGGCTGCACAGGGAAGCCTGGAGGAATTCAGCAAGGACAAATCCAGCCCAGCAACATCAGGGGTGTTTCACCTCGACTCAGGAGCTGACCAGCCCATCTCACCATTCCTCACAGAAGCAGCAGAGATAAAGCAAGGCTGTGGGAACAAGAGCTGCTGCTCTGGGAGCTGGCCAGATGAGGTTATGTCTTCTTTCCAGGGACTGGGTGGGTTAGCAGCAGAAAAACTTGTTGAAATGGGTGCTATGCAAGTTCCAAGGCAGTTTTACTTCTTTAAGCAGTAAAACTGTACCTGCAGTAGGTGCTTGTAGCTTTTAAAGAATATTTGCAATAAATTAAAGCAAAAAAAAGTAAACTGAGACATGGTAATGAATGCGTCTCGCAAAAGAAAAAAAAAATCCCAAGATCCTTTACTGTTCTGCAGTGACAAGAAAAATTGAGAGAACTGGGTGATAACTGAGACAGCTGAGCTGAAAATTACAGTAAAGTTATGCTGCAAAGCACTTGATGCAAGAACAAAGAGTGCTGAAAACAGCTTTCTCTTTTTAAATCACCATAACTATATCTGCAAGATGTAGAAGTCACAAGCTTTGGCAGCGTGAAATACCAATCACCAAACAATAGGAATTAAATTCTTTGGGGAGGGG
>WBNO01010194.1:62764-132541 GCA_013400575.1 Peucedramus taeniatus
TCTTTATATATCAATGGATACCTTGATTTCAAAAGGCATCCAACAACGCTGGGTTTGGGGCCACTCACCGTGGGGTTGAGCTGAGTCTCCTCTTTGCCTTCAGGAAGTGACTGAAGCTGTTCCTGCTTTTAGGAGAGGAGCTGATAAATACAGAATTAGAACAAAAGCTTCAAGCAGAGTGCATAAAACCTGGGCTCTCCTCCAGTTTGACAAGAGAAAGGGCATCACAGCTCAATCTTCTGGCCCAGTTTGATGCACGGGGGAAGGGGAATCAGCCTCCCCCTGACACATTTAAAAAACTACAAACAAGTGCATACATGTTAAAACACTTGGAAAATGGTTTAATGATGTTTACAACAGAAATGAACTGTACAATTACAGTAAGTTTAATATATATAAAAAATTACAGCAGACAAATGCATCTACACAAAATCTACCTTTTCATTCTGATTTACTGTAATCTACACAATCTCTCAATGCCTACAGCTATCTGTAGGCAACCACTGGGAAAATAATAATAATAATAATATAATAATAATAAAGGACATCTTTAAAGAGACAGCATTTCGCCTTCCTCCTCACCCTTAGTGTGATCAGCAAGGTTTTGAAATGTGTGGGACTCTCACATTTCAGTCTCAAGAAAAGCTTGGGTTGCGTTTGGGTAGGGTACTCCCATAATGGCCCTTGATTTCAAGTGTTCTGCTGACCTCAAGTGTATAAATGCAGTGTATGAGGAAGGCCAAGAGAAAAAAAAACCTCCCAGCCAGTGTAAGCAGGCAGTTGCACAGAGCAGTGAAACCATTAGGACCAAAAACTTAAACTTGTCTTATTTAGAAAAAAAAAGCAAAAAGGGACTGCCCAGACACTACAGACATTCACAAATCCTCATTTCTTTGAAAATTATGATCAGATTTAGAAGAAAGGGCTTGGTTTTCCACTGCCAATTCTTCATACAAAGGGGTCGTTTTCAAACTAACATGGTAAATACATTTTTAAAACAAAATTTAAGCTACTTCCTCTTTGGCCCACCCCTTAAAAACAGTGAAACCCCCTTTGCACTGAGAAAGAACCTCAGGTCAGTGGGGAAAACAAAAGAACATGCTGTCTCTTTAAAAAGAAAGAAAGAATCCCAGTTGGGAGCGGCCATCAGTGAAAATGCGATCCAAATTGGCGGTCTGGTGGAAATTCCTCACGGAATATTATGTACAGTTTAAAAACCCTTTGTAGTTGGTTTTTCTTTTATTATTATTTATGAACACCTAGGCAGTGAAAACCGTTATGTTAATACATACATAGACACACCCAAAACATACAAAAATACTATTATTTCAAACTACTAAGAATAGGACAAGTTCAGTTATCTCCATGCTATGACTTTAAGAGCATTACACTGAAACAAACAAGAATTTAAACGACAATTTTTTAATATCCCAGAAATATACCAAAATATACATCTAAGCTTTGGAATTACTGAGGTTAGACTAATGCAAGTGCTGGGTAATCGTACTTAATACACAAGTCTAAGGTTCTGCAGGAAAGAAATTATCTTTGGTATCTGCATCAGGCTAATAATATTAACATTTGGATTTTGCTTTGGGATAGAGCTTGTCTGACCCTAGAACCAAACACCCCCCAATCAACTGAGATTAAAAAGATCCATGTAAAAAGTTCCTCCATTTGCAATCCCCCCCCAAAAGTTAAAAAGTCACAGGCATCTACCTAGCATAAAAGGTTGAGAAATACAATGCATAGTTGCACAGTGGTGCTGCAAAAATAAAAGAAATCTAGAAAAAAGGAACTAGAGGAGAAATGAAAAGCTGCTTCTTCTTCTTTCAGGGATTTCTCACAACAGGACAGCCTCTTCCAAGCAGTGAAGGGGGGGGAAGCTCAGAAGTGCACCTCAGCGTGTATTAATCAACATCACCCAGCCCCCAGAGGGTTAAAGCACCCAGCAGAGCAGCCAATCCTGCACCCAAGTCTTCAGCTCCTCAACCCACCTGCGAAGCCCCGGCCTCCCTTCCCAGCGCCTGTGCCCCAGATTTCACCCTGGGGCCGGGAGTTGCTGCCCCGGGCGTTCTGGAGCCCCGGGCTGGCCCCAGGCCGGCAGCGACCCTCGCCTGGCCAGCCCGGGCCAGGCTGGCCTCACAGGTGGGCTTGGTGCTGAAGACGCCCTTTGTCTTTGGTTTGTTTGTTTGTTTTGAGTTTATACAATCATTAGGAAATCTTTGGTTTTGGCTGGAAATTTTAAAAGAACAAAACAAAACAAAGAAACCGCCCCCTCCCGACTTATAGCAGCCACCGTGACCTGACAAAG
The DNA here is from genome assembly GCA_013400575.1 of Peucedramus taeniatus. Classification (NCBI taxonomy): domain Eukaryota; kingdom Metazoa; phylum Chordata; class Aves; order Passeriformes; family Fringillidae; genus Peucedramus; species Peucedramus taeniatus. The sequence continues at coordinate 65,079 of WBNO01010194.1, forward strand.
CTTCTCTTTCCCATGGGGGTAGGGGAACTACATTCAAATAAAGATGGACCGGGTTAAGGATGCAGCTTCTGGCCAGGTTGGGGAGTGGGGAAGGGATACAGGATTGTCAAATAATAAAGAAGAAAATTAAGTATTTGGAGATTTCTATTTTTTTCCTTTTTTTTTTTTTTGTTTTTTTGGTCATGTTAAAAAGTGAGTAGCATGTACGCAGCACTGGGCTGAGAGTGCCTTCAGGCCATGGAGCTCAGCGTGGCTCTGGGGTGGGAAAAGGCAGCGTGGGTGGCCCTTTTCCATGGAGAGTGGAGGGGAAGGGGGTGGATATTCACAGACTAATCAAGAGGACCCCTTGTAACCAAAGGAAATAAGATAAGATTGCAATTTGCCCTCACTTTGCAGTAGCTTTTAAGCAGCGACATTCAGAGGCGTTAGGGGGTCACTCCCCAGGTTGCAGGTCACGGGGTGCTATAGGCCAGAGTTCAGTGTTAATCAAAGGAGGGAGGGCAGACTTGGCAACTCTGTGGGGTTTGGAGAAAGTTAAAGCAAGTTACTCAGTTACGAGTTAGAAATGAGGTATACGACAGCTCCTGTACCTGTGGCGGATAAACACCCCACACCTACTCACACCTAGCCTTAGATACTACCACAGAGGAAGGAAATGGAACAACGGCACTGGCGGGGACGAAGGAGCTCCTGCCCGGGCCCTGCACACGGAGCGCTGGACACGGGGGGCGCACGGGGCCGGTGCTGCTCCAGCCCTCCCGGGCGGCCCCGCAGCGCTGCCTTCCCTTCCCCGCGCTGGGGGGAGGCCGGCCCGGCTCCCCGGGAACTCGCGGGGAGTGGCCCCGAGCTCCGGGCCTTTCTCTTTGCGTTCTCCCCTCGGACTCGCTCAGGCGCAGGGAGCACCGGGGTCACAGAGGCCAACACGTGGAGAGTGAATGGGGGAAGAACTAAAGGTTTTGTCTCAACTGCCTTGTTCTCAGGACACTGTCACGGGCGCTCTTGTTCCTAAATCGTTTCTCAAGGGGGTTGTGCGATCTCCACGAGTTGCCCCTTGACATGCCATTCCCTAAGGTCTTAGGATTCCTACTGTTAAGTAATTTTGGGGTTTTATAGCACCGCAACGTGCCGGCTTGGAACGCACACGAAGTTATGACATTCGGGGAATAGGGCTTCCGTAGCTGCGGCCACGGAACTCCGCAAAGGCAGTGTGAATCCTGAAGTGGGGTCTACGACAGATAAGACAATTTTGGGAGGGAAGGGGAAGCTAACGTGATAAATTAAGTATCTTACGGTATTATGTAAAGCTCTGCCAGAGAATATTCCCCAGCAGACCGACACAGTTTTAAGACAGATCAGCATTTTGGTCTGAGCTACTTGACAATGTCCTGTTTGGTAGAGAGATGAAATAAGGCAGAGGGGGTATGTTCCAGTTCTGGGGCTGAGCCTCAGCAGCACTAAGGAACGCCAAAGGTATCATCTTCCCTCGCCTCCCACAAGCTGTTTCATTTCCTTCCTCAGATTTGTTTTCCATAAAGCACACCTTGTTTTCCACTTCTTTTGTTCCAAGTGCTCTTTTCTTTGAGAAGTCATTTCTTCAATATCCCTATTACCTATCTATAAATCTAACTAGCTCTTTGAAAAGTCACACAATATTAATACCACTTTTACATAATGTCAGAACAACAATTCTATTAGTAAAGCTTTCAGTGAAGTTCTGCAACCCGATTGGTGTCCGGAGGAAGAGTAGCTGGACAACCCGCTCTCCCCCTTCCTCCCTCCCTTTCTTCACAAGAGCTCACCAAGTTCACTGATAAAACAGCTCAGCCCAATAGCACGATACATGAACATGTACAAGGCTACTATGGAGAGCAAAGAAAGGAGTCTTCAAGGTCCCTCCCTTAAGAGAAAGACCATCTGCAAAAGCTGTTGAACAGACTCTGACCTTGGACTACACTGCTTCCATATTTGAAGGAAAGAAACAGTTTTCCCTGACTGTATCCCAACATCAGCCTAAGACCTGCAGCACTGGGCAAACCCCAGACACCGTTTGTCTTCACAGAGCCGATGCAACTCCATGCAGAAAAGGTGGGAGTACCCGCAAGAGATGAGGTCCTTAGAGGAAGGGACACTGACCCAAAGCTCAAAAACCCCCACCCAGCTTTTCCTCTTACCCGCTCTGAGAACAGCAGAGCTGACAACTTATCAGTGCCTTTGGTTCCCTACGAGGCCACTGGGAATTCTCCCTCCCCAGTGGAGTCGAGCTCCTTTAGAAACCCAGCTCTCGCTCCCCGCACGCAGCCGGCGCCGGCTGGCGCTCACACGCTCTCACACACACACCCACCCACGCACACCCTGCCCTCTTCCCCCGCTCCAGCAGCCTCGGGGGAAACGGGAAGGGAGCCTTGGAGCCCACGTGGAGCTGGCTGCAACACCCTCCCAAGGCAAGAACCACTCGCTCTTCTGCTACTGCCACCACAACACCGAGACATCGGCCAGGAGAACGACCTGGTCCCTCGCCAACAACGCCTCAAAGCTCCTCTCCCACAACCGTCTCACAGTATTTCAACCCTTTCAGGCAGACCAGCCAGGTGTTAGGAGTAGGTTAGCTTTCACCTCTCTCAGTTTGGTTTTTTCTTTCATAGTTTTTGGTCTAGACAGGATTAGCATTGCTATTAGAAAAGGAAGTGTTTAAAAAGTTTTCCACCTATTATCAAGCACTACAAGCCCTACATTCAGTAACAAGACAAGGGGGATAAAAGGAACCTGTTTCACTTTTGCTCTCCCAGATAGATTAAGATGCGACAACCATTCTCGTCCCTCCCTGGAGTTAAACACAGCGGACCCAGTTCAGCTCTGGAGCAACTCAACTCAACTGAAACGGATTTACAGCCCCGAGGTCGATCCTAGCCCAGTACAGACATCTCTCCCCAGAGCCTCCTCGATATTTGTTGCCTCATCTTCAGATCCCAGCGAGGGGCAAGGAAAGGCCAAGAGGGAGGGAAGTGTGCGCACACTCGAAAGGACCCTGAACAGCAACCCCATCAGTAACCTGCATGCCACCACGTGCTGTGCTGCAGATTAGACCACAGATAAACCAACCAAACAACAATCCCAAACCCAGGAGCGACAAAATGTTTCCTTTGGCAAGACAGATACAAGGAAAAAAATTTATGAGCAAACATTTTCCTTCTAACACAGTCAAACCCCCTTCTCTGCCCCCAACATCCACCCACCCCCACCCGACCCTATAAAGTTGTAACCTATAAACAGGATCTCAAATACATACAGCATAATCATGTTTATCAATCATAATAAACCATCAGTTCAACTAAACTCTACAGCTAGAATTATCTCCACTATTTATAAAGTTTGCTTTTCTCTTCTGATTTTTTCAGTTTAAAACCAGTTCTGCGACAATGCTAAGCTATGCTGAGGTATTTTATGAAGGTGCCAGAAGCCAGCTGCTACCCACAAGTATTGTTCTCAGAGCTGTATGGTGCTACCTTTCGCTGAGGGAAGACAGGGAAGGAGCAAGGAGGGAAAGAGGCAGAGGGATGGAGACAGGGAGGGAGAAAGGGGGCCCAGATTATTCCAGTTATGGACGGTTCTTAGCAGGGCATCACTGATGGACCTAAAAGCAGCGCCAAGACAAAGCTCAGTATCTGTTTAATGTTTAGGGATTTGATCAGAAAAGAAGTACCTGATACGTTCTACGTGCTGACCTTATTTGTCTACTTGAGTAAAAGATGTCTTTTCTCCCACAGTTAAACTATTTGTAATTTCAGTGCAATCTCCCTAACGCCTTCCTGACAGCATCCTAACAGGGGTGAAAATTCAGAGCATGTCCCCACTTGGAGTATCCTGGGAGAAGAGGCAAATAGATCAAATGCAGATAGATAAATTGAAAAAAACCAAGGTTTTTTCTGTGCATTACTGTGTCCATGTGTGAAGATATGCAAATAGAGGAATTGCTTTTCATCGTTCCAACAGCACTGAAACTACTCGCACTGACACAGAGGGAACCAGGTACCACTTCAGGTGGAGAAAAAGATATGAGCATCTTAAGAAATTGTGAATTGTGACCCAACAACTTTTTGACAAAATCTCCCTTGTCAAATATCTTTAAAGTATTTTAGGGGACTTCTCTCTGGAAAGAAGAGAGAAACTCAAAAGCAGCAACAAGAGATTTAATGAGTGAGAAGGGCAGAACTTGTGCAAGGTAGGTATCTTGAATTCCATATTGCTATAGTACTTTGGGAGGGAGAGGGCAGATGTCCTGGCTGCAAAAATAGAAAGGGATTTGAGTTGGCTGTGTGAGAACTGACAACCATAAATGCAGTGGGGAGCAGCAGACCAGCTTATTCCTTTGGTAATATTCCACCCTAGGCAACATCCAACAGGGACAGACAGGCCCTGCTGGGGTACAGGGTGTGGAGAAACAGCATTTAACCATTTCAGGCAGAAGAGGAATAGGGAATAGTGACTCTTAGTAAAGTTAATGTGGTAATAAAAACATCTACATTTTAAACTTCCAGTTTAAAACCAAGTATCATTGAAAGTTTGGACCACGCATTATCTTATCTGTCCTAAAGCACTCTAATGGCCATGAGAAGCTACCTGTCTCTTAAAGATAATTTTGTATCTTTATATATTCCTTTATCTAAGAAAATATGAATTAATATTTAAGGTAAATTAGATGTTGCTTTGGTTTAGTATCTGTGGTATGGCTCCAGCTGTAATGGTTGGGCTGCTCCATTTGCAACAACAACAAAAAAGAGGGAATTCCTGTTTTAAGGAACTTGCTTTGCAGGAATGTGCAGAGAGTTAAGGAATTAACTCTCCTGTGTCCTTCACTAACTGCAGAAATGTGTCAAAGCACCCACCCCGAGTGCCGCTTACAGAGGTGGCATTTGAACATTAGTAGTTCTAACAGATGTAACACCCACACCACCTCACAGTGATTGATAAAAATGTACTTCAACTAACAGGTGTTGTACAGTAAATCAGAAACAAAATAAATGCTCTGTAGGAAATCTAAGCAGAATGTAATAATCATAAGCAGCCACACCTGTGTGTACTTTCTTTGGGCTGTTTGTGAATCCTTCCACAGTGACTGTGGAGAGTGGGTTCTAAGGAGACCAAGTGTGCTAAAGCCGAAGTCTGCTAGAGCAAAACATGTTTTTCTTAAGATCAGAAACAAATGTCATCACCAAGCTACAAGACCAACTCCTGATGCCATTCTCTAAATTGTTTTTGACCTTCCGGGCATATCTGTGTTTGTGTTCCTGGAAATCACTCGCTTTTTGAACTACCCCTGTCTGCAGGGAGAGCTTTTCACCTTATCTTTTCTTGCCTAGGTACTGTGACATGCTTGCAACTATGAAAAGCAACCCTCTCACCTTTAAATACAGAGACATGGAAGTTTGAAAAAGAAATGCTATTATCCTTTTCCAACACACCACCAAACTTCCTATGATCATATTTACTGGGTCTGTATACAATTGTTATTGTTTCTTTTCAGATGCATCAATTTCTGCTGCCAGCACGATGATGATTTAAAAAAGAAACTTCTGCTAAATTCTGGTACATGATCTCGTATTCTTTTCATTCTCTGAAGGAGCACATGTGCTCTAACTTGGCAGATGTACACCCATTGCCAGTCTGATTTCTTTCTTTCACCTAAACACTGGAGGTAGCCAGCATCCATGAGGAAAAACATCGATAGATGTTGAATGGATGAAAAGTAGGCTCCAGGAAGAACAGTCAGTCAGTCACAGGGATGTTTTGATGGACAGTGAATCAGAGCACACTGGCAATGGATGCCATGGGATATGTGCTGTTTGGGTATTACGTCAGCTTCTGCAAACAAAACCAAGCTTTTCTGGATATGTGGCTACTCTGAGTTTCCAGTTTCTCTCAGGAAAAAACTCGCTAAGAAATTCCCTGGAATCTGGGCCCCAGATAGGGTGATGGGGTAGAGAAGAGGAGGGTAAAGAAAGGGGTATAAGGTGCTCACACCAAAGCCATGTGACCAATGCAAAGGTAGTCAGGAAAAAAAGCAGATTTTTATAATAAATAAACCATCCAAGCTGCATTAGTGTTCCAGATATGTACTCAACAAGACCCTCTCCCAATCACAAACCAGCAAGAATGGGACATGAAAACTCATTCAGACAGCTAATGGCACAGTCTCCTGGAACTGTGGAGAGAGGATTTTCCACTGATTTAAGGCCCACCTTTCTTTGTGTTTTCTAGGTATCTGCAAGAACCACGCCCCCCCACCCCACCACAAAACCCTTGGGGAGGAGAGGATCCATCAGAGACAAAGCCCAGTGGTCTCCCCCCTCTAACAAAAAAAGCTTCCTGATAAATTGTACTTTTGCACAGGCGTGAAAGTAAGCAGGGACTTTCAGAGTCAGGAACAAACGCTACAGCTGCGGTTTTCCCCATCCTCTTACTTCACTCCAAACAAGTCCAAGGACTTGCATTCCTTTGGTAGAAACTATAGACGGTGCTGTGGCCTCCAGACCAGCACAGTGGGTACCAGCATCTTCTCTTCTACTTTTTCCCTACCTCCCTGAAGCTCACCCAGCTGTACCTGTTGCTGCTCTGAAGCTTTTACTGTGGGCCATTGCCATTTTTGCAGTATTATTCATAGCCCTAAAAGTCTCCCGCACAGCCTGAAGACGTAGAGACATATCAAAAATACAGAGATTCATCCATACTGGGGGGATAAAGGTGGGACCTCTTGGATTAACAATCCTCTGACATTGCCATTCTATTTACATATCAAATAAAAGAAAACAAAATCAAGTTAAGAGTCTGCCCCAAGGATAACACAAATTACCAACCAAAAAAAAAAAAAAGATTAAAAACAAGCAGCAACTTTTATATAAAATTAATAAAAACAAAAGACAAATGAAAAAGAAATTGTCAGTAGCATCTATCGCCTCTCTGCATCTGAACTGCACTTACACAAACTAGTCCATTAGTACAGCAGCTTGCTAGAAATTGACTTTGGTTCAAGCTTAGTTTTAAAAAAATAAAACATAAAAAAATCAAAAACACATAAGAAACGGTGGACGGACATTTGTTAGTTTCCCTGCTTGCAGTTCACTAGTTTTGAAGTTTTAGGGGTAATTGGTTTAAATATCAGTAAAATAGGAAGGTGGAGAGTTAGAGATGAACAGAGCAAAACCATGGTGGTGGGGGGAGAGATAAGGGGTTCTGCCACTTGAGTGCAAACACAACTCCCACATGCTCAAGCCACAAACCAAAGCATGTGTAGAGTTTAAAGTTGCTGCCTTCTGGATCTTGGATGAGAAGCTCCAGGATCCCCCTGAATCATCAACAAAACGAACATAGCTGCATCAGCTCATTATTTTAGGACACTCTGGTGACAAAAGAAAAGGGGGTGGGTGGGAAAGGGACTCTTCTAATACCCTCACTAACTAAAAGTAATTTAGTTTTATACACATGGCAGAAACCTTTAAATCCATCAGGAATGGAAAGTTTAACGTGAACTGCATTGCAGTGATCCAGTCTTCTCTCTTTAAAAATCTTTTTTTTTTTTTTGGTTCAGATACTGGATTGTATATTTAAGAATATACGGATCTAACTTCTGTACAGTTCATTACTCCTTCCTCATCCACAAAAATATCCTTTGCTCTACAGATCAGAATCAACCTTAAAAAGTGAGTTCCAGTGCCAGGCCAGCCCCGGCCGATTGCCGCGCTCACCCCGTGAGCAGCCCCGCAGCTCAGAGACCACACGAGATCAGCCCAGGGTGTGCAAAGCCCCAGAGTGGCTTTGTTGTGTTGGCATTAACAATGGCACCTTCTGTTCCCATATTTCTGGCTTCTGTCTTTTGCAGCCAGAAGCATTTTTTTTTTACTAGGAAGCTCTTCTAAATACTGTTGGAAGCATCAGAAAAAGGAATATTGCTATGAATGGGGAGAATGTGACCTTCTGAAATCCAGTGCCAACTCACCTAGAGGGTATCTAGGACTCTAAATGCTGCTTTACATGCTGCCAATTAGCCTGGTAGAATGATGTTTTTAAAATATATGTGTGTGTTTTTGCACAGCAAAACAAAATCACTGGAACAGAAGAGCCATTAGTATTGTCACACAATCCACACTCGGGAGGTCACATCCCGCTCTCTGAAGTAAAAGGAACCAAGCACATGAAGCTGAAAGCAGAATTTGGCTGTTTTGCCTAAATATTTGAGAGGAGAAGAATGGCAGTTTGGAGCTAATTCCTACCCCTGCTTAAAAAGCAGAGACCAGCCTGAAAGTTTGCACACAATGATCTCTGCTGCTGCACTGAGCTTCCTGCACAAACGATGAACAGAAATTCTTCTGACCCCTACAAGTAGGCATTAGACAAATTCAGGGATGAGGAAACTGTTCTGAACTTTTCCAGAAGATTAGGATAGAAAGTCTATTTGTGCTCCATTCTTCCTCTCCACCCCCCCGCCCTCCCCCCATGGTGTGGGAGCTCGCTGAAAATAATCCAGGAGCAAAAGACAAACGCGTCCAAACTATATATATAAAAATAATAATAATAATAATCATAATAATAATAATAGAGATACACCAGTAATACAGGCCTGCCTAAATTGTACCAGTTAAGAAAGGAACCCCCAACATGATTGATACGATTATAAACACCTTGTATGACATAATGGCCTGTACAACAGACCTATAAAATGATAATTAAAAAAGAAAGATATTTAGACCAAAAAAACCAAGAAATCCCCTTCCTATGTTTGAACTGATAACCCACCTTAACTTGTCATTGTGACTGCTGGAAATGATAAGTAGTCCTTTCACTTTTTTTGTGTTTTTGCGGTTTTTAGTTTTTTTGTGGTTTTTTTTTTTTTTTTACATTTTTGGTTAGAAAGTTCTCCGATCCATGAAGCGATCCTGAAAAGACAGTGTTTATTATAAAATTAGGCAAATGTCTGTCCCAGCTTTAAATCCTTCCTGTTTTGCTTTTGTTTTTTTTTTTCTCCATTTTTTTTCTTTTTGGTTTTTTTTTGTTTTTGTTTTTTTAAATATTTTTCCTTCTCTCTCTCTTTCCCTCTCTCTCTCTTGTCCCCAGCAACACGGCGAGAGGATGCCCATGGCATTTTCAGTTCATCGACCGGGCTGGCAGCCGATCCCAGCACACAGTGACCCAGGCTGCTGGACACAGCCCAGCCCAGCTCACTGTGCCTTGGAGGCAGTAGTGGTGGTGGACGTGGCCCCGCTGGCAGAGGCCACTGTGAGGAGAGAGTTCTGGATGGACTCGGCTGAGGTGGAGGTGGCGTGAAGGCTGGCGACTGGTCCAGAGGCCCCTGCGGAGGCTGCAGCTGCAGAGACCAAGCTAACTGGGTTGCTGGTGAGCAGAGAAAGGTTCTGAGGGTTCAGGAACAGAGGGGCAGTGACGATGTTAGGGGTACCTCCAGCATTGGCAAACACCAAGTTTCCAGTTGCATCCAGTGATGTTATTGGAAGAGAGCCACCAGATGCAAGAGCTAAAAATAGGGAAAGTTGAGCAGGGAGGAGATAACATTAGCAGTAAGCAACAATGCAAAATGTGCCTAAAAGCAAGGGGTCTCTGCATTTGCCTTTCTCTGATATGTGTGCTCTCTAAATCGCTGAGGGCAAGGCTCAATCAACCAAGGCTGTTGGGTTTTTTTTTTCCCCAAAATAACCACCAGACAAGATCTTGCAGATACTAAAATGCATCTTTCATTTGCTGCTGAACTAATTCCACTGTGCCTTTCTTCAGCTCTTTTAGCACAACACTGGTCTATGTTTTGTGCCACAGAGAGCCTGTGCATCCAGGCAACTTGCACTGGGAAGGGTTGAGATGAGGGTTCATGTGAAATGACAGCTATCACAAGATGGAGAAGGTCATGTAACCTTGAGCGTAACATTTTAAATGTTGACATATAACCAACCACTGTTACAACTTACTCTCACGGGTCTACAGCGTTCAGTCTGCCTTAGATTATGATCTCCTAAATTTATCTGTGACACTTTATGAAATGGTTCTTTCTTGCAACCTAGAAACAAGATTTGTTCAGCTAGTTTAGAGGATATCTGAACACACAGGTTACCTAGCTCTTTAGACACTTGTACCACCCAGTTTTTACTGGTGGCAAACTATGAACTCAGAACAACTCTTGCTGAAGCCAGTGGTAACTTCTGGCTTTGTGCTACTTCCAAAACAAACAAATATTTACTCCTCTGAATGTGGATTTATGTATTTCAAGTTCTATGTAAGGATTTTAGGAAGTAGGATGTTTGTTGCAGGTTCTTTTCAAATACACATGAAGACAAAAATGCAGGATCAAGACTTGCTCAGAACTGCCCTTCCAAGAGACCTCAGAAAGGTGCAAGTCTGCTCAAGTAGACTATAGAAGAGCTATAAAAAGCAAATCTCTAACCTGCTAGAGATATAGGCCAATGAGGCAAGGACAACAAAATAAATTCCAGATAATATTCAGTATCTTAAATGCCTCCTTTAAGTCATACACAGTTCTGATTCCCTATCTGAAGTTGTACCTGCTCTTATCTCTGTGACCCACAAAATGTATTTGCACATTTAATTTTGTAAAGCCTTTACTCCTACACAATTTATGCCCAGTGCTGAGGAGTCAGTGCTCTCTGGGAGACAAAAGCAGAGTGCACAAACTGAAGTTGTGTGACAGAGATGCATTAAAAGGAACACTACTGACCTTGAATAGTTGCCAGTGTACTGTTGCTCATCAGGGCCGGGCTGAGAGCACCACCTAATGTCCCTGGATTGAGACTGAGTAAGGCACCTCTGCAGCAAGATCATGGAAGAAGTGGAAAAGAGAAAAGAGTGTCACTTTCAAGAAAAGGTTGTCACTGTTCAAAAGTACACCATCATATTTTTAAAAAAGGAGAAGGGCAAGAAGGGAGGAAGGACAGAGATCAAGAGCTATTTTTGGATTATTTTACTTTTAACTCCGTGAGGGGTTCATGACATGCCCGAAGCACAAGCACTGTAAATACATTACTTGCATTGACTGTTGGTGTAAAATAGTCTTGTAAAGTATTTTGGGAAAACTCTTAATTGTTAGAGAACTACCATCCTCTCCCAAATGCAGATAAGAAATATGTAAATCAAGAGGAATTAAAGAAACATCTGTCTGAGCAACACATCTAAAACTGTAACTTCAACAATACATCATTTTGCATCTTTGAGAACTTCTTGCTCATGATGGAAAAATGAATGCAGAGGTGGGAAGTGGGTCTAGGCTAGCTCTCCACTTTACAGTTCATAGGACAGATTCTATGATTCAGTGGTAAGTTGCAGTTTTTAAGTCAAGCTCTGCAGTGGGATGAATGATTTATCAAACAACAACATGGGAATGGTCAACTGCCATCTATGAGTAAACCTTCAGAATCTGAGACAAATGACAGTGATACATAAAAGCAATTTATCCCAAGAATTTTCCTTCACTCTTCCATCACCTCACCTAAAAGGGTGTGCAAAATTGATCCTTACCCAGCTGCAAACTGCGAGGATGCCATCAAGCCTGGGTTTAGTCCTGCTGCAGCAGCCATGGCAGCAAGACTTGCATTTGCAGGCAACTGTGCAGCGCCTTGTAACGCGGCCGCTGCCGCCGTTTGCAACCCTGATGCCGTTACCATCACCTGGCTGGTCCCGAGAGGGGAGGACAAGGGAGTGGAGGTTGTCTGTGTTGTGCTGGTCTCACTGGCACTGGAGGCCTCTGAAGTGGAGGCTGAGGCAGAAGGGGAAGGGCTCGGGGAGGGTGATGTCACTGCTGAAGAAGCTGGAGGTGCTGTTGAAATCACTGTTGCCGTGTTGTTGGAGGTGGTTTCTGTTGTGCCTGGAAGAATGGTTCTGATTAGATTGGTACAAAACACAGATACCAGACAACAGAAACCTCTGCCCACCTGATCTCAACTGCATGTCCAGCTGAAAGGGGCACAAGCACACATTTCTGTAGCACCAAGAAGCACCAAGAGTTCAAATGAAAAAATGAAATTACACTTCCCAATGGGAGGCTGAGGAGCTCTAGAAGCCAGCAATGAAATACAGTATATTTTGTTTCAGCACCACTTGTGATTTTATTCCTGGAAAAGTCAACTCAGTGGCCAAAAAAACTGAAGCTTCCTAGTGCAACAACAAGGAATGATGACAAGAATGTCCTGGGATACCAGTGACCAATAGTGAATGACTCTTCAAAGAATTCAAAAGGGACAAACGGTAGGGGTTGATGTGGTGGCAGCAGAGATGAGCCCTTACCTGTGACTGACAGACTGGTGACAGCAGGACTGGCCAGAGGGAGCACGGGGTTGACAGTCAGGGTTGTAGCTGCACTGCTAGTCACAAGGCTTGGCGTGGTTGCCACCTGGAGGTCAAAAATGAATAAAACTGCTCAGCTGCTCAAAGACAGAGTTATATACTAGATCTGGATTTCTTTCTTTCCACCCTCAGCTGAGGAAGTTATCAGTGAAAACACTGCATATAAACTTATTTTTTTTGTAATTTGGTTACTTTATCATTCAATGAAACAAGCATAGCATCTTCTCTAATTACTAGCAATATCTTTGTTCCTAATAATTCAGTATTTGAAAAGAGATACACCCCTATCCATATTGCCTCAAGATTGCAAGTTAGCCCTCTCTGCCACCCCACAAAGACAGCACCATGTTTTAATAGAGACACTCTAACAGAAAGAGTTACAAAATACATTATTTCTAATTTTTTTTCCTTGTTTAAACATCTTTTCATCTCCAAATCTCTTTCTCTGATAAAATTATGTAAATGCCCCAGCATTAACAAAGGTATTTAGAATAATGTGTTTATATGGAGAAGCAGAATAACATTTCACTTTTATTCAACCAAACTATAAACTTTACTTTGATAAGCTTCCTTGTGCCAAAGGAAGGATCTCTGAATTTTAAAACATACAAATGGAGTTTTCAATTGTGGATGGCTTATTACAAGAAAGCTACAATAAAATGAAGACATTACAGATAAACACCAAAGATTTAAGGCTGGAGAAACTAGCTTATGAGGAAAAATGAAATATAAGGAAAGGACTTGTTATGGACAAGAAATGGTGTCCAACAGTAATATTTGAAGGCTGTTATACATCAATGAGAGAAATGAATCCTTTAGAATTGCCCAAGAGAACATAGCCAAGGATATAGGCTAAACATTCCTCCTTTCCACTCTCTTACCTTAAGTCTATTATCAGAGAAATATCTCTCATGCCTCTTAGAGGGAGTCAAATGCTTCACGCATTTTAAACGAGACTGGGGCAACTGGGACAGATCTGAAAGCTTTCTGCCCATCTCAAATAGTGTATGAAATTAACAGAAGCTGGATGCACAGTACACCTCCCACTAATGCAGCCCAGCCACCACATCTGTCATCTGTCCAGCAAGCAGTTAAGGCCAAGGTCACCATCCCTGTTTCAGGGCAGAGAATGACCTGGAATTAATACAGCTCACCCCCGTGGTTACAGTGAGTGACTCCAGCCAATGCAAAAGGAGGCTGCCCCCAAAAGGAGCCTTCCCCTCCAATCCTGCTGCAGAGCCCTCACCCTCGTGCAGCCAGGCTGCAAGTCACACTGGTTATCTAACCATACTGAAAATTCATCATTGTTCCTCACATGGCTAATTTGCAGTCAAACTACTAAAATAAGCCCAAGCATCCTATGGACACAATCTCCAGAGCTGACACAAGGAATCAACAAAGCACACAGTCAGTGAAGGCTGGTGGCAGCAGGGCTGGAACATCCATTTAGTAGCAGCACAGTCTTAAGAGCAGCTTAGAATGAGTGAAAACACTAGTGAAATTTCACTGATGAAAGGGAGACTGTGGTTAACACCTTAATTTCTTACATACAGTGGCAGATTACAGCAACAGGAAAATTTCCCTAGGAAAGCTCCTTTAAGTTGCAGTCTGAGGGAACTTGCACAGTTACTAAACCATACTATCATAAATCTCACTATATTCTGCTTTGGTAGCAAGGCATGCAACCTTGCTTTGCACCTGGGCAGAAAAAACCCCAAACCAACAATAATAATAAAAAAAGATTAAGTACACTTAACACAGCCCTTCCCCTGAAACAATAGGTTGCATGCACACACCCTGAGACAAGGATGAGGGGAGAGAATAACACGTCACCAAAATTAATGGTTTAATGAAATACTGGAAGATATTAGCTACTACGGTGATGAGGGTGGAATAAATACTACAAAAGGACAGCTACAGGCTACATAAATTCCACCACATTCCTATTAGCATAGCTACTATGAAATCTAATAGCTACTGTTTCTATTTATGAAAACAGACCTCCATGGACATTGGTAGCAAAGGTGCTGAAGGAACCTTGATGCATGTTTTTTGTTACTCTTATTTTCATGAAGTTTGTGTTTACCTGAGGTAAATACAAGTGTGGGAAATTAATTACATGAGTATTAGCTAAACTGTTCTTCTGTTCCATGTCTTTCTTTTACATAAATAATTTCTGTCTAGAAGTCACAACAATGGTATCATTGGATTTGTGTGACCTAAGTCTCCAAATGATACAGAATCAAAGGATGGGTAAGATTGGAAGGGACCACAGTGGGTCCTTTGGTCCAACCTCCCTGCAGAGTCAGTCCTACAGCACATGGCACAGAATTGAGTCCAGATGGTTCTTGAGTATCTCCAGTAAGGGAGACTCCACAGCCTCTCTGGGCAACCTGTAGCAGTGCATGACACATTTTACTGCTGCTCATTTACTGACCAGAGCTGCTAAAACAAGAGGCAGGGGGGAGAGCTATTAAGCACTTTACAAAAATTACTATTATTTTACTAAAAAAAAAAAAAGGGTAAAAGAAGGAAAACCCAGATATAAACTGGAGATATTATCTGAAGTTCAAAGCAATAACCCCAAGTGCAAATTTGGTAGTCAGAATGTTTGTTCATGAGCTGACTAAATAAAACACCCTCACTGAAGGCCTGACTAGCGCCTCATTTGTAAACATTATCTCTCTTAGACAGTATCCAGGTGGAACACTTAAAATACCAGTAAAATATAAATAGGTGAGAACAAGTCTGCTGTACAAAGGTGTAGCTTCCACAGTGAACACAGCAGAGCTACCTCTGCCAGTGATCTTTGCCAACACAGTTCCTGACTCTTACCAGTGAGGTTGGACAAGGGAAAATTGCTTTGATGGGCGAGCTGCTGGTTCCACCACTGCTGGGTGGGTTGATCCTTTTCTCCTTCTGGCGCCGGTTACAGAACCAAACGCGGATCACCTCCTTCTCCATGTTTAGCTGGTCAGCTATCATGGCGATCTCATCCGAGGTAGGCTTTTGGTTCTGACAAAAGAAAATGGTATTTGAAAAGCTCTGAAATTACCTCCTGAAGTTGTGCATCATAGCTTCTTCTCCAGCAGGCAGAAATCTGAATTGGTGATTTAGATCTAGAATCTGGTCAGTGGTACCATAGAGACAAACCACAGGAGATGCTTCTGCCCTCCAGCTAAAAACTTTAAATTATGTGTGCTTAGACTATTGCCTCATTTATCCACCCTCATGAAGGGTAGTGTTTAAACCTATGTTTGGGTATACTGGAATGTAAAATCATAAAGTCAGTGAAGTGCAAGAACCAGTGAGTTTTTCTGAGGGGGCTTGTGTTTGTTTTTGAAGTGAAACAGACGTTGATGCACATTTCTTGGCACGGCTTTTGTATTCCCCTTCTTTAGTACTAGCACCTTCCTAAATAGCACAGTAATAGGTTCACTCTAACACATATAATTGTCAAGTGCAGTTTCTCTATTTCTTCATAGGCTGAGCACAGCACCAGGACCACTGACCTCCAGGAAACTCTTCTCTAAGGCCACACGTATGTTGGTCTCTATGCTGGTGCGTTTCTTCCTCCTACGGTTCAAGCCTTCGATCCCTTGCCCTGGAGAATTCAGGGCACTTGGGCTGGAGAGAGTTGAATCAGATGAGAGGTTTTCTGAAAAAGAAGAAAGTAATACAGATCAGGAGATTTCATCTGAATGCAGTGCAGTCTAATGTAGGTGTTCTTCACCTGTGCAAGGTATGTTAAGACCTGCTCTGTATCTATTCCAAATACATAGATGTTTATGAAGATCATATGCATTAATCACTGTATTTACAAATTACAACATATACCTGACACTAAAAAGCTATAAATAAGCCCAGAGGATGCCCTCTGCTCCTGTATGCTAACACAGTATCCCTTTTATAGTACCTATACAGAGTTTGTCTCCCACATCTCATTCTACTCCCCAATGACTCATTGTAAGCCCCAGTTTAAAGGAAAAAGGAGTACTGGGTATCCATAGCTGAAAGTCACAGGCAGTTATGAAAAAAAGAAAGCTGAGCAGCCTGAAATTTCTTTTTCCCACTCCACAAAACACTTGAGGAAGAGAAGTTCATAACCAGCTTCACACTGTTCAGTCTCTTCTCTCTGGACATCTTAGCAGATGCCCAGTGCTACCAACGACTCGACACAGCGAGCAGCTCCCCCTCCTTAACTTCACCAGGGCTCTCAACCCCTAATCCTGTCTTTCTGGCTTTGCAGAGGAGCAAAGAGAGAACATTTAACCCCACTTTGCAGCAGGAAGAGCAATCTAACCAAATGGCAAGTTTCAGCAGGGAATTTAAACAAAATTATTAATTAATTATTAATTAAGGCTGGAGTTCCTTCATTGCACTGGGGTTTGTGGGTGATAAGCGCAGGTGTCAAAGCTCACACTGCCCACCATTATTCTGATAGACTCAAATGGTCAAGTATTTTCTAGATTTTTTTTAACAGTAATGGCACCTGTAAATATGTGAAAATCCTTCCTCATATTGAAAATTTCACTGAGAACCAGCTGAGTTCCATGGCAATACATTCTGGAATCTCCTGCCTACTTTTACCTAAAAGTAAAACAGTAGCCTCTAAAGTCACCTGAATCTTTCTTCCAAAGATTTTCACGAAACTGAGTCAGAGCCAAAGACAATGGCTCCCCACTTGCAGGACGTGAAGAACCCTGTCACTGTTCACTCAGCTTTACAGAGACAAGTATTTCTTCAGGCTAGCAGGAAAAATCCCCTATGACATGACACTACTTGCAGCACTGGATCCATCCAATGTTGCTGGAAGGTTTGGGGACCACTGTCCTGGGGACTCAAGCACTCAGTGTGGAGGTATTGATGTTTTCTACCACAAACCTACAACATCACATGATAACTCCTCTCAGCACAACAGAATGACATTTCCTCTTTTCAATGCAGGACAAATTTTCAACACTGCATGAAATTACTTTCAAAATTTCAGAGAATGCTGCAGGTGCCAGCATAAAGCTCTCACCATTTTGGTAAAAATAGGAAGGCACACACTATCCCTGCCATCTGTTTAACAGATCCATCAGTTTTATACTATGTAGAATTGCAGACTTGGAAGAAAAAACTGGCTGACAGCACTCTCAAATACCTTCTCTCCTAACACCTAGTACCACCACACAAGCTCCTTTTGCTGGTGGGAAATTAAAAACAAAGAACACTACCAACATTGGCATAGTGAATAACTTGTATCCCAGAAAAAAAATTAATATGGGAGGGAAAAAGCAAAACCTAACCCATAAAAAACTCTTCCTACAGGGAAAAATATTATTTATCTGAACCCTTGGAGAGAGATAAAAGGAATGGACACAGGGGTATGGAAGGAGATGGATGCAATAAGCTCTACCTACTGAAACAACAAATCATGCAACCCTCTCTCTATTACACATCTGAAAAAGAAAGCTAGAAGAGGATTAGAAGTTATATGCATTAACATACATGAAAGAGAAAAACCATGACACATATTGTACCTCATCCCATGCAATCGTTCAGCCGTCTAGAGAACACATTTCTGAAAGTTCACACTGGAACTACTTTGGATGCGTACAGTCACATGGAAAGGGAACTATGGACCCTTATTTCTACACCCTCATTTGTCCCATGGGCAGCTACAAAGGCTGGTAGCTTCATAAAACCATAAGGGCACAAACGAAGCAGCTTTTCAGGATCCTACTGATTTTGGTAGGCTGGTGAAGAAATACACAGACTCATTCACCTGCATCATTGAGCCACTTTTCCAGAAGTGGCTTTAACTTGCACATGTTCTTAAAGCTGAGGTTCAAGGCTTCAAAGCGAGAGATGGTAGTTTGGCTGAAGTCATTTCCATAGAGTTTGCCCATAGCGAGCCCAACATCACCCTGGACAAAGAAAGAGAAAAAAGGGATTCACTGACATAGGCACTTCCAAAGCAAGGAATCCTTTCATATTCTTGTGTTCTCTTAGTGACTCCACTGCTGTGTGGGATTTCAGTTTCACAAAGGCTTTCTCAGCGCTACGAAGATTTATGCTAAAGCAATAATCATAAAGAAATGTCAATCCTCAGTCAGTTTAACCTTGCAACTCTTTCCAGGAAATCCCTGATGCTTTGTTTTCTTAGCATTATCACTGAGCAGCACATTCCACTAAATGTTAACTCGTAATTTTTTTCCTAGTTTTTTAAAATAAGTAAAGGCTCAGCTCTCTTTAGGAGCAGATTTAAGTTTTTCTGCATATTTCACACCGAAGAAGGAAAGTTCAAATAAGCAGAAATGCAATGAATTCACTTTCCCAAATTTGTAGAAAATACTCAAGACAAGATGTCTGCAAACATACATCACATTTAAATAGATGCAGAAATATTTTTATCTGAACTGTTAGTATCTTCTGAGGTTCAAACCAAATTTCTCCCCAATAGTTACAAATTTCAAAGCAGACAAGAAGTTGAACCATTTCAAGTAATGATTAACTGCAGTCTTGACTATCATTACCTATCTGCCAGAAAGCTATCCAGGAGATTTACAGGCAGATTATCATCTCTTTACATCTGTTATTGCTTTTTAAACTCAGTTTTAGCTAGCTATTCTGCTAGCAGACATTCTGCTTATCCTAATATTTATGTATATATTATATAGCTATGTAAGTATATACTTGGAAAGTGGTGTTAAAAAAAATCAATCCATTCTTGATTGTGGCCATTAAAAACACCATAATGTTTTCATACTTTGCTTTAAAGCTGGAAGGTCCTGCCCTTTGAAAAAAAAATGCACTTATATTTCATGTATACTATTTGGTCTAAAGCAGCTTTATTTAGATTTTTATTTTTTAAAGCACAAAACAAAGTATGTGAAATCTGGAAGAAGAGGCTGAAAAGCTGGAGCACAGTTAGTGGAGTTTAATTGCAAATGGGTTAGTTGGACTGGGCATAAAGCTTGCTTTTCTCTGAGGTCAGCTCCACAACCACAGCTGGGTATGAGTACACTGACAGCATGCAGAGTGGCCACACACAAGCCAGGAAGAAAACAACCTTTGGGAAGCTTAGTAAATTGTGCAGGTTGAGCAAAGAAAACAATTTCCTCCCTAGAAGAGGACCAGAACAATTGGTTTGTGTGCCCTTCAATCAGAGGAAACACGTGGGAACTCACATTTACGCCTCTGCTCATATGCCAGGATTCTGTGCATTTTAAAACTCATAAATCATTTCAAGAGGAGTAACGTGGATGTTCTTCTGGGTTTATGAAGAAGAAAACCTGGCTATGTAAACCATTTTAGAGATAAGTTGATTTATGTCTTGGCGGGAAAGAGTTATGAAATTTGCTCCAGTCCCGCAACTAAATTTAATTCTGGATTTATGCTGTTCTTACAAACATTTGCCATCTGATTTAAAATGAATAGTTAACCATTTCTTTGTCAATGCCAAAAGGTGGCAGCATTTCAGCTGCAGGCAAAGGGATTTACATATTGGGATGAGAATTTTATATATTGGGATGTCCCACAGATAGGATGGAACAGAGTATAAAGGCACTGTATACACATCTGATCTACTCTGTAGGTTGACTGAAGCTCTGGTAATGAACTGAAACTGATTATAAGGTACATCATTGTTGTGTGTATTGGCGTGTTAAGAAGCTCAGATGGTCTAGCAGAGGCAATACCTTTCACAGAATAAAAATAACATTGTCTAAAATGTTCACTCACATCTCTTGAATCTGTACTGAGCAATTAGTCCCAGGCCTGCAATGATGCTAAAGTGCAGTTTGCTCATTGTGTCCCTGTGTGTCAAACATGGAGGTATTTTTAAGGAAAACAAACAAAGGGATTTAAATGCATCACCCACGTTTCAGGGTGGGAGAAGAGGCAGAACTGCCGAAATTCAAAACCTGTTTTATTGTTCACACGACAGAATGTAGTAAGTGATTAGTTTGCAATGCAAA
The DNA here is from genome assembly GCA_013400575.1 of Peucedramus taeniatus. Lineage (NCBI taxonomy): Eukaryota > Metazoa > Chordata > Aves > Passeriformes > Fringillidae > Peucedramus > Peucedramus taeniatus. The sequence goes on from WBNO01010194.1 coordinate 85,394, forward strand.
CTAAATCTCACAATTATTTTTGAAAGGCAGGGGTGGGGTGAGTCTGAAAAAGCTTACAGTACTGCTGGAAATAAATTTCTTTTATCCTCTGAAAGGCAGTCTATTTATCCGACTATAGGAAACCAAAGTAATCAGGGTCTCTAATTATCATCCAATTATGCAATTAGGTTAAAGTTATTAGAACAGCCTAATTACACACATACAAACTCAGAGCAGGATAGGAATGACCGAATGTAATTTTATCACATTCTCAAGATTTCCCTTTTTTAATCTGAAAAGCAAATACTGAAATGTAAGCCTGAGCAGTTGTGTTCATTTTTCCTCACCATGAAAATTCATAACCGGGTCAATAAAGAAAGGTTAACACATAGCTTAAAAAGTCTAGTTGAGCTTTTATAATCATCTCACAGCAGGGCAGATTAAACATAATAATGAGAGATCTACACGAACCTCCTCTGTCAGGCTATAGGGAAGCTATTGTATTTTACCCTATTCTGTGCTGCTCTATTCGAGCTTTTGTGTGTGTCCATCACTTGTATTTCTGTGCCTCCCTCTAGTGGAAAGAAGGGAGGGAAGGAGACACACATGCCAGCAAAATGCACTTCATTTGACTAAGAACATTCTGTTCTTGACTTACAATTAAGATGCTGCCAGAAACTTTCATTATGAACTTTGATTTTTCAATTTAGGACTATGCCAGAAAAATAAATCTGACTTCAGCACATACTTTCAGCTAGAGTAGATTTACTTACTCTATTCCATCACATATGTTTGACTGACTGCTCTGAGCTCAGACTTTGATTTTTGCATACTCTTTCTTCTAGTAAAAACATGCTTACGCTTAACCACAGACTCCTGCCAAAGCTAATTGTTTACCTGGGGAGATACTTTAATTTTGGAAGGGAAAAAATAATTTTGATATTAATAAGAAAAGACTCTTGGAACCAAGTTCCTTTCAACAGAATAATGGAACATATAAATGCACTTTGTACTTTTAATTGTGGTCTTCATTCAACCACCTTCACTATGTTCAAGATTATTTTTCTTCTGCTCTACAGGTCTTTCTGAGCTTTTAAACAAACCAAAACAAACCACAACTCCAGTTCACCCATGTAAGGAGAAAATTTCAAAGGTGACAGTCCTTTCAGGTTTTGTTTAGGAACCTTAGCAAAAGCATTAAATACAGAAATCATTGATGTTTAATAGGAAAATACGCTTGAGAGATAAAAACCCTTTGACATCCAAAGCAACTGCACAGATGTGATACACTTTTTAAACACACAGAGCAGTTAATTGTACTATGATTTTTGGAACTTTGTACTTCTGAAGGCAGCTTTAAAGTGCTTTGTCCCATTCATGTCACATCCCACAGAATGAATAGTGCACATGCAATGACATCTGGAGCTGGTAAATGCACGTTTTCCCCTGCTGGGAAAATGGCTATGCTTTAAAACCAACAGGGAAGTAAGATGGATGTATGGCTTTTTCTGTTATTTCTTAGAAATCCCCCACATAAAGGCCAGAGCATAACCCTATTTAAGCAGGTTCTCCTAGGAAATGATGGAATTGTAGTCTCCCCCCAGACTTGAAAGATGAGACCTCAGGTTCCACACTGGCAGGCACTAAGGTACGCAGTCTCACCTGAGTGAATCCAAGTTTGATCCGTCTTTGTTTGAAAGTCTTGGCAAACTGCTCAAGCTCCTCAAGGTCACTGGGCTCCTCCAAGCTGGGAGTGTCGATTCGCTTTGGTGTTGACTGGCTCTGTGGAAGTGGCTGAATGGGGGTCGCTGCTATTGTGCGTGTTGGGGTTGCTGGCTATTGAGACAGCAAGGAAAGGATGAAAATCAGACTTAAGAGGGTAATCAACAGAAATTAAATTCCTCAAAGGTATCTGATGTTCTTGTGAGAGAGGTCAATGGATTGGACATTTCCTGAAATCTGGAAGTTCCTCCGATTTATTAACATTCCTCTCCAGAACAAGCAAACACAATCCAGAAAACTACAATAGTATCACAGGCTTTTAATGGTTCTGTCGTAACCAGTTAAAAGAAAACTAAGAGATGTCCAATGGTAACCAACAACTTTCACTTGCTGCAGAAGCTGCTCAAAAAAAGGCTGAACACACTCTACTTGATATACTTCTATCACTTATAGATACCTTGACACTCATCCCTTTTGAAAAAAATTAAAATTGAATCCACTGGTCTTTTGAGGTGGCAGATTGTCATCAGCCCAAGAGATACAAATCTTCTATTTAATCCTGGAAGACTGAGCACATACAGATGCAGCAAACATGGCAAGTTTCCTCCAATGCCATCTCTTGTGACTGACTCAACTGTTCAGGAAGGAAAGACTAGATTTACCTCTAACCCTTCCGTCGACAGTTGCAACAATAAAATGAACATAACTGGTGACACAAGAAATTAAGCAAAGGCAATCTGCAGAAAATTATTAATTTTAGGTCACACTCTTTTTCTATATAAAGGGTAATTTTCTAGGAAGTCTCTGGAAGGTTGATTATTCCTGAATATTGGCATACTAAAGCATTTTGCGATGCAATTACAATAAATATCTGAAAAAATTAGCATCTTGGAAGATGTTCACAGATGAACAAAATACATTTAGATCTGGTATTGCACAGTTCTAGCTTTATGTGCAACAAGAACACTGGAAACATGTTTTGAGTGCATAGCTCTACCTCCTTACATGCCATGATCAGCTGAGATGCAGAGACAAATCATCTGTTCCAGTTAAATTCTAGTCAGTTTAGCTGTGGCTCTTCAGTAAAGGTGATTTCATGCCCCTGTGTCCTACACCCAGTTCTGAAACTTTGGACTCTTTCAGGGCAAACAAGAACAGCCTCAAGTCCAGGCAGCACTAGAGTATTATATGCAAAGTCTATGCAAAGGTTCAGAAAAGGCTCTTCTAAAAGAAATGGCCTACATATAACTCAGTCTTTACATAACTCCTTATGCTGTTTTCCTCCTGGGTTAGTGCAGTGTTTTGTAGTGCACAGCAGATGGTAGAGGGAGGTCAAGATCTATAATTTCATTACTTGAGAAATAATGTAATCATATATGATCTTTCTAGGATTGCAGATACATGCATCACACTTAAAGGTTTTTAATATTTTTAATTTACATTAATCATAGTGGGTAATTACTGCAATATGTCTTCACTGATTTCACCCACTTTACATAATTTATTCTTTCTTAGTGTTTTTGTTTTTTTTTTAAATCCAAGAATAATATTTAGTGGGGAATCATGCTGCTAGCTGAGGTATGAACTAGAGGTGAGACAAATTCCATTTTCCACATGGTGCATGAAAAATACTAGAGGTGGTATAATAGAAAATGTAGTTTTCTAAGACTCCAATAGACTCAGGCACCTTATTGCAGGCTAGAAAATTCTTGTATGGAACCGAGGTGGCAGGAAGATACTGTGTGATATTACATGGTATTTGAGAAACAGCATGCAGCTGTGAAACTAAACTGCACAGTAGAACCCAGAGCCAAGCACAACTAAATTTGCAGGCACATGCAACCTTAAAATTGCTTTTCTTATAGTCTGAAAACTTAATCACAGAGCTCTAATATTTTAATATACCTCTATCAGAATATTCGAATATTTCATTTCTAACAATCTCTTCAGTTTCACAGATGGTAACTGCTAAGACTGGCAATGACTTAGCAGTGATTGCAAAATAACTACACTAAAATAAAGATAGATTACCACTGCAATCTTCAGAAAGAGGCTTGTCAGTAATCCCCTTTTGGAGCTTTTGAGGGAGCTCACACCTTGCTCCTCTGAATTTTCAAGAAAACATTACAGGAAATCAAACAATGCTCTAGTGCTATTAACTCAAGGTATCAATCATGAAAATTTCCAGCTAAAAACCCACTTTAGAACCTGAAAAGAGGCACATTGGGGTCGGAGCTACAAACCTGAACTATCTAGAAAGACAAATTCGCTATTATAGCTAAAACATCTATTCAGGTAACTAATACAAAGGGTCCATTCACTTGCCATAGTTTAAATTCCCTCAAAGCAAGTCATGAAGGGTAGGAAAAAGCCTGACCTGCGAGGCAAGGGTGATGCTTGGCTGAGACTGCAGGAGGTTGGCTTGGCTTTGCTGAGGTAGTTGCGTTAAGAGATTCTGCGCTTGCAGGAGACCTGGGGAGAGAAAAGTGAGTGTTTGGTTTGTCATTCAAAACCACTAAAATATGAAATGAGGTAAAACAAGGCTCTTGCCAAATGATGGAAAGTTAAAAAAAAAAGAGATGTGAGCTTTCATTTCATCCTTGCATAGATATGTTCAGACTTTGGAGTTTTCAGCCCAAAATCCCCTTGCATTTCCCTGAAGTGTAAATGGTGATGGAAGGGAAAGAGGTGTGTGTAAGTCTCCTCTGCAGAAAGAGTTGGTAATGATCTAGGTCATCCCAGTTCTGTGTGCAGGAATCATTTCCTGCCCCTTTCAGCATGCAGAATTTGGATACACCTCTTCTGGTAACCAAGAGCTAACCAAGAATGGTGGAGCCATATAAAAATACTGAGCACTAATGAGATCAAATTCAACAACAGAATACTAATCAAAAGCACAAATTTGGCTCCGTGATCACCCTCCTTCCTCTCCAAACCACCCTGTGCCAGCTGTCTAACAAGAAGGAAGCTTTCTGGCAGACTTAAGCAGACCATACCAGAAGACAGAACAAGCCTAGATAACTCCCTCCTGGTTCAGGTAAAGTAGGAATCTTTTGGAAAAGCAATTGGAATTAAAGTTTAGGTAAGATACTGAAAACTGCTCAATTTTAACAAGTAGAAGAAACACTACAGTGAATATAGGAAAACCCTGCTACTATGAAAAGGTGACAACATCAAAGAACAGTTGCAACTGATAGAACCAATATGTATAATATGCTGTAAATCTACAAATAAATTCCCTTACAGTCCACTACTTGTACAGTTTATTAAATCTCTGAGGAAACTGAGATACATGCCTGCATCTAAATATTTTAACTAGAAATGATCAATTTCTCTTTTCTTTTCTAATGCAAAAATGTATCTATTTCTAAGGGACAGAATCTTGACAAAAATATATCTACAGTTAGTCAAATCCCTTGATTTAAATGTGGAAAGTGTAACTGTTATTTTTTAGGCACCTCCTGGCTACAACTATCAATTTCCACTATAATAATTAAGAACCCAACTAATTAAACTTACACTTCAATACACCTAGTCCCTAAAACCCAGGGGGAACAATAGATGGATGGACTGCTATGCCACCATCAACTATGTACCACTTAAATTCAACATCATCAGCTGCCTGATCTACCTCTTAGCAGAATAAAGGCAGGGAAAACAGAATTTAGGGCTTGATAAATACTGAGTGAAGAACTGGATGTTTTTATGTGAGGTTAAGGCCATAAGAGACATGGAAAGAGGGATTACTATGGTTAAGAAGGAGAAAAAGTATTCTCAGTAGGGTATGTACAAGCACAGAAGAATTATCATCTGACAGAAATACTTGATTTTTGTTTAATGAAGAGCTGAATATGTATTTTAAACAAATTTGTTGCTGTCAAGATGCTCAGGACCTACAGAATACAGACAGCTGCTTATGTAACATAATAGCACAGCACAGACATCAATGTAAGTTTGTGTTTTGCACCACATAATCAACGTGTTCCAGCTGTGTTTTTGAAAAGCCACAGTGAGGGAACAGAGCTGCTCAAGGAACTTCCAAGACAACCACCTACTACAGCTACATATTGCTTTTTACAATGCAAATATTTGTTACCTTGAAAGATGATTTTACCTGCCCAAATCTAAATATTAATTAGTAAACAGTCACCTCTAAGTTCAGAGTTTTTGATATTAATTCAGTGATAGTGAATTTTAAACTGACAGCTCAAAAGAGAAAGGGGCCAGACTGTCACTACAGAGTGGCTGTAAACAAACAAATAAAAACAAGGCAGCTGACAGTGATGACATTTGAGTTCTAGTCCACTGGTAACACCATCGATTACAAGTTACTGCCTTGTCTTATGACTGCAATCAGAGTAATTAGGACTGGCCTTTTGTGACTTTCTGTCCCCAGAGAATTCCCAGAGGACGTTTTTCTGGCATTAACAATTTTGCTAAAGAGCATAAGATGACTACACTCTACCTAATTTTATTTTCACTCACATGGTCTGAAGTAATTATCATGGAATTATCAGTATAAAATAATCTGAACATGTTCAATCTACTCTGTTTTTATATAATTTTATCCTATGTAAGAGGTGCTGACACAAGCAGAAACTGGAGACAGAATAAGTCAATTCATCTTGCAGCTGACTGAAGCAATGATCAGGGGATGGGGAAAGCAGCTGGACTGTTTTGGCCACATGTCTCTCCCCCAATCACAGTTTTCAGGCAGTTGCCATGCATACACTTTGGGCACTCCTTGGCTCTCACAGGTGGGCAGCTGCAGTTGTGCTCTTTTAAGACATGACTTGAACTAGTCTGAGCTTCTCCTTCATTTCTTTTCTGAGGAGAAATCACTGAGGTCCAAAATAACTTCAGTGACTTAACTTACATAGCACATAGCACTGCCTTTTCTAAGTAAACACTTATCTTTTAGGCACCTCCTGAGATCCTGGCATTTCAAACACTGCTGTTTCCTTAAAGACTCATACTGGCACCAATACTGCTTAACATCTTTATTACCAAGAAGGCTGATGGGACAAAATACATTCTCAGCAGGTCTGTGGACAATATCAAAGATGGGCAAGTGACCAACAGGCCAGAAGCCAGGGTCTAGACCAGCTGGACAAATGAAACCTCATGAAGATTGATGCAGGAAAAGACAATGTTCTGCATGGGGGCTGCAATAACCCTGTGCAGCAATACAGGGTGGCTGGCTGGAATGCAGTCCCACAGGAAAAAGTCCTGGGGTTCCTGGAGGACAATCTGATGAACATGAACTGGCAGTGTGCCCTTTCAAGACAACCAACCACATCCCAGGCTGTACTGACAGGAGTGCAGCCAGCAGGTCAAGGGTTGTGCTTCTCCCCCTTCACTTGCCATCTGTGACACCACAGCTGGAGTCCTGCTGTCAGCCTTGGGCTTCCCAGTACAAGGCCACCCTGGATTTTGTACATCCAAGGCCCACCAGGGTGGCTAACAGGCTGGAACAGGTAAGTGAGCTGTTTTTCTTAGCCTGATGAAAAGACTAAGGTGAGATCCCTACTGCTTTCCTCAAAGACAGAAATGGACTCTGCTTGAGGGTACACTGTAATGAGATTCAATGGATATCAGAATGTGGAAAACTCCAACTAGATACAGGAAAACAATTTTCATTTTTTTTAAACATGATGGCAGTCAACTCTTGGGGCAGGTACTTGATAATGTTGCAGAAACTCCATTCCTGGACATGTTCAATTCAACTGGCTGAGGCTCTGAATAGCTGCTGTAATTGGACCTGCTTTGAACAATTCTACCTGGTCTCTAGAGGTCCCTTCCAACCCACATGATTTTTCTGAACCTATAAAAGCTGCTATTGTACTTGTATACTTTACAGAGGTCGTATTCCTAACCCTCTGCCCTGGGTTTTAAGAGTCTAATGGTATTACTGCATTAAATATGGCACACAAATCACTTATGTGGCACTCTAAAAGAATGACTGTATGGAAGAAGATAAGGATCTATGTAGAAGTATGATAGTTTAGAGTATTTTTTTAATAGTTATAGTAAATAGATCTATTGTAATTCAGGATTTTTCCTGTAATGTCTAAGAGTAGCATGAATAATGGTCCAAGCCAAAAAACTCTTCCTGCCAGCCAAGAGTCCCTTAGGACTGATCTGGGGTTCAGTTCTATCTAAAATTAAACAAAAGATAAAACAAACATTCAAGCACAGACTTTTTCAGCATAATTTTTAAAAAGTTGGCCCAGAAGCATAATGCATAATTCATCCCAAACTGATCTCCCAAAAGAGTGAATTTTTTCATGTAAGAACTTGACTGCTTTATCTCTGCCAAAGCTGTTCATCCTCTCACTGAAAGTTACCTTGCAAGACAAAGCCATTACAAGGACTTCCACATGAGTGAGGTCTCAAAGTCTGTATAACATGTATGAAAGAAGAAAACAGGATGAGATTTGGCCCAGGCAACTTTACAATTGAAAAAAAAATCATAAAGGTAGTCTTTAATAATAAATACCAATAACTTGAGACTAGGTAGATCCAGTTTCAATGATTATACTTAATTAGTAGCTTGCCTTCCACATTTTCCTTTCTGGATATTTTCTTTGTAAGTCCTATTTCTAAATCTCATTGTAATACAGTCTTTTCTTAGATCTCAACAACTCCTGTTTGCAAGATTAATTTATATTAAACACAGCACCATTTCCCCCTCCGTTCAGATTTTTACTGATACGATTTGTATTAGCAATATCTCATGAGTAAAAAGGTGAACAGTCACCTGATGAGGGTAATATTTTTAAGAAGCAACTCTAATTGTAGTAAGGGATGTAAAATTGATTATTTTAGAGACAGCTCTATTAGATACAAGAACAGATATAAGAAGTATAAAGGTATTACAAGGTGCTACATTCCTGCTGGTGACTTTAACAATAATATGAAGTTGCACTGAATAAGAAAATATTCCAAATTTCTATTTCTATATTCAATCTTTTCCATATCTGCTGAGGCTTGAAACAATTCTTTCAGTTATGATGTTATCAATTACCAGCCATAAAAAATGGGAACTTAAAAATTTGTTTCATATAAGCCCCTAAATAGCCAGAAATAGTGTGGAAAAGGAAGGTGACTGCATTAGATATACAGCAGTGGATTTATGGGGAAAATTTCCTATCTGCTCCTGGGAGCTATAATGTGTGTGTTGAAGAAAGATAGTAGAATAACATCCTGATTATTGATTAATATTTTAGGTATTGAATTTCCTAAATTTTTCAAAAGTTGGATCTTGGCTCATGATGTTTAACCCCTTCAAGAATCTAAATACAATTGCTGATGACTGCATTCCTCTGTACCCCTTTGCCTCTTCAAGTAAAACATTTTTCTTTACCAAATGTTTACTTCTTCTACAACCTTTTTTAGATACACTATTCTTCACTTATTTCCCTCAAAACTCTTCTCCTTTAAAAAGTGTTTCTCATTTACATGACTACATGGCATACACAAAATACGTAGCGTAGTCTGTAAAGCAAGAAATTTCTTCCAGAATACATAATCTATACACAAATCTGAATTTTTATGTTCATTTTTAAATGTGTACATATATAAAGCTCCATGCAGTACTAATGAAGCACGAAAAAAAAAAAGAATGTCATTGGTTTTGAAGAAAACTCGATGCTAGTTTCTTTAGAATATTTACTATTCTATGAAGTTGACTAATGGAGCAATAGGACATGAACAACATGGAAAAGTCAGATGCAACAGCAAATAACAAAATAAAAATACACACTTTCTCAATCTTTCTCATAAATAATAATGTACTGTTTGAGATCTTCTAACAATAACCATGAAACACTGCAAAAAAACCAAATCAAAAAGTAATATAAGGGGTATTATGACATACATGTTGCTTTATCATTGAGTACTCATAAAGAAAATGAGATCTATTCAAGCATTTCAGTTTGGAAGGTTGTCACACACTAATGGCCTATGGTCAGAATTCAGCATATAAATCTTCCTACATTTTTGAGCTATTCAGCTGTCCAGGCTGCACATTACCAGTAAAACATGATGTCTCTACCTACACTGCGTCACTGATGACAGCAATATGCAGGTCTAAAATTGTAGTGAAGAAATGGTTTTTCAGGGATGGCCTCTGGAAAAAGGTACTCTGAAAATCTCATCTAGTACTTACTCTACTTCAGAAGATTTGAAGCGAACAAGAAAGCATTCCCCATCTATAATGCAAACAACTCATTTTGGGGGATGAATACAATTTGCTCTTCTTACTTTTCCTTTTTGTGAAGCATCTACAAAGGTATTTTAGAAAACCAGCAGAATTTAGCTGAAAAATGTAGGCAGACATCAATACCAATGAGTTTTTCAAAACAATGCTTTTGTGCTTGCTGTTTTCTTAAAAGAATTTATTAAATAAAAAAAAAAAACCAAGCACCTATTTTGAAGAATTCTTGAACTAAATTTTAGTGGTTTGATTTCTTCTAGTACAGTATTAAGTTTACAAGTTCTGCTTCATTTTAAGAAAGCAGTACATCACTAAATGCTTTCATGAAGAGCCTTTCAGCCTTTTTCTTCCAATGCTAGCCAATAAAAATCTCTCTTAAATCACGTCCTATTAAGAGGAAGGTAATTTTGACAAACCCTTTATTCAAATGTGAGAGCATTCAGACAGTAAGAGCCCTTCAGCGTAATGGAAAGCCAGTTCTAACCAAGTCATAGTATGTAAGAAGGAATGATGCATGAAAAAATTGAAAGGAACAGAAAAAAATGAGGTGCAAAGAGCTGCTTTATAGGACAGCCAGGCTCTGCAGGACTCTTCAAGCATAACAGGATTTTCCTTCTGAGCAAGAATCTTTGGATTACCAGACCTGAACAACTGAGTAGAGTTCATGTAGAAGAGAAAGGGGGGAAGAAAGGCCATTGGAGTATATCAGCATAAGAAGCCATGGCTAAATGCAGTTTTCTGTGGGCATCAACAAATGGGGTGCAATCAGCACCGTGATGCATTGCAGCCTGAACACATCAGTCCTCAGAACAAAGCTACTGTACAACAGCTTAACTGCTCTGACACAGCACCACCTACCACTGCCTAGACTGTCTGGCATGCAAGTCATACCCAGTGCATTGCCAAAATATTATTGTAAGAGCTGTTACACAAATTCAGCATTCTAGCTCTTTTCCCAAAGTGTTAATTATTAGTTCAGTTTATGAAAAAATTCATTGTACCCTCTTTAGGCTTAAGTACTTTTCCAGACTCCCACAAGGACTTCTGATTTTGTAATCTTTTTCCAGTCTGTCCTGCTTTTGGCTGAGAGAGTTCATTTTCTTCTTAATAGCTGGTACAGTGCTGTGATTTGGATTTTGGATGGGAACAATGTTGGTAACAAACTGATATTTTAGTTATTGACAAGCAATATTTATAGTCAAGGAGGAATTTTCAACTTCTCACATATCCTACCAGCAAGCAAGCTGGGAGACACAAGAAGCTGGGGTGGGACAGAGCCATGACAGCTGACCCAAACTGGCCAAAGGGATACTCCACACCATGTGGCCTCATACTCAGGATATAAACCTAGGGGAAAAACTAACTGGAAGCCACTGCCTGGGAGAAGGCTGGGCATTGGTATGAACCACCTGAGTTTCACTTTCTCCCCTAAAAACACTATGTATGATTTGCTTTTGTGGCAAGGAGCACTTACCCTGCTGCCCCTGCGGGGTTTGTGAGATGATGAACTGTGCTGGCTGCAAGTTGGTTGTTGGATGCACCAACACAAACTGTTGCAGGTTGAGATTCTGCTGCTGAAGCTGCTGCAAGTGCTGCAAATCCTTAAGGAAACGGGAAGGGGAAAAAAAAAAAAAAAGACCAAAAAAACCAGAAGAAAAAAAAAAGGAAAAAAAAAAGAGAGAGAAGACAAAAAAAAGAAAAAAAAAAAAAAAAAAAAAAAAAAAAAAAAAAAAAAAAAAAAAAAGCTGGGGGTTAGACATGTAAGTCAGCAATGATTCCGAATATAAAATTTTCTATCAGCCAGCTACATTCTAACATTTAGAGAAAAAAGCAGATGTCAAACACAGCAGAAGTCCTGCTACTGAATATCCTTTAAAATGGCAATTTGAATTTCACTTTCATTCATAAAACCAAAGTTATTTACTAAATAACCTAGCAAAGTATATCCAGAACTGTTCTGCCTTGAAAACAAAACAAAAAAACCAACCAAACAAATCGATCTCCCTTCCTCCACAAATTCAGGAGTTTTCAAACACATTAAACTTATCAGCACAAAGATCTCTCAAACTTATTTTTTGAGGATGGAACTCTGCTACAAATCAAGCATATTAACTGGGAGCTATTTTTTTTACAGTCTGCAATTACCATTTGAATCAACGACAGGAAAGCAAAATATTACAGATTCCTTGTTTGCACTCTGGTTGTTCAGTTCAAATTTCAGAAAGTAGCTAACTCAATTAGTAAATGTATTTAATTTGTTCTGAAACAAATTACAATAAGCTTAATAGATATGACTATAATGAAAGGTTAAAAGGAATAATCCAAAACACTGCATTATTGAAGAACCCTACTTTAATGTATTTAAACCATTCAGGACTATTAATTTTCTATAATTAAATGACAGGTCTCAATGTAAAACGTTAATCTCTGAGAAACTGAGTTTTCAAGAAAAATGCTTCAACTTGACATTTAGCTGGAGAGTGAAAACATAGAACACTGCTTAAAAATAGTTCCCTATAAATAGCCTTTTTCTTTTCTTTTTCCAAACAACACAATAACAAGAGCAACAGAAATGTAAAAAACACACTGTGAAGTCAACAAACATAACAGTGGTAATCCATGAAAACTATCTAAACACACTTATTGAATTTTTCCATCTTTCCAGGAAGAATCTATTTCAAAATACTCACCAAAGAGGTGGAAAAAAGCCTGAATGAAATACTTCCCACACTTACAACCTCCCATTACACAAACCAAACCAAACAGACAAGAAGACTCCCCCAAAGCTCTGTTTCAGGGAAGTCCTTCAGGTCCCTGTTTGCAGAGAAACTGTGTTCAGGTGCAGCAGTGCCTGGTGTGGCTGCTTGGAGCTGCTCATCTTCCCACAGCCCCAAACACACCTGAGTTAAGTGAACCAGGGTAACAAAGAGCTGCTCTTAAGCTGCTCCTTGGGCTGATGCAAGTTACTGAGCACTCCCACAAGCTGCTCAGCCAGAGGATGGGACGTGCCATTCACTGTCAGCAGTGGATTTGGAGATGAGAAGTCAAGACAGACTGACAAGAAGAACTTTTTTCTTACACAATGCTGTTATCTGTGACCTTACATTATTTTACATCTGCTAAAACTGTAACTTGGAAGTTGCAATAATCTCCTTCTGGAGATGAGGGGTGGGGAATGTCAGAAAAGAAGATTAGGGAGGGGAAAAAACAGGGAGTCCACTGATTTATGAGACCATAGACAGGCTTTATAAGAAAACGACTACTTAACCTGCATTACACAGACACTGGCCATCAATCACTTGGGCTACTTAGCTCTGTTAAGTCAAAAGCATGCAGAGTAATAATATGGTAGACAGACACCAGATGGATTGATCAAGCAACGCTCTTTAAGAAATGGAAACTTCCATTTTATAAGAGAATGTAAAATTTTAAAAAGTGCCCATGAGCAAAAAAGTGGTTTTAAAGTCAATAATATTGTTTGCTTTCAGAAAATTGCAGAAATAATGCAACCATTCCTATGAAATCAAGGCAAATTTTCTTCTTGAAAGAGAGCAATAGCTGCTCCAGTTCTATCCTGAAACTCCATGTTTCTTATGACTTCATATCCTAATATCACATTGGTCAGAACTGCAACCAAAACCTCTTACTTGTTGAGGTCAACACAACATGGATCTCCACTCATTTATTCACTGATTTTCAATGCTCAGCTGGTTGCCTCTGCAGATAGTGCTGAGCCTCCAGCTCAGAGGGGGCTCATACTGGAATGGATGTGAGGACTAGATGCAGAGTTGAAAACAGAAATGGAAAGAGCTGGGTAAGCTGACTCAGGCTGTGAACACTGGGCAGAAGAAAAGGAAATAAAGTGAGGCTGCAGGATGAAATCAGAGGCAGATAAGAGAAAAAAACAGAAACATAAAAGGAGGAGTTGGGAAGACATCGTGGAAGAAAAAAGTATCAATGGAAAAACAGATAGGTTAAGGACCTCTCCCAATCAAAAGCAAACAAATGAAATCACCCCAGATGACCAAGGAGATCTCATATGATTTGAAGCACCCCCCAGGAGATGGAGTTACATGCAAGAAAGAATACAAAGAAACAGTGGCAGTGTATCTGTAAGATCAAAGGAGGAGAGCTTTTTGTTTAAGACTGTAGTATTCATAACACTGGCTACCCAGCCAAGACATGACAGCTCTTATCATCAGGGTCTTACACTTTAATATGAGAAAACTGTTTTTAAATTGAGGCCTCAGGGAAAACTGATATAAGCAATCTTATTCTGTGCATCTGCCTTGGTAAATGGTATGTTGGCTAAGTCTTGTTTAAATACAGAAATATAATTCTGCAACGCAAAATGAAAATGATACCTCCAAGGCTAATCACTCCTAAATAGCCCTACCAGCCCCTCAAATGCATTTGAAATCCAACTTTATTTCCACCTTGGGAAAGTTTCTTTTATTTAGTTAATTATACCATTACAATAAATCTCCCAACAGCAAGCACACAAACAAACCTGACACTGTTTTCCTATACTGATCTTTTTTTCCTTAGTGTTAAAATCTGTATGCTAGCACAAGCACATAGAAAGAGATGGAAAAACTTTCAGGGAGACATGCATGTCTTCTGGTACTGCCTAGCAATTTAGAAAGATCAAAACAATCCAAACCCTACCTCAGCAGAATAATCTGTCAAATGCTATGTCTTGTTGTGAGGAAGATTTTTTGTTTTAAAAAAAATAATCTAAATTTCTAAATTCAATGCCATTATTTTCAATTACAGCTTCAGCACAAGCTTAAGCATCTGTGTAATTTTGAGATTCACATCACATAAATACAGAGCATAGATCCTGAAAACAAGGAAGTTTATAAAGAACCCCAAAAGTTGATACACAACTGTTCAGTGTCAAACCAAGAGCAGCATGAGCTCCTCACCAGGCTGCTGCAGCAGATACCTTACTTGAACTGCAGTGCACATTAAAAAAGTCATGCTTTTGCAATTAGTTAATTAAAATAAATATGGTAATCCCCCTGCTGCAGAGACCTGCCAGTTAATCAATTATTCAAAAACCATCAATTAAAACAAACATTCAGCTATTTGTATAATCAGCTATATATTTACAATAGCAACACAAACAAAGCTGAGCACTGCTTGGAAATCCTTGCCAAGATGGATCAAAAAGCATCGTGCTATTTACCTATGAACCTAGATGGTAGATGTTTTCCATAAGTACCTCAAATTATATCCAACACCTGCACAATTTATGCCCTGCACTTTCATCATAAGGAGCAGTTAACAAGATTCAACCAAGCTCATTTATGTATCAAAATAACCTATCCTAAAAGACATTAATTGTAAAGTCAAACATTTCAGTAATTAGAAACGTCAGAAAACAAGCACAACTTTAATTTGTTCTGTACGTGGCAACCACAAGATCACATGCTATTTTCAGAGAGCCTTTAGCTCACTCATGTACACAAATCAGACAATGCTGCCTTCAGAAACTCTTCTCTGACAGCACATGCCTGATCTTTTCAACTCCTCTTGAACACTTCTCTGAAGATTTTCTAAATTCTGGAGAAAAACCCAGTACAAAACTAGTAATTGTAAATGCTTCACACATTTTCAGAGCTTTGCACTGAGGTGGGAGAGCAGGATTAGAAACATCTCACATGCACCACCACTAGGATCCACTGCTTTGGTGGCCTATCTGACAAACCTAAGGCCAGACAGTTCAAGGTACAATAGGAAATTTTAGGCCACCATACTTCAGTGAAGCAGACCTTGCTATCTTAAGCTGCACACCTGGAAGAGGAGAGGCACACACCTGTGGATTGCTTACATACATGTTAAAAGACTCACATCCCATCAAATGGGAACTCTGTGACAGATGCATGGAATGATGTCAGAAGCTATAACCAACAACTTCCTTGACAAGGATATCCCCCATTCTCTTCTTGAAATCTGTCTGTATTATTGCCTACAGGCAGTCTAAACAAAATTGAGATATGATCTTGAGAATTACAAGTTTCCTTGAATGCTACATCCTTCAGTCATCTCCATGTCATGCCAGTGAAGTGGAATCCTTTACTAAAAAAGGTGTTATTTGGTGATGTGACTTTTCACAGTGCAACAAGAGCTTCAGTGGGAGGAATCTCATCAACCCAGCAACATCAGCACTGGTCTTTTAAAAACAGGATGGCACCACTCTGGCCTCTCTAAGGGCAGCCAGAGAGGTCAGAACTTCTAGATGAATACCACAAAAGTTTGTCACTTCAGCTAATGAAAACCTGATAGCACAACCAGGCTGTTGTTATTCAGTTAGTGGACCAGCTAGTGGACAGTCAAGGATTGAACATTTCATCACCAGACTTCACAGACAACTGCAACATTTCCATTCTTGTCCTTAATCAGACCTCATGTTCACTTTTTAAACACTTCATCCTGGTTGAATGCAAGAGAAAATAGCCTGAACAGAAAGCATCAGACAGTCTTAAAAGAATTTGTTCACTCTATGAAGCAGCAGCTTTGAAGATTATATACCCCACACACTTTGCACAGCTAGACTAAGAAAACTGATATTATGTACCAAGAGCTTTAATCTACGGAAAGATGGACCTCAGCATGAGCAAGACAATCACCTTCTCACAGTACTCAAGATGTCTATGCTGCACATTTGATTATCCTTGTCCACAGATATAAGGATTTTCCACACTACATACACTAAGCACAGAGTTAGTGCCACTGCAATCTCTACACTGAATTAAGCCAGTCCTGGAAGACACAGGAGGTTCCTGCTTCCAGTAAGGAGAACATCCACAGCAAGCAGTTCTTCAGAACTGACAAGTCTTTAGTACCAGACCATGAGACTGGACAGATCCCAACACCAGACTCATTCTCCAAGTTTTTCTCCAGACACACAGGAGTGCCCATTCTTTGTCATGGAACTTGCAGCATTAAACACCAAGCCAAAATCGCACACAAATGGGTCAAGTCAACTTGCTGCTCTTCAGCTCTATCATTTTGCTTCTATCAAGACCCATTTGGGTCTGACAAGCATCCTTTTCAATACACAGGCATCACTTCCCATCCATACAGGTCTCAACAAGTGCAACTTCTGTGGGCATCTTTCCATACCCTTTTTACTCCTTTCTCATGCTAACTACAAGAAGGAAAATTCAGAAAACACGGCATCTACTCAGATTCTGGTACAAACTCAGAAGCCCAGCGCAACTGAGGCACACATTCCTTGCTAAGACTATCAAACTTCAACCTCATCATCCAACGATGCACGAGGAAAGACTAACAACACTCGAGGACTCTAGGAACTCACTGAGCGAGGAACAAGTAGTTTTATTCGAATGGTGCAATCAGTCAAAAACCTCTTTTTGTTTTCCACCCTCTCAAGCCTCAAGGCTCACCTGTGCAATCTGTATTGGCTGAGATAGAGGGATCTGCGTCATCGGCGTCGCAGCAGAGGCCGAGATGGTGGCACCAGCAGCGCTGTGCTGCTGACTGGCTGAGTGCTGCACTGCAGCCGCCAGCAACTGGGCCTGCGCCTGTTGGAGCAATAACTGTTGCTGGGCTGGCGTCAACGTGAGCTATAAACAATTAGAAAACACAGCCATTAATAACGGGAAGAGCCACTTCAGCTACAAAGTCATTAGATAGCTCAGTACTAGTTATGTTAACCAGGCAATCCTAGGGCTATTCCACTAACTGGCCAAGGGCTCTGGCCTTAAGGAAGGACAGCTGGCTATTCAATGCAGTGTGGGAACCAACCTACCACAGACCTGACACAAACCAAACTGCACCACCACCACTAACATTTGCACTCACTGGAACCTACAGAACCTGACTCTGCTCCTAAGTTTTCTCACAACTCTACCATGAGTTTCAGGGAAAAAGCAATTAAGTAGCAAGCAAAAGAAAAGAATCAGTATTGCCAGGATTTGAAAGGAAATTTACACCCAGCAGAACAGCAAGTGATTAGCCAGATGAATGTGAAGCAGGAATGCTGGCTATGGCTACTGAACAAACTGATAACGCCCCAGCTGCTTCACATTAGCATGAATCCCTGCCATATTCCATCATTTCCATTATGCCCTAAGATATAAGTAAAGAACATGAGCTCCATTTGTTTCTCTCCAAGTCTCCCCATCTGCCTTTTTTTTTTTTAATAGAATAGAGTTGGCAACTTTACATCCCTTCCCTTTCCCAAACACGCATTATCTCTGTGGAACAGGTGGCAGCAGTCTCTCCTTTACATGTAAATGAATCTTGATGCCCATATTTACTACAACCCATATCTGCATAGGCCTGGAGTTTTGAATGTTTCACTACAGCAGACAATCATGAATTAAAACAAACCAGTATTTTCTGAGAATACAAAAAAAAAAAAAAAATTGCCAGGTTTTAACAACATGTCAAAACAGTCTCACTTTTAAAACTTTCAATGCTTATCTGAAAACTAAATAGGATGTTTATTTACATACTAACATAGGAGAAGATTTGACAATTGAGCCTGAGATTAAGAAGTCATTTCATGCAAGTGTAGGGATGATCTAACCTAACACTTCAAATCATAAATATATTGTTGGAGCAACTGCCCTAAGCTTATTAACACACAAACTATTATACTGCAAAGCTGATTATGTGGAAGCAAATTCTTTAACCAGCCCATTCACAAAACTTGCTCTTTTTTGAAATGACTGAAAGCCTTTACAACAATTCAGAAACACTAGAAAGTCTAAAATAACAATTATCCCATATATACTCCCTAAGCTCTGCAATTAAAAACCCCTCAAAATCAGTAGGTTAAAACAAAAGGGTTCAACAGGCTTAAGGAAAGTACTAACAGAGTTACTTAAAAAGAAATGTGTTTGAGAAGAGAAAAAATTAACAATTCCCATAATTTTTGTTCTTCATCCAACTATAAGATTCAGTCTTGTTCTCCCATGACCTGTTTTAATCTCCAAAAAAAAAAAAAACCTCCTCTTTATGACATCAGTGACTGTCTCATTTGTAACTGTTGTAAAACAAAGGGGTTTAATTTCATTGCAGAGTCAAAAGGGATACTGAGAACAGACAGAAAGAATTCTTTGTTGCTGTTGTTTGGAAGCAAATACTTAGCGACAAACCCCAAATATTACAGTCTGCTTATTTTTCTAGGAAAATATTTTCTGCTGCCACTTCCACTGAAGTGCCTCCTACGTTAAAAGAAGTTGCAGTGCCCCTCAGTGATACCTGTGTGGGACTGCAGCATCCCTGGGTAACTCTTACCCCGGTGATCTGTCCTCCGGCCAGCATGAGCTGGGTCTGGGGTATGGCCGCCTGCACTGAAGGCTGCTGGGAAGGCTGGCTTGGCTGCTGAGAGTCCCCAGATTCTTCATTAGATTTAGACTAGTCAAAAAAAAATACAACTCTTTATAGTGTAAAACAGATGTTAATGTATGACGCTGCTATCTCAACACTGCACAATAAAAATCTTTCATCTGCATACGAAAAGCCCTTGGGTTTATTTTAAGAGTGTGTTTAAGCAATGGCTCTGTGTGCCCACCATCTCAGCTACGATTGCTGAAACACGTCTGTAGGTAATGCAGCTTAAACAAAACAAAGAGACTCTCTGGTCTCCTGTAACTCTCTGACATTATTCTCAGGTCTCACTTCATTTTACACCATGCAACTGAAGCTGACGCTACCTTTCACCATGAAGAAAGAGAAGGTTGTTAAATTTATTCATTGCCTAAAATCCTGAACAATGGAACGAGGGAAAGGAGATTGTGTTCCCATTTTCTCTATCTCCATCCTGTACCTCTAAGTCATCATACTGTTGGCTAATACAGAACCTTTTTGAAAAATCCTCACAGGTTTCTCTACCTACAGCAAAACATATAATATATACAGTGCTTTTAAATGCTCAATGCATTTATTTAATTGCATACTGCTTTATTTTAAAAGATTCAAGTTTATTTTGATTTATTTCTGTGGTTTGGCTGTTTGTTTTTTTAAACAGAAGAAATTGTGAAGACACGAGGGAGGAAATGCAAGTGCATGAAGAGGGGGAGAGAGTTTTATGATAATTAAAACTGGTTATGCAGAACATTACAATTCTGCATAGATTTGCATATTTTCCACCACCTGTTTTGGGGACTGCAGAGAGGGCTAATTAACATAAAGGCTCTGATTAATTCTGCCAGTCATTGAGCGATAATTACAGCACAGGACTGTAAACATTCTGCACTGGAGATACAGCCTGTTTGCCAACATCTCTCTCAGGGATGGAAGTTTACCATGGCAACCAAGGCAATTTTCTGCCTCCTTCCTCTTAGAAAGGAAGGTCACTATACCTCCTCTTCTTTCCAAATTGTTATTATGTATAAGTGGGTCCACATTCTATTGCATTTCATGTAATGCACTACCTACATTCTTTAATAACATGCAATACTGAAACCAGTTTTCAATAAAACTGCATCCCTTGCCCCTTAATATAGCACAGAGAGGAAGTAGAATGTTAACAGATAAACTGAAGCGTTCAGCATCATAGGAAAGTTTGAAAGCTTTGTTGTCTCACGTAGATTATTAAACGACAATTACTCTGACTTTGAAATCACTGTGTGTTATTTACACAAGCAGTCTGAACTAGCCACACAGGTAATGCTACGTTATATTCCTATACTCAGTTACCAGAAGTAAGGACAAATTGCAAAGTAATACTCACTACGTGTTTAAAGCAAGCTAATAAACAGAAGAACATTAAATATTCCTGGAGTTTTAAGGTTTGCATGATACCACCCCTGACTAAAATTCAGGTTATGGTCTCTCCATGTTTTAAGCAGCTCCAGAGCCTGAATGCTTACAAATCCTGAACCTGATTTACAGTTGTAAAAGTGTTATTCCTTCATACCTATCACTGGCAAAACTAGTCAGACTGAGACCAGAAAGAACTGAGTAATGTATCACAGGTTAAGAACTATCTCTACTGATACTGTTTGGGATGAGAGAAGGATGAGCAGCAGAAGGTAACTGTCTTTACCTGTACATTTAAGGACTGAGCAGCAGCCTGTAAACTTGTTCCAGCGAGCTGGACCTACAACAGTGCAAAAATGGAAATGAAATAATGTAGAATCCACAGAAAACTAATAATGTAAAAAGAACAATCTCCCCACCCACACTTCAAAAAAATTCCCCCAAGAACAGTGCATGCCCCTCTAACGCCTGAATCGGTGGAACAGGGGTTGTACTCCAGGCTGAAACAGATCTCTAAGACTGATGTTGTTTATCTACCTCTCACTGAAGGTATTCCTGCCTAAGGATGTAAATATTACCATGGATGGAGTTGAATGAAACAGAGCATACTGGGGTAGACAGGCCAACTAGTCCTATTCCTGCTGGAAAAATCCAGGCTCCAGGGCAGGGCACTAAGCTCTACTGATCATCATCCTACTCCCATTTCAGAAGGGGTCTTACCCCAACACTGCACTCTCCAGATTTCTGATATGACTTGCACAGCACAGAACCCAGAGCATGACCACTCTCCCTCAAATTAACCCACTCCAGTATATGCAGCCATCAGCCACTGAAAAGAAGATCTCAACACAGAGCACCAGAGACACTTTACAAAGGCTGTCTGATTCACGTTTATTTAAAACTTGAATTCAATGTTTGTAATTAAGAGGCCCAATGGTGGTCTTGTGGGTGAGCAGAAAGAAAAAATGGATGATTCAGAAAGTGAGATTTTTGGAGCGCTTTTTTATCTCTAATGAGGAGTTCCTCTGTACAAAAAAATGCTATATTTTCATTTACTGAAACCCATTTGAATCAGTCTCGCCTTGTTTCTACCAGCACCCCTAGTTATAAAGAAGGAATGCTCTGTAATTAATTACCAACACTTTCAAAGGTCAGAGCAACAGCCTGTAGAGAATTCCATCTCTGGACATGTTTGAAAACCACTGCACATTTGAAAACCAGGTGACATGTAAGGATAGAACAAAGCGAAGCAAAATGTAGCATTCTTGCCTCCAGATGGAGGACCTCTATATGGTCCCCACATAGAAATGTCCACATAGTTTCAGGCAGAGGAAAAATTGCAGTACATGAAATTAATAACTGAATATTTTCAACAGGCAACCTTGGAAGAGTCACCTTGGAAATATTTCCTACTGCTTTAGATGAAGGTACTAGACATACTAAGCATGATCTACATCAAAGCAAACACTCCCAGTAAAGCCCCTCCTCATCACAAGCAAAATACAGTTTGACACAGTCAATTTAATCTGTGCTTTTACCATGGATTAACAGCAGAGAATAGCCTAAATAACACCACCCTGCCATCCAAACAATATACTCAATACTTTTAAATTACACAAACACCACATAAAAGACTACAAATACATATTGATTGGTCAGGTACAGCCAGCACATTCCTGAAAAACTCTGTGAATGCAATTTGGACATCTCTTTTCACCACACAGCCAACATTTCCAAATTAGAAATTAAACTGTACCTGAATGCTGCCTACAGCCCAGTATTTTGCATTAGTCTAGAGCAAAGCACTGCATGTTAAGGTTGAATAACACCCCACTAACAGCAGCCTCACTAGCAGAGGACAGTTTGACAATAGATTCCCACACACCTGCAGGTGAATAAAAGAATACCTGAGATTTTCCTTTGAACCAGTTTCAAGAAATGAATCACACTTTATCAAACATGAAGTTATAAAGATCCTGACAACTGTTTAAATAAATAAATTTCCAAAGCAGGATAAAGCACTGTGCAAAACCCAATTACTGTCCTGGGTCAATCTATATAACAAAACGAAGACTAAAACAAACACACAGAATTCTGCAGAACAGCTGTATCTGTCTCCATGTTAAACACACACTGGCAAGCCATAAAAACTAGTCAGCTTCTCTCCACATAAAGGCAGCCTACAACAGCCTATTGGTTCAGCAAATTCAAACAGTGGCACTCCCTTAGTCCTATATAAACCAATCTGCTAGGAAAATTGCAATTATGTGACAAGACGAGTGGAATGTTCCATACAATAAAACGGCAGTTCAGAGCTCTTAAAAGAGGGCATAAAAGCTTCAGTACTTCAATTATACCACAATAACTGTGCAACCTCAGACCTCAAACATTCAAGGTCATCCAATTAGGTACAGTATTTTAAAGTTTAACTTGGTGCAGAGGAAGGGAAAGAAATTAGGACATTTGTTTTCATACATCAAGTGCGAAAAGATAAAAAAAACTACAAAAAATGCCCCTTATACTTCTCTTCACCTAGGGATGCCCCATTTTGCTTCAGCCTGCATCTGAAGTTCAGCTTTGATTCCCTAAACACAGCCGCAGCAGAACAGAGGGATAGTATTAGAAGTCTGAATATCATCTGACAAACAGGTCACTGAAATAACTTTTTTGTAAAAAAAGAAAATCTCACAAGCCATATATGCTTAGTAAGTACAATCAACTTTCTTTCTAGTTAATCTGTAAGAGTGTTTTTAACTAGCCAGTGACAGTTTTGGAACCTTGGCAGCCATTGGGCCATTACAATACTTTCCTAAAAAATTTAAATTTTGTCTTGCCTTTCAATGTGGTATCTCTATTGCAGTTAAAACAACAACAACAAAGCAAACAACAAAAAACCTACTCAAAACCACATCACAACATTTAGGCATTCTCAAGTCCCCAAAAATGTGATTTGTAATTCTCCCAAAGAGGTCTCACCCTATCTTGACATGTTCTGCAGCCTAATGCAATGAAGTGAATGCCACAATTGGGACTTTTTCCCATCCGTGCTCAGTAACCAGGTGGTGTACCCATATTTATGTTCTAATAAATGACTCCCCATCATTCACAGAAAGAGAGGACAGGGAAGACACCAGGGCAGCTGAGTCTCCTCTGTTTGAAATGTCTCTTCTCTTACCTGATGAAGGTGCCCAAGGAAGGCCTGGGCCTGGGCTGTAGAGATTGCTCCTCCGACAGGCACAGGCTGCTTTTGAAAGTCCAGGCCGTTTGTTTGTGTGCCTAGAGAAAGAGAGATATTGAAAACTATTAATTACTACTTCTAGTAAGTGGAATAAGAATTAACACTCCAACTTTCCTGCTATTCTCTCAATATTATATAGTAAAAAAACACTCTGAGAGTAACAAGAATTGCTTTTTTTTAGTGAAACTGGGGTGGGAAGCAGAGTCAAGGCTTCGGTAATAGAGCATTTTTCTGCTGAACAAAATCAACATCATATCTTCTTTAGCTTCTATCATCTATTTGTGTACCCTGAAGATATTTAAAAGATGTGCAGATGTGGCACTTATGGACATGGTTTAATGGGAGACTTGGCAGCATTAACAGCTGAGCTTGATGATCTTAAAGGTCTTCTCCAACCTAAACAATTCTATGACCTGTGTTTCTATGTACACTACCATCTATCCCTGCACTCTCTACACAGTTTGAGAACCAAATGGGTGCTTACTGCTATGATTAAACTGTGTTTCCATTCTCCATGCACCCTCTATCACAGCTGAAGACTGACTTCAAGTTCAGAAAGTACCAACAAGCAAGGTTCATATAAAAGCCACCTTTTCGAAAAGACAGGTTAAATAACACTTGATGAAAACAGAAGTCCCATGTATACACAGCAGCTATGGGCCACAGTTTTAGTCTTTCCAGAAATGACTCCTCTACATTTCTGTAAAAGTTTGTTCAGAGTCTCATTAGATAAGATAACTGCCTGGGCTTGCTTCTGCTTCTTCACTTACTCTCATATAACTAAAACCTGGTTATTTTCCTACATTTTGCAGTCTTTTCCTAAACTGCTCGGAAGACACGAAACCCCCCCAACTATCACAAAATAATCTCTGTGTGAGAAGAAAAAGGAAAAATAAAAAACAAGTGGTTTTTTTGTTTTGTTACTACCCACAGTGGCTAATAACAGGAAGGGAGACTCCAAATGTGTTGGGCTGCAGGGAATTTCTAGAACAGATGATGCAATCTTTAAAACTGCGTGACTGAAATGAAGCAAAACCAGCTTTAGACTTGCATGTTTATTCATCATGACAATCAGATTTTGTTCAGTGCCCACAGGCAGGTGTGCATAGTAACTCCTACTTCAAAATTCCTTCCATCATCTACATTCTTTGCCATGAAAACCTAGGTTATTTACTGAGCAAAAGAGTCACAGTTGTTCAACAACAACAGGTGGTTGCTATTCCTTGGAAATATCTGCAAAAGCAAGCAGGCATAAAATGTGATTAGTAAAATAAACTGTCTAATACCTCACACTGCTAGTTTGACCTGCAAACAGCTTACACAGGTAACATTTTCAAAGGCTGAGCCACTGTCCAATTAAACACAGACATAGGATCAAACTTTCTACCATCCATGTAAAGTATACCTAAGGTGGCCCTTTGATGCATCTTTGGTGGGGGTTCTGTGTGGGAAGATTTGGTTGACTCCCAGGTTTCCAATTCTGTGCTTTGGGCCAAAGTTTACAAACTTAGAAGACATACATGCAGCCAAAGAGCCAGAGATGTGTTAAAAATATTCCAATTTTAAACTGCATCAAATTATTTTGCTTAATTAGTCTACAATTCCAATTCAAAGTGAATGTAGGGACTCTCAATGGTCTGAATTGCTCTTGAAGGAATGCAACTCAGTTGCCTTTCTCCAAAGAATGATATATAAGGTCTGCTGGAAAGAATCAGAAGAATCTCATCTATCTTCATTCTTTCCAGTAAACTTCAGAATTCTCTGCATGCAGAAATACAAAGGGAATGAAAAAGTAGTTGGCTAAATATACAAAAATAATTACTGACAAATAGCTACCATAAGTCAAAGGAAACAACCTATCACCTCCTCATTTAATCAAAGTTTTTGAATTAGTTTTCAATGGTCAGGGAGTGAAAAAAATACAGATAAGAAAACCTACTGGAGGGCAAATACTCCTCATTCCAATAGAAAACTTGTGGGGGCTAAAAAAATTATCTGTTTCTGAGAGAACCAGCTGCAGGCATCACCTTAGGTAAATAGGTAAAGCTGCTCTAGTTAAATATCTTCCAAAAAGAGCCTCAAAAAATCATGATACCATGTTAAAAGAGCATTACTGCACAAGTGTGCAGAAGAAATGCTCCAGTTAGCAGCTCCGCTGACTCTTAATATGGAAATCTGAAACAAGCCTCCTAAGTGATAGTTTAGAACAAAGCAAGCTCCAAGACTGAGCTTAAAATCTTCATGGCTCCCAACAAACAATTTAGGCACTGAGAGAAAACAACATTTTCTTTAAATTGAGTCTTGAAAGACATCAACTCCCTCTCCCCAGGCCTCTCAAAACTAAACTCAGGGAGAAAAAATCCACATCACACCTGTTTACTCTCTGCTCTACTGCTTGCATCTTAAACTCTCTTTGGTGTTCGAAGGCACAATGCCTCTTCCCCTCTGGATGCAGCCTTAATTTTGGAAGGAATGCTACCCTGGGTGCTTGCATTTATCACAGGATGCCTATGTCTTTTGAAGAAGAGCAAGGAAAATTAAGTGAGTCCAGCATATGAGAGGCCTTGCTTTTAAGGTTCTCAGAAGGATGTGGGACCATTCCCATGGAATCCAAGAAATCTGATAAGGAGCTGGAAAAATGGAGCTGTCAGAAGCAGAAGGTCAGCACATTGTAAGGACACAAAAGGACTAGAATACCACTTTTGCTCAAGGTAAGAGTTAAACACAAAACCCTGTGATGATTAACAGACATGGCAGTTACAATCACATGTATCATGATTTTAACAGTCCAGGGTATTAATGTATTTTCCATCTTCATCCCAACTTCCATAACTGCTAGAGCTTGCCAACACCAAAACCAGCCCAAAAAGACTGGGAACTCTCCATGTCCCATCTCTTTCTTCTTGTCCTGCCTGTCCTGCCTCTTCTGGTAGTTCACCAGTAGTTTGCTTTGCTTTGGGTGCTCCACCCCCAGCCAGCTATGGGATGAAATTTCACCCTTACAGTTGAGGTCCCATATAAGCCAAGCATGTTTAAATTCTGGCATAAATTCAGCCATGTGCTCAGCTACTTCACAGAGTTGGTTTGGATGAAGACTAATACTCTAGGAAAAGGAACAGAACAGTAGATACTGAACATGGATAATTTTATGGCATTTTGGAATTGTACATGCAGAGGGTAAAGGCATGACAAAGCAGAGCAGGCAAGGTAGCACTGCATCTGCAGTCAGGAGAACAACTTACTCTCAAAATTCCAGATTATAATCACCAGACTTCAGCCTGAGTTTGTAAACTGCATTAGAAAGGAAGAGGAGTGAGGAACTCCAGATCAGGGGAGATGTGGAATAAGGTGCAAGAAAGAACTCGGGAAGGGAAGGCAGCCAAGGAGAAGGAAGATTTCAAAACCAGCTAGAGGGTGTATCTGTACTGTGCTCTGGGAGACATCTCCCAGCACCACCACCACATTTTCCCAAGTCACCTCTCTCTCCCCTCCTCTGCTGAAAGACAGGGAGATAACCCCAACACTCAGAAATTGTTGTTTCCCTACCCACATTTTTTAATACCAAGTTCAGCACTGACAATTACCCAATTTTAGCAGTTGAATAATAGTTGATGGTCTCTCTCCTACAGACTTCTTTCTTATGGAAACTGGAAAATCAATCTTTGGAAATGAAGCAATGCAAACAAGTATCCTTAGAATCCTTCCAAATACTACACTTACAATCATTATTATTTTGCTGCTATGTCAACAAATACCATAATAGTACAGTTTCCATAGTCATTATAACCTTGGCTTTCCCAGTTCTGCATTCACACAGCTCTTACAAGAGAAGATGCATTAAAAAAACAAAAAGGTTGAGATGTTTTGGAAAATTTTACGCTGCCTATAAAAAGGAGATCAAAAGGGCTATCAATTTACTGTAAGGTAAGATATTTTTCTTACTTCTCCTTTCTCCAGCAGATACTATGTAGACTATCTGCCCACAACTGAAGCCTGGAAAAGATTTCTCTAACTCTGCAATACTGATGACTAGTTGGTCAATACATGTTCTTAAGAAAACAGCCATCCAACAGCTCCTATACTCACATGTTTTGGTTGTTGTTTTTAATTGGTCTGAAATACAGGTTGGTTTTTCAGATCTTAAAAGGGAAGTCCAGTTAGCACAAAAAATTTAAAGTCATAACATATTTCAGGCACTGTATTGGGACCAATATAATTAGGGAACTTCATGATGTTTCTTAAATAGTCAGAGCTCAAAATAAAAACCCCAAGTTTGTTATCTTCCCTTAAACTTAGCTGATAGCTCAGAGAATTGCTAATGTAGTCATTAACCAGTGGTAACTGTTGTTTGTTTTTTTTCCTGAGAACACCAGCTCTGCCAAATGTAAATTCATGCTCCACAGTAATTTTTCTTAACATTTTCTAGTTGCATTATCTCACTACAGTTTAAAACAGGAATGACCCAAACAAGCATCCACTGAAGTTTAAAAGATAGACTATTAGTGTTTACACAGCAGACTCAAGTGATTTACAAATGTCACTGGAAAGCAGACAGTTAGAGAAAGTTACAAAAATAAGAACCTTGAGTGTTTATAAAAATCATCATCAGGCATTATCTGGGGAGCACAGGCACTGACAGAAAATCAATGGCTCTTCCAGTTCCTCAGCATCCAAGCTGAAAGCTGACTTCTTTTCACTCAAGTATGCACTGAGCCCAGAACCATAATCTAAGTACCCCGATCAGAAGCCTAAAATTACATTCTGTGAGTATTCCTTTCAGAGCCTAACATCTGCCAAGTTGACTAATACAACTGATGCTTGAGCTCCCAAAGAACATCACAAATGCCATCAATCACTATCTCCAGGGGTTTAGGAGCACTACATTTTAAAACAAAGCAATGACTGCAGAACAGAGAGTCCTCAAAAATTCTAGATTACTTTAGCTCATATAATATAAAAATCAGGATACAAAACTGCAAGGAAAGACTGGAAGCATTTAAACTAAAGAAGCAATATTCCAAAAGTTTTAAACACCAGTCAGAGGCAAACTTTTCTAATAACTAACTTTAACGGTAGAGTATAAAAAAATACAGTTATTGTATCCCCTTTTAACATGAAAGGACCTATGCAGCTTTACAATCCATCCATTTTGTGTCATGACCCTCACCTTCACAATGATGAAATATTTGCCTAAGAGAGCCAAGTTCTGCTGAAGCAGATGCAATGCTCCTGTGACAATTCACTGATTACCTTTGAATAAAACAAATCTTCCTCCTTACCAGCTCAGCTGAGGTGAAACTGCTAAAGTTGCACTCAGAGAAGTGTGTTGGGAATGCACTTGGAGAAAGCACGTGCAGGGAACTGTGGTCATACAGGGGAGGAAATCTGAATTTTCTCAGAAGTTTACACACATCCTCCAGCTACAAGGAATCCACAGGGATATTTAAAACCATTGTTCCCTTGATGCTGTTTATGATCATGCAATATTTACGGCCCATATGTTTTTGAAATAATGTTTTATATAATCTCAAACCATTAAATACATAATAAAACATTTCTGTGCAGAAAAAGAATTGATATCTTCCCCATTAAAAATACAATGACAATTATAAAACCTGAGATGCCAGCAACAAAACACACATTAATAAGCAGGCAGAGTTCCTTTTCACTGAACCCCTATATTGGCAGAAAAAATCCAACCTCTCAGAAAAAGAAAATTAAATAGTGTTAATTTCACCACAACTCCAGAGTTTAAAATAAAACTCTTATTATCAAACCACAAAGAAGAATACTTTTTTTCCTCATACAAGGTAACCAGACTTCTCTCAAAGCAACAAGTTCCCTCTCATCAAAATTTTCTCTTCCCAAACACTATTCTGAGCTGAGAAAAAATTCTAAGCAAGGTTAAACTACTTATTTTCCATTCAGAGCTGTCATTTCACTTACTTTCAGAATGAGCATTATGTTACCTCCAGAAAGGAAGGTAGCATGATTAAGTTATAGTGGCTCACCAAGCTTCTTCAATGGTTTAGAATCTGGTCACATCTTAAGAGGATGCCAAAAGGCAGATTGGCCCTGGCAGAAAATCTGTTCTTCCCCACCAAATTTCAAGGTTCTGTTCTAGCACACAAAGAAATTACAGAAAATCTGGCTAACATTTTTTAAATTTTTGCTATATTATGCTTTCTCCATTTGACTTGTTCTTGAGAACTGTTGTGACAGCTTCAATGAAATCTAAAACGGAAATAGGATCAGGCAGTGGCCCACATCTGCCAGGGAAAATTTCAACCCAAAAATAAACAATGAAGTTAGAAGTGCCAAAGGTATGCTCTGCCAGGAAAAAATGAGACTATTTATGGAGAGCTTGTGCCACCAGAGCTTCAGTAGTATCAGAAACATTATAGATAGAAAAAGTGGGGAAAGGAAATCTTATATAAAAAGTATGAATGGTGCTCCAATAAAGTAGGTATGAATAATGCTCTGTATGCAGTAGGGTTAATGACAGAAGTATTCCCAGGTTTCTAAAATCAAAGGGTGTAGGTTTTTATTTGTTTGGTTTTGTGGGTTTTTAGAATCCCACTAAATAGGTAAAGAAATTTTGCTTCTAATATCCATTCAATTCCACCAGAATGTGTCTGCACCAATTGATCATTTCCTACCTGTGTTCCCGTCCCCACTCTCCATCGATGGTTTACTGGTTTCTGACGGATTGTTCATTCTTGAGTCTGTGTTAAAACAGAAAGAAAGACAGATAAAACAAAACAGCCAAAAATCCCCAATTCTATTCATACCTTTTTGTTCAAAGGAAGTACAGAACAGCAGAAATTTGCTATGTACTTAACCCTAATTCAGATTTATAACACGAAAAAAAAAGAGCAACCAAAACCAGAACACAATACTGAATCTTCCAGATAAATATTATTTCAAAATTTTCTATGACATTATTCCCATATGTGAAAACATGGTATTAAGGGAATAAAAGACAGCATGCTGGAGGGCAATGATAGGTAGGAACCTAATTTTCAGTACAATGAAAGTCATAGAAGAAAAAAAAGGAGGGGGGAAAGAAGGAACAATGATTATACGAAGATTCAAAAACATTAAGTCTGACCATCATGGCCTACATTATTCTTGTGTTTGTTCCCCCTGCCCCACCCCAACAAAAGAAAGGAAATTCCGTCATTATAATTAAATGGTTGCCATTTTCCTAATACTGCATTTCTATTTTACTGAAATGTCATTGACAATAAGTTACTTTATATTTCCTATATATTCAGGCAAAAGCACACAAATATAAAATGATTCCTCTTCTTTCTCCCTCTGGATGAATGTATTGAAAAGTCTGTTCCTGGTTTCAAAGCCTGTCAGCTGAATACAGTGCAATGCAGAGGGCCTCTCCAGATGGCAGACAGAGAATATAGTTTCCTTATATAGGAATCTATACAGATGTTCTGTGTACAGCACCAGCTCTCCAGCTTATTACCTCCTCATTCCTTGCCACCGACCCCAGTGTGCCACATTATCACAAACCAAAATTACAAAAAGAATCTCAAGACAGAACAGCTCATAAAATGAAGTGTAAGCAAATCCTTGAGCACACTCTTCCATTCCCATAATGAGCTAAAAGCAAGTTCAATGAGCTTAACATGAACCCTTTACTCCAGGATATTCTCTCGCTAGGTGCTTAAAAGGTTACCTCTGTCATGTACTTTCATCAAAGCAGTGATTTCCAAAATACCAATAGGCTGAAGAAGAATACAGGAGCAGCATTAACTGTGCTGTATCTTTTCCCCAGCCAGTTCCAAGAATGCCCAGACTGCTTGGCAGTCCATGAAAGCTGGAAATGAGAAGATGGACTATTGCCATGTGACATCACCTGCTACTACTGGTGCACAGAAAAGACAGGGAGCTGTTGGAGTGAGTTCAGAGGTCACCAAGATGATCAGAGAGCTGCAGCACCTCAGCCATGGGGAAAGGCTGAGAGAGTTGGGGTTGCAGAGCCTGGAGAAGGCTCCATGAAGGCTTTACAGCAGCCTCCCAGTACCTTAAGAAGCCTGCAAGAGAGCTGGAGAGGGAATTTTTAGAAGGGCATGTAGCGATAGGGGAGAATGGCTTGAAACTGAAAGAGGGCAAGTTTGGACTGGATATTAGAAAGAAATTCTTACTGTGAGAGTGGTGAGACACTGAAACAGGTTGCCCAGAGATGTAGTGGATGCCCCATCCTGAAAGTTTTTAAGGCCAGTTTGGATAGGGTTCTGAGCAACCTGATCTAGAGCAAGGTATCCCTGCCCATAACAGGGGGGTTGGAGGGTTGAAATGGCATAATCTTTAAGGTCCCTCCCAAACCAAATCATTCTATAATTCTGTGGTCAATATTTTCTAAACTAATATAATTTTCCACATGAACAACTGTGGCAGTTGAACCCAATAGAGCCTTGAAAATCCAGAGGACTGTAACAACCACAAAACTTTCCCAGACAAGTTAATCCAACCTCTCCAGAGCCTCAACTCTCTCAACTCGCATAGGCAAAGTTCCTATGCCTATTCTTAAATCTTTCAAATGTTCAGCCACGTGTAAAAGAGATCTGGACTATCAGTGTTACACCCTTGGTATAAAGGCAGATGTGTAAAATTGCTTTTTGAAAGGGGGAGGGAACGAGGAGAAGCTCTGCAGCTGAGTGCTGTTGGCCCACACTTCAGCAAGTTTTGCCCTGTTCTTCACAGCCTCTGCTTAGCACATTCAAGCTACAAATTCACAGTCTTGAAAAACAGAGCTCTGCTAAGGTTGCCGGTATAGAACCTATTGCTTCTAGGCTCCTTATTTTGTCATTTCCACATTTGGATAGTATGATTCACGCTCTAGAAACAGAACACAGGTTCCACTGACTATACAGAAATGTCCACTCTTGACTTGGCCCTCTCTGCTGAGAGATCTATGTTTCTATCTAGACATTGCATATATCTTAAATTGACTTTATTGATGTGGCAACAGCACACTTGTTCAAAGTTATTATATGCAACATGCATTTGATAAGCAGCATTAGTTCATTCCTTTACACACAGATTGCTACTGAAATTTCACTTTAGAGAACACCAAACGGGAGTCCTTTGCTTTGGGCACAAATATGAAGAGTCCTCATCCAACAGGAAAATGAGCAAAGTGTTCTTACAAGCCAAATACATTTGGTTGTGGAAACCAGGCTGACTCATGAGGCTGCTGGACATAGGATGCAATCTTTAAGCCCAGAGCAGAAGAATAGCTTGAACTAAAGATACAACTGATCACAAAAGGGAAGAGCACAGGTTGAGAAAGTTGTCTCTTAGAAACATGGAATCCATTTGCTGAACCACTTCAGAAAATTCATGCTAGAAAAACAACAGAGGGCCTCCTGTTGCTAGTTTGTTGCAGGAATTGAAGTATTAGAGCTAAGGTGCAGGATACTAATGATAGAATAAGCAAAGCAAACTAAACCCAGAGTGGGGACACAGCTGTCCTGTGCACAGAACTCAAGCAGGGCAGGCACTGTTCCGTCCTATGAGGAAGCTCACACAAGAAGCTTTTCAACATGATGAGCAAGTTTGCTCAGTCACACAAAGTTGCAACTGTACAGACCTCTTTACAAAAAGCAAGGCAGGACACATTTTTCTGTCAGGCTATGCTGCAAAATACATCCTTCTAGAATAGGTTTTTTAGTACTAGACATATACAAAGTTTACTTAACTACCAAAAGCCTGTCTAAATGAAGAATATTTTGTTGTAAAGATCCATCCTTAACAAAGACCTCAAACATTGCTATTGAAAAAAACAGCAAGTTGGAAGAAGAAACATCTTTCTGGTAGTGCTCAGGTTCAAGCGAAGGATAGCATCCATTATTTCACCAGCTGACTATTTCTTGTTCAATCTGTGGGCCTTCTGCATGTAAAGCATCAAGAACAATGCAGCTATTTCCATTGCAAATGGTATGACATCCATCTGAAGCACAAAACTGCTACCAGCAAAACAGGCTCATATCCGCGGGATACTCAACCTACCGATTCATTCTGTGTCAAATAAAAAGGCTACTTGGCTTCTACGTGCTCATGCAATTTCTGCTTCAAACTTAAAAGAATAAACAAATGAAGTGGGCAAAAAAAAACCCCAAGCCTTAATGCCTTCACCTTTTTTTCTTCCTTTAGATCTTCTTGGGTTTTAAATAAAGGCCCTGGGCTACAACTTCTGCCAACATTATCTAAAAACAAACTCCCCAGAAGGAAGGATCGAAAGCAGCAGGTGCATGATTGAAATCAAACTCTCAGGAGTGAATACATTCCATGCTGCTACTCTGCTAGCAGGGCTGAGGTGTCGCCAGGCAGTGCTGTGCCAGCCTTTCACACACCCTCAGGAACATTTCCAAAGGCATTCAGGAGAAAGAAGCAGTGGACACCGGACCAACCTGAAGGGTTATAAAGACTGCACACAGCTGGCAAAGCAAAGAAAATCTTAACATGGTATATACCATTAACTGTTTCCTTTCACCCGTTAAAGTGGAACTGCCTAATACTCCATTTGCACCAGCAAAAATTATTCATTTATGTGCATGGGAAAAACAAAGTTTAATGTGAGTGAAAGCATGACAGTTATTTAGAAATAATTTTCTAAAACCACATCATATTCAGAAACAAACATACTCAAATGTCTGCTTTAAAATTTACCATTAAAAATATATATTCTTAGAGATATAAGTTCTTACATGAACTTATATCATGGAATGAAAAGAATTGAAAAAAAAAATACATTGAGCTTCAGGAAGAAAAGCCTTGAAAATAAATAAAACCTATTGTAAAATTGAGATGATCCATTACTATAAATAACTTTAAAAGACACGAAGAAGGAATTATGGCATGTCTGTTCTGCAGCCCTGATGGAATCTCAGCACAGGAAATATATTATCCCAGTAACCTTAAGCACAGCTTGCAACGGTATCAATGGCAACCACTGTGCACTCCCCCTTATTTGCTATTACACACGAAGAACCTTGCTATATTAAAAATACACAGACATAACACATTCTGTTGTGGAATGGCTCAATACAGTTACTAAATTCCTTCAACACTTAGGCTCCCTCTCATTCATTTTAATGCTTTAAAATGCATAACACACATATTCAAGTCAAGCTCAGTGTTTGTTAGAAGGCAAACGCTTCTCAGACTGAAATCCTAAAAGCAAAAGGTCTGTATTAATATCACCCAAGTCTGTGCAGAGGAAACAAATTCTCCTGGAGCGAGGGAAAAGAGGGAAAACAAACAAACAAACAAACAAACCAACCAAAGCATGTATTTCCCTGGTACAGATCGAGCTATCCATCTAGCAGGCAGCTATTTGCTGCCGATTCACCGGTGAGCTTCAGCCCCACAAATACCTTCTGCATATGTGATTAAGCCACTATGCATAGTCAATCTCCCAGCCTCGGTGTCCATAAGAAAGAGCTGAGCTGGTACCCACCTAGAACGTAGTCGCTGCAGTCCAGCATTGCTGTGGTATCCTCTACAGGTTCAGATAGTCCAAGGAACGGGAGAATGGCAATTTCTATCAAATCTACACTACTGCTCTGACTGAACATGAAAGGGAGTGGGGAGGTGGGGGGAGAAATACAACTTCAGTTACACCATAGCAATCTTCAACTGAACAGGGAAACTTCAGTTGCTGTGTGGAGTTTTAGTCTCTCCTACTAGCTGTGTCTGACATTGTCAAGGCGACTGAAGCGTGAAAAGTTCCCCTTTTTGTAATAAAATAGAAACAAAGATTGCAGCTGGCAGTTTCCATAATGAAGCTTAATCAGTATGCGCCTGATTAGGGCCTTATGCAAATCTCCTCTCGTTAGCACAGCAGCCAGCACTTTGAAGTCCATGAACAATTCATTTGCAGAGTACACTGAAAGCGCTCCCTGCATAATTTAAATCACGGTATAAATATTTATCAGCTCATTTGCATATTAATTGGCAGTGCATGAAGGGAAAAATTATCTCCCGAGTGCCAGCATAATAATTAGGGAACAAAATGAATTTTCTTCCAATAGCTTGGCTTCTCAGCCCTAACTCAAGCACAGTACCACAGGGGATCAGGGAGGGGAAGAGACAGAGTTCTGTTCAAATGCCACTGAAATGACACGTACAAATTAGAAACAACTCTACAGACTTAAGCACCTTTAATCTTATTCCTGCTGGCAACAATAACATCAGTAATAAAGGGGATTTGGAAAAAGCTTTCCACACAATCCAAATAATCCCACGAAAACAATTAGCAAGGTAGAAGCTGAACACAAAGCTGTCAAGCCGGTGCCCGCACATCTGCGTGGAGTTTTCCACATCCGAACACGCACTGTCTCAGCAAGGTCCCAGGCAGGGAAGAGAGTCCTGCCAGGGCAAGGAAGTGGCACGATTCCCTTTAAACGGCTAAAGAGCTTGGTGATTCATTATCGGGTAATCCCTTTGCCACGGCCAACTTAGCAGCAGTGGATATGTCAAGTATTGTGTAACATTTGACACCCATTAATCTATCCCGAGTGAAATCAAAATAGATTTAGTCTTTTGCCTTCCAATGACTTCCAAGAAAAAAACCAAAAATCTATTACTAATCCCTTCAAGCATGTACACAGTATGGATAAAGAAAGCTTATTTGCAGAGCTATGGTTTTTCAAAGGGGCACGTCACACCCACGTTGCATCTTTGAACCACTCAGTGATAACCAGAACGCGCTTGCTGCTGTGACCACAACGTACGCTGGAGCACTGGAGAACGGAGAAGAGGCTTTGGTCCATGGAGAAATTAATCTTCTTTTCCAAAAGTGGTCCACAGAAGTAAGTGGACTAACTATGAGGCTCTGTTAAACCATTTCAAATAGTTTGTTTGCCACTCAAACACTCGTGTCCTAAACAGCAAGAACATTTATATAAAAATTCAAGTACAATGCGGTCATCACAAAATTTATTACTTCCATATTCTGATCAGGAAAAGGTAGTATGATGATGCAGATGATTACAGGGCTGAGCCACCCACTTCCAGGTGCTAATGAGAATTTAAAGAGTAAGTTGCTTTTCTCTTTTTTTTCCTTTAAAAATATCGTAGCTGTACTTTTCTTCTCCTCATTTCTCAAGTGAATTCAAGCACCACCTCTACAAACAAGAGGGAGTGAGAGAAAAGGGACTTCTCAATCATCCAGTACTGACTGGAATTTATTTCCACGCTTGACCTCTTCTTCTGTTCAGGTTCATATCTCTACTTAACACAAGATGTTCCCAGCTATATATTTAACATGAGTGATCTACACTTGAAAAAGATTGCAAGAAGAGAGGGAGAAGGTGCTCCCCACTACAGAGAGACAACTGCATGTGCTGAATAGCTTTTCCTAACACCTTGTTTCCAACTTGGTTTTCTACTCACTCACGTGTCCCACTGAGACCTCTGAGGCACACATCCATGGTTCATAGACCTTCAGTAAACTTCACTCCTGCATACATACCTTTGCAGTGCACTGGGAGATAATCTGTTTGCTTTATTGGAGAGCCTGGACACCAATGGTGTAACAAACCAAGCACTTCACAAAGCAAGTGGCTGAGCTGAGGCAGCAGCAGAGCAGGACAGCAGTGCTCTCCTCAAACCAGAGGGTGTTGGGCTGGTGGGACACAGGTGCAGCCCCGAGGGTGCAGGAAGTGACCGTTAGAATCGGCCATGGCTGATCTGCCTCACAAACATCAACCCCCACACCAACCTTCACTGGAGCTGTAACATCCACTAACAGCCTCATTGAAATTAAAAATCATGCGCTGACCTGTCAAACTAACAACTGGCCAAAAAAAAAAAGAAGACAAATAAACAAAAACCCTCCCCAAACCAACCAAAACCAAACACCACAAAAAACCCAAACCAAATGGTTCTTTCAGTGACCGCTTCATTCTTTGACAATTTTATTATCTTACCTTTTATTTAAGCTCATAGAATCATAGAATGGTTTGGGTTGGAAGGGACCTTAATGCTCACACAGGTCCCTACCATGGTCAGGGACACCTTTCACTAGACCAGGTTGCTCAAAGCCACATCTAGCCTGGCTATGAACACCTCCAGGGATGAGGCATCCACTTTTTGTTTTATTGGGGTGTTTTTGTGTTTGTTTAAATTTACCACTGGCAGTCTTTTAAACTCTGCTGTAGCAGAGAAAGAAAATGTCTGGGGAGGAACAGTTCCTACCACTCTGCTCCAAACCCAGTGGTGGAATACATTAGTTTAATGTTCTCTTTAGGTTCTGCCACAACACTGCCCATTATTTTCTTTATGGCTACTTATTAAAAGTTACTTAACACCCTGAACTAAGGATATACTTCTGGTACTCATGTTCAAGCAAAACAGCACTCTGGGCTTTGTGCACAGTTTCATTTATCCTCCAAAGGCACCTCTCAGAAGAAAAAATGCTGCACCTTGTGATAAGTAGAAAGCTTTGCCACATCCCAAGAAACTACAGATATCTCAAAAAATGTGTCTCTCCTCTTCAGCCAGTTCTACAGTTTCTACATTAATGACTGTTCCCCCCATAATCCTATTCAAACTCTTCCTTAAAACCAAAGGCACTAACACAGAGCCAGGTATGACAAAGGCAGATTTTCTTCAGCCAGACACTTCGGAACCTCTCAGTTCATTTCAGGAGACTCTTTCTACCCCATTCACTTCTTTTTATCACTTTCTATGTATTTTCCACACCATACCACTTCAAATGAATGTCTTCCTTTTGCAGTCTGCCCCACAAGTGTGTCACTTTCTTTATTCAGTTATAATGACAATACCTGATTCCTTAATAACTCTGTTTTTGGAAAGGGAACATCATTTTTACCTGTAGACTATGCAACTCTTGGTTTTTTTTTATATGGATGTGTTTCCATATATTACTAAAATGTCATTTACTACATGTCCTCCATGACAGCTAAGAAATTTCTGCCCCTGTCCAGCTCAGTGACAAGCATGACCTTTGCAAACTTCAGGGCTGCACTTTCTGATGAGATTACCCAATAAGCCAACTCATTATTTCCCTTTTAAACAGTGTACTTGGAGTGGAGTGCAAAGGAATACATACAAATGGAGTACAAAATACAGGGAAAGGAAATACAGTATTAACTGCAACATTAGCATGCTGCCTTCACTGGTGTATCAATGCCTAGGACATTTTACCTTGAAGGTACCACATTTTAACTCAAGACATTACCAAGTCTCCATCCCACAAGCTAAACGAAACCTAACAAAAATTTCAACAAACAGAACCCCGGTGTGTTATTTAAAAAATAGTAAAAATCACATGCTTCAACAAAATAAACTGTTATTAAAGTTGGCACAATCCTCTTAGAGTAATTATGGACAGACAGCAGCCTGTTCGTAGCTAGGGCTGCAAGCTAAGTCTAAATTTAGTCACCACCTTTGACTGTGGCTAACAGAATAGATTTTATCTGAAAATTGGTAAGTTTGCTCTAAAAGCCAAAAAGAGCAGTTGTCCAGAAAAGTCAAATAAAATTGGCCTGGTTTACACTTACCAGCCATTAGGCAATTCCTATGAATTGGAATTTTAGTCTACATCTAATTTTACTTCTCACAAACTCGAATCATAACTATCCTTTAAAACTTTCAACCACACAAAATGCCTTTCAAAATTCCTTTGTGTACATTTTTGAAGGAAATTAAGCATGTGGAGAGCTAAGCAGGAATGCTAATTTATCTTATCAGTGTAGGACAGTTGATACTTGTTAGCACCTGATACATTAATATAAAAGGGTTTGTTTGTGGGTTTGGTTTTTTATGCAACTTATTTTTGTCCACAGAAGGTAGCAACTACCATGGATTAAGTCTTTTTTTTTTCATAGAAAGAAAACTGTGTTCATGACAAATTTACAATACCAGCACACAAAGAGGGAAGAAAAAACGGGGACAGTGATACAATGAAATACCCTTATTCAAAAAATACAGAATTATAAGTTCCATAAGCAAACAGCCTTATTTGAAACTCACAGCTAATTCTGCCATTCAGGTATCACCTGAACACTTTGCCCTACCCTTAATGCCTACAAGCCATGGCACATAAAAAAGCATATTATATTTACATTAAAGTTTTTCTTCCATCTTGTTGAATGTTTTCTTCTCAATAGCAAAGGATACAAATTCAGTGCAGTCAACCCTTGTTGTCTAAGTAAATGTTATTGTCATAACATTTACTTAGAAATGATGGAATATTTTAAAGAGCAGCAAACATTAGGTCTTTACATGTCCTGAATTAAGTTCTCCTGTTCCACTCATTATGTTTTCATGGTTTTCATGACTATTTCATAATGGCTTGAGATTTTTCTTTGTACTGTTTTTAGTGGTTTTTGTTTATTTACATGCATCATAAGCACTGACTCCAGGAACTTAATTCAAAAACCAACATGAAGTGTCACACCTTTGAAAGCCAATTTGTGTTTAACTACCATGTTCCACCTGCCACAGAGCTGTTGCACATTAGAACATTTCATTGTCTTCAGGGCATTCACCTCCTTCCAATTTAACTCAAAGCTAGCATAGGAAATGAACAAATCATGCTGATTCCACCACACTTCAATATGATTCAACACCATTACATATTCATTGTAACTTGCATATTAAAAGTAATATGCAAACTTAAGCAGGATTTTTTTAAAAAACACACACAAAAATTTCTTAAAATGTGACTACGAGAAATATCTGTTTTGAATTTTTGTCCACTTATGTGGGTCTCATTCTGCTTTAAAATTATTGGTTTGTCAAATCTGAAATACTCCACACTGACAACTACTGAGCACCTTGGGTAGATGTATTTTGTCTATTAGTTAACATCTCTTGTATTTTATTACTTTTACAGGATTTGCATGCCTTGCATTGCTTTTCAAAAAATGACTGCAGGACAAAATAAAGTCTGAAAAGAAGACTGATGTGAAGTTACAGGAACAAAACACAAGGGAGGGCTGGAGAACAAGATCAGTGAAACTTCAACATCTATCAGAATTAGGAAAAAAGGGATTTAAGGGTGCATGTCTATGTTATAGTAGTACTGAGGAGAAAAAAAGGGCCATATTACTTTCCCTTCCTCCCCAGCTCCCCCCCTCCCCCAAAAAAACCCCAAAAACAACCTCATGAAAAGCTTGCAAGCTTTTCTGAATGCTGCACCCTGGGGCAGCTGGAGAACCTGGAGCACCATCAGGCATCAGCTCCATGAGGAATGGGGTGACCCCAACTTTCCCCTGGAAAGGAACACCAGCCAATCCTCGTGTACCTCCTGCACCTAAGGTGGGGTCATTTGTTCCCACAAATCACAATTATGGGAACATGTCTTCCTCACTATGCTACTGAAATCTTGCACACACTTGAATGGGAAAGGTAAATGCAGCTCATACTGCCAAAACACCAAGCAATGAAAGTGGCATAAATAGGGGTAGTTTCAAACTGTTATTACAATACACACCAAAAATACCAAATACTTCAGAAAAATAAACATTATCTAATATGCAAATCTCAACACAATTGACTTGCCTTGACAAAGAAGAGTACTTATGCCAAGCTCAAATATTGAACAGAAATATTTGTTTTAGCAGCTGTATGAATGATTACAGTCTGGAAGCATCACTGTATGTGCATTCCAAAAGCATTAATTTTGCCTCCCTGTGTCCACTCACATAACAGGGACAGGCCCTCAAAGATTAAAAATGTTATTTTCAAACTCACCTGTAAACCAAAACATAATGCCTTATGCCAACACGCTGTTTCCCTGCTCTCCACTTTGCCAAAGTAGCAATTACTAGTCTAGCTTGATGAACAGGGGCTCTACAAAGAAGAGACTAATTCAGTGTATGACTTAACCACACAGCTCTGCTCAAATCCCAGAGCCTCCACACCACTTGTCATTAACTACACTACAGGTCACTCTCAAAATACATAAATCAAAGTCACGGGTTTAAGCTTACAATGAGTCCTGCTGGAGTCAACTAGATTCATCAATATCAAGAGCCCTGATAGTATTTAGCTCATGTTAGCTAATTAGAGTGTTTGACAAACAAATTAGCAGCAAAAAGCACATGCAAAATCTCTGCAGTTCATCCTGTGAATTGAAGTTGCATGGCTGTTGTGCCCACGCTTTGCAGGAACTGCTTTTGCTCTCTCTTCCTTAATAACTATCTCAAATCCAAGGAAGGATATTGCTTTAATGCCCTCAGCACACTGATCCAGACACTATTAACACCTGTAGGAACCACAAGACATGTCATGAGAATGCTTCTTTCTGAAGCTTAAATTATTTGATCTCAAAAGAGGAAAAGGCCAAATTCCAGACAAGCTGCTTTGTATGTTACAAATTGAACAAAAAATTGCCAGATGCAAGATCTGAAGAAAGAAACAGAGTTATTCACACTGCAGACACAGATTCCATCCATCAGCACACGTATCCAAGAATCTATCATTTTGGCTGCTCGGAGCTAACATAAGACTGTATTTGCTATCAGCC
Organism: Peucedramus taeniatus; assembly: GCA_013400575.1. Lineage (NCBI taxonomy): Eukaryota > Metazoa > Chordata > Aves > Passeriformes > Fringillidae > Peucedramus > Peucedramus taeniatus. Next base: position 127,817 of record WBNO01010194.1, read on the forward strand.
AGGAAAAAAAAAATTACGGAGTGCTTGGGCATCTGGGTCTTTAATTTACAATAATTTAGGAACACCAGAAAGTGAGAACCACAGCATAACTGCACATATAAAGTACGACCTATGTTGGCTTTTCCACGAGATGTTCACAAGCCTGGTTTTGCCCGTTTTAGCACCTATGCTGTGCTAAAGCAGAAAAGGCATTGATCAGCTTTTCCAGGAAATAACCACAAGAAGGGGTTTACTAGAAACAATGCTGAAGGGCAGCATGACTGACACCTGTGGCTGTGTTTGTAGAGGATTTGCTGGGAAGACATGCACGTTGGATTTGCAGGCCCATGGACACACCAGTGAAGACAGGAATGTCTTGTTTATTCCTCCAACAAATCAGAGAAGAGGTAAACTTTTCCACACTGCCTCACTTTTTGTAACTTATTCTCACTGGAACTATTAGCTTGACAGGTGTAGAATCCTCTCAAAAAAAAAAAAAATCATTATCTACTCCAAAATTACAGAGTAAAAGAAGACAGTTGAAAAAAAATAGGTCAAAAAGCCTAACTAAAAATTTTCAAAAGTGATGCCCAGAATACTTCAATTCTTAGTTGCCCATTCCTCAATAAAACACAAGTCTTGTATATGCATATTTCATTTTTTTTTCCAACGAGAAATCAAAAATTAAAACCAGGACACTTAATTTAGGGCCCTGCCAGGACCACAGCCATGGGCCATGAATGCTGAGGCAGCAAAAAGCAGCACTGCTCCCCTGCTGCCTCTTACAGAGCTACACAAGAGAGTTGGTCTGCCTTAAAACTACTCCAACTGCAAGGAGAAATACTAACCCAAATCTGGTTTTTAATCCAAGATGGGGAAATATTTTCCCTGGTGAAACACAAAGGATGCAGAAACAAACAAATGGGAAAGATGGTTCCAGCAGGAATATTGCCTTAAAACTTTCACTGTCTACAGCTTCAGTCTGCTCCTGTGTTACACACCCATCTTATGAATTCTGTCACACAAATTGTGTGACTAACAGAAGAAATTAAAATCTCACAACAACTATTTATTTCCTCTTTGAGACACTGACTCTCAGCACTAATGCTGACAGCTTTTATCAAGTACACTTACACATGCACGTACCCCACCAATGCCACTCTGGAGAATACTCTGATTTCTGGTCTCACAAAGGCCATTTCCATGCTCAAAAATGGAAATGTGATTCATACACGGTAAAATTTAATGATAGAATCACTTATTTTCATCAGATGCATTGAAAAAGGCATTACAATTGCAAGGTTTTGGAAGTAAAGAAAATGGGGAGTTGCTGACTGACAGAAGCAGCAGCAGAGTAAGAAATACAATTATACAAGTAAATAGTTTAGCACAGACCCAGCTTAGAGCACTAAACCCCAAATTCAAAGAACTGCTCACATAAGAATTTAAAAATACCTACTAATAACTCTAAGATGTCACAGTAGACCAATTTACAGAAATTAAACAAGCACACCTCATAAATGTCTGAGATCTCTGTATTTATACCCCTGTAGGCTGATCTAGAGCATCAAGCCAGGCTGAAAACTGGAATTCTCAAGGGACACCACAGCTCTGGTGACATTAACAAAAGATCAGAACTGAAGCTGTTTACAAGCAACCACACATTAACCCTCAAAATTTTTCATATACATATTTATAGCTGAAATATAAACATATATACTTTTTATTTATGCATATTTTATGTTTTATATAAAACACATATATTATAAACAGGGTATATATAATATGTTTATATTAGTTTTTTTTTTTAAATAAGGTAGCGATCTCAGATTTCTCAAAGCTTCTAAGCCTAATGTTCTGAAAACAGTTTACATGTTGTTTTCCTGCAGAAAGGTACCATAACAGTGCCAACCCAGTAAGAAACAGCATAAAGAGCAAGTCAGCACACAGTGCTATTTTCATCACCTTTGTCCAGTCTTGATCAAAAGGCAAGTTGCTGTAGTGAGAATGAACTAGCAAGAAAAAAAGTAAAGCCCCTAAGTGCCAGGATACCATCATCCCCAAAAATCCAGCCACAAGCAGCCCAAGAGCTGCCAACTGACCACCACTGCTGACTTGAATGAAAATCATTCCCCAGCCTTCTTAGGAAGTCAGTCCCCACTGAAAGAAGAGCAATTCAGTATTCAGAAAAAACCCCTCAAGCTAAGCTCTCCAGCAACACTCAATATTGCACTGACATTTTAATACTGCACTGAGTTGATCTAACATGCCATTTTAAAAGAAGGACCTGTACTCCACATTGCTTTCACAATCCCTCACCATCACAGAGAGATTACTCATTAAAAATGCAGAGAAAGTTAGCAGCTTCTATGGGATTTAACTAAGTCAGAGGCAATTAAAAAAAAAAAAAAAACCTCTGTGACATTCCATTTCCAACAAGCCTCCCAACACTGGTGAAATGCTTGTTAAAAAGCTACAAAATTCAGAGCCCTGCATGAGCCTGCAAGAAGCGTGAATACGAGCATCTTTTCCATCCAATGTCACAGTCTCAAAACGACAAGCCCTTTTCTGCCTGCCTACCGGCGAGTCTACACTCCTCTTTTCTTCTTTTGAATTTTCCCCAACTTAAATTGAATGCAAATAAGCCAGGTGTGGTCCCCAGAGCAGTAATCTGCAGATAGTCCCCACCGAGTTCCCATAGCAACTTGCACAGCTGGCCACGAGAAAGAGGTTGTATCTGCTTCATATTGGCTACAGAGTTTAAACACTCAGCAAGTGAAACACCAATTACTGCATCTTGTAAAGGAAACATCTACTAAAAAGCACATCCATTTTTCCTTGATTAACACAGGAAAATAAACCTCTGGATATGTTCCTAGTCCAGCAACCGCTCAGCATGTAAAGTGAATATTTGTTATTTAGAAGAGGTGATGCCTGCAAAGGAAATGGCTTCTCTTTGCTGCTGCAAGGAACTCAAGTTTAAGAAACACTACAGCATTTGGAAAATGCCTGTCATTCTGTATCGCCGTCAAGAAAAAACATAGCTGGAAAAGAAAAGTCAGAAACTCAAATCCTTCTGGACAAGTTATAAGACTTCCACAAGACAGTACCTCTCTGACAAGTGCTTTGTAATATTTCAAATTTTTACTGTACTCTTTCTGTATCAGCTTTCTAAGTCTCAGTGTAAAAGTCCAAAGTTACTGTGACTGACAAACAGCTGTTCATTTCATACAAATGAAATGCCCTTTGCTCCTTACCTACAAGCACAGATCCCTCCTTCTATTAATTCCATGCCTCTCTACATCCTGCATGCACAGCCTGCTACTTTAGCCTGCAGCTCTTCACCCCAGCCTTCTCACTGTTTCCATACCATTTCCATACCATTTCTCACCAATTCCATACCAGCTGGCTGAACAACCAGGGAGAAGGCTGGGGCTGGTTTGGAACTGGCTGGGGAGGACTGACTGGCCACATATATGCACTGGATGGTCAATTCACCAGAAAAGCCATACAGATAAGGATCAGGCTTTCTCTGCTTTTCCTTTGCCACAAGCAAGAAATGTCTCCTTTCCTCAGACTGAGGTTTCAGGTAAGAACAGCCCTTACAGGCTTAGGGGAAAGGATGAGCCCAAGTATCCCTGCTACTGTCCCACAGCTCTTGGGAAGCAGGAACACAGATGGTACCTAAGACAATGCCCACTCTCTCCCACCCCCAATTATAAACCAAAGACTTTTTGGGGCAGAGGATGTTGCTAAACATGAAGTAACCTCAACATATTTTTCCTCTGCCATCAATCTGCACTAACATACCATTGAAGCTCTGCTAAGTTTGAGTAAGCAGCCTGCAGTAAGGAGTCCTACAGTCTAAGCATACAATAAAGAACATTCTTTTCTATCTTGCTTTAAATCTATCTTCTTCTGTAGTATCATTTTAATGTCCCCTACTTCTTGCACAAAAAGAATCCATGAACTGTAAGCTTCTATTCCCCCTTCATGACACTTCATTGACTTCTGCCATATTCTCCCTTAGCTCTATCTTCTAGGAGGATAACAGTCTACACAGTAGTCCATCAAAAGTGTGAATGGATTTCATAAAATAATTCCTAATGCTGCTTTTCTACATATTTTTTAATGTCTGAGGAGAAGAGCTGCACAGTCTAGTACCTAAGAGAAAGAGGCACTAATGGATCGTGGCACAATGCTATCTTTTCTTTGAATGCTTTGCACTCTGATCTTTTCTTGTTAAGTCCTAGCATTTGATTGGCTTTTTGACTACTTGTTGAGCATGAAAATACAGCAGCTATTTCCACGAAAAATTGTAGCATAAAAGATCTCATGCCTGAAGTATTGGGAATCCCTGTATTAACTGCACATAAACTCAGGACCTTATCTCTTGTTCACCAGGAACTTAGTATCATTGAAACATCATAATCTGTTCAATTTGGTTAAAATTGGACAACTATTTTTGAGAAAGAGTGGAAAGGAAAAGTCATGAAGACATAACACAAACCTCTCTTTCCTTTGGAAATCTGGTTAAGTAAAAATAACAACATGATGCTTATCAGTCCCCAAAAGAGCAGGAGGTTGATAAGAAACAGCCTCAGTATCAGTCACTCCTGTTTGTGCTGACTTTACAAAATATCTGTCCTTACACCTGGCATTGAAGCAATGCGGAGAATAAATAGACTCCACAACTAAGTTTAGTTATGCAGTGGGTATGTATTGGAGCCCCAGCACAAGTGAGAT
>WBNO01010194.1:132611-175658 GCA_013400575.1 Peucedramus taeniatus
TATCTCCTGATCTCCTCTTGGTATTGTTTTCTATGCAAGAATCCTTAGAAATTTGCATTTTCCTATGCCCTTTGTACCATGGCAGGGGTTTCTTAAGTAAAAAGGTTAAACTTCAACCCAGAGTTCCACAGACTATACCTTAAATGCTCAATTCATAATGTTATTTTAAGTAAACTCCAAAATCTCTTATTTCAGCATAACCATCTCTCAGTGATCCCTATTCTTCCAGGAGGGCATGGCAAGCTTAACCAGGAACATTCAGCCAGAAACTTCACAAGAGGCCACCACTATGCCAGTTGTCCCATATGAGAATGTACATTTATCTAGGAAAGGGGAAATATAAGCAAACAGGAGCAGTTCAATGTGCATATTGGACATTAGCTATAAATTTTATTCCTCCATAACATAAGACACTCTACACCTGTGACTTCTTCCCATTATCCCACCTGTGGGAACTAACTTGAAACCATCACTAACTTGAAAGCTGCTCATTTGCTTAAGTACTTTTGGTTTTCTTCTCTACCTTTTCTGCCTTCCAGATTTTTTTCTTTTCCTAATCAGCAGCACTTCAAAGAAACAGCTGAGCTGGTGGCATTAAAATGACCAGGGAAACGCACAAAGCTTTAGCAGGGCACAACCACTGAGCAAGAGAAACATGCCATTTAGTGTTAAAAATTATGGCTGTAAGCCCACTCAGTTGGGAGAAAAAGAAAAAAATCACAATTCATTAGAAGGAAGAAAAAAATAGTATTCCTCTATATACCTGGCATAATTTGCACTTTAAGAACCACGCCATATTAACATTGACAGTCCACTGCATATTAATAAAAGCCAAAGACTTAAAAACTGAAGGCACTCAGTCTGTATTGCAAGTAAATTTGCACATTTTACAGGAAGAAATAAAAGGGGCATACAACTGGCAGAGTCTGGAACTTGAGAGGCTGAAAAATGAAGAGATTTTACACTGGAAGTGAACATGCAATTTTGAGAGAATTAGTAGTAATACCAGCTAATACTGGTATAACAAATAAATATTTAATGTCAGGTGTTAAGGAGCAGACACTCTAAATGCAAATTTATCCAAGCACACACACACATGCTCTCTGCTCTCACTCATGTATCCCTTACACCAACAAAGAGGCAAGTTTTGTACACCTCAAAAATATAGAAGATTTAAGTACATATTGATTCTGTCCTCTACAGCTCTTATCTCTGCTGTGGTTCCTTTCATGATATTTGTAGCATGCTGAGGACAAACTTGCACTGAAATTGCCTATATGCAATTCAAATGTCATTTGACCAGCTCTAACCCTACACATGGTACTTGCTTATGAACAGCTTTAAACAGGGGATGGAGAGGAAGGGAGAAGGTAATAGGGAGGAGTGAAGGTTTTGCCTTCTGATGAGACCTGGAGACAAACACAAAACTTCTGTAATAAAAGGAGGCCGTTGAGCACCTCCTGTGTAACTTCAGCCTCAACTTCCAGGTGATGGATGAGATTAAGAACAGTCTCATTAACACACTCTAATAGACAGAGCTATAAACCATTTTCCTAGCTTCAGCCGTTAACTGGCAGTTCATTTTTTACAAGGCATGCCCTAACACTGAAATCACCAGCATCAGTTTCCAGCAACTGGATCTTTCTGTTCACCTTGGGCTGGTTAAAGAGGCTCCCTTAACCATAAGACCCCTTATACTCAGTAAGCAAGTCACTGTTCACTAGGTCAAACTTGGTGTAACCAAAAATTCTGAATTTTAAATTCAGTTTGACAGGCTTTTCACATTCTGAATCCATCACATCTCTGGCCTTTTTAGCAACCCTCCTGATGTTACAAATTTCCTAGCAGCACCATAAGGTTAGACTCAACCATATTTGTAACTCAAGTATTGTGTTACCACAGGTACTGCTTCACTCCAAAAGCCATTTCCTGACTTTAACTCGTCACAATTCAACTAATTTTTAGAGTGTACGTATTTCAGAGCACAAGCTCTTCTACCAAAAGTGAAACCTACATCTTTTTTTGCTAGGTGTTTAGCAGACACAATTTAGCTGAATTAAAATGCATGGGTAAGTTTCCAGAAAAAAACTGGTGACTTAGACCCTCCTTTGCAGTAATGGACCTGATAGCAGCAACTCCACCAATATTTGCATCCAATGAAAATTTCACCACTAAAGCCTCCATACTTCTTCCTGATCACTGGCAGATAAGGAAAGCACTTGCTGAAGAAAAAGACACAGCCAGTAGATTTTGACTTTCCATTAACAACTGTATTGAAATTTTTCAGTTGTCCTGTCCTTAATCCTTTTAGTATGTGTTACTATTGATTTTGTATCACTTTAATTTGGTAATCAATGAAGTAAGCCATTCTAAATCAGATACATTATAAAAGAGTGCATTTTATCAATACAATTACAAAACAGAGCTTTAATCTTAACAAGAACTGAAAAGGCTTACAGCAAATTCATCTGAAAAGACTTTCTCTCCTACTCCAGAAAATTGTATGAATTGACATTAGATTATTTTTATTGACCAAAAATTGTCTATCAGCAAATAAAATTATCTAGTTACTCAAGCGAGTGCAACTGACCTCCAGCTGTTAAAATAAAACTGCCCCATTTTTTGACATTATTGACTCACTCATTTTTCTACCTCTTCTCTGCAGCTTCCTTGGTCACTAAAGATTTACCAACATCAACAAACACATAAAATCAACAAATTAGAGAGGTTTCTTTCCAGTCAGTCTCAATTACTAAATGCAAGCTGCCTTGTCTTGCAGATTTTAGAAATCCAACTCATACAGTCTCTCCAGCATTCCTCTTCCTCCCCACTCCCACCTACTTTGAGAATGGCATTTTCTGCCCATTTTTAGGAAACACTTAAGGCCACTCAAAAGCAGGCGAGCAGGTGGTGATCTGTGTAAGAACAGAGGTCCTCACCCTTCTGCACATTTCAGAAAGTGTCCAGGGACTACAACTCCACAGGCTGGTCAGTCAACCTAAAAATTGTCTCTCACCAAAGAGGGGAGTGGAAATTCCATTGTTTCCTCTCTTTTGGGGGCTTGGTGTGGCTTTTTGGCACTACTTTATCAGGCCAGAGAGGAGTCTAACTAGTGCAGAAATTGATAAATGGGGAAAAGGGAGAGGGAGAGGTGCTGCTGTGGTGACTCACTTTGGCTCATGAAGTCCTATCTGCAGAGACATTCATCCTCCATCAGGCAATTATAACAAGTGTTGTATGCAAATTTTGAAATAAAGGCATTCACTGGTATTACTTGAGCTTTATCAGCTTGCAAAACACCATCAGGAAAAATAGATCAGGGTACTCCAAACAATTCCTTGTGTACTTGTATTTCATTAGCTTGAGAAAGTAATTCCACATGACTACACCAGACAGTGCTTCCCAAGCCATGCCACTGCCTCTCCTCCTTATTTGCTAACCAGGACATGACCACTGTGGAGAGAAAAAAACACAGACTGCTACTTCAGAAGGAGAGCACAGAGAGCAAACTGACAAAGCTGGAGCTGGAATCCTCCTAAGCCAGCAGAAAGACACTGAAGACTAGACCTCCCTTTGGACTCCTCTTTGCCTCATCAGGAGGGGGGAAGCCATATAAGGTATTTATTATAATTATTCTTCAGTAAACTTTTTTTTTTTATAATCTAAAGATCTATAGCATCCTTCTAAATAGCAGAGTTTGGACAGCCTCTTCTCTGTCAAGCAGCTTTTGCTGATGGATACTAGACACCTACTACCAGAGGTACAATTTTAAATAAGTGATCTGAGTTTATTATTTCATTTCCTTCATTTTTGTATTAAAATATCAGCTAGCAATACTTGTGCATTCACCATGAACTGTTCTCTCAGAGATTATTTGGCTGCAAGAGTCAAAAGGCAGACTACAACATCAGGAAGTCTATTCAAACAGCATTCCTCATAATTCCTCTTTCATATTTTACTTCACTATGCAAGTTGAAAATCCTACACTATTACTTCAGTTGACAACTAATCTACCCTTTGTGTGCAATGAATCATCAGTTTGCCTATTAAATTAACAATCAAATTAATGATTAATTTACTAGGGGTTTTGTCCTGCTAATTACAGAAACATATGTATCATACTATAAAAGCCCTTTTTATTGCTGCTGAGATCACCTTATTTGGTTTGAGCACCAATTTTTACTAATAAGTTAGGGTTTTTTATTATCACAATTGAAATCAGACATACATTCAGTTCTCAGTCATGTGCCCACTATTTTAGCTGAATTTTTAAACCTCCCCAGCACCAATTTGATGTTCCACATGCTCCTCACTTACAAATTTCACCACACACCCCCTACTGCAAATAATCACCCTTGCTATTTCTTTTGTCAGGTTTCTGGTTACACTTTAATGGTGGCAGACCCTGGCCTTTCTCCAGAGGCTCTCTCTCCTGGAAAGAGATCTCGTGCACAATTAAATTTAAACTTTGCTTTCCTAAGCAGCCTTTCTAACTACACATTTCTATTCAAATCAACAGACAGCACCTGTTTAAATGGTCATAAGAATTGTTGCAAAGAGATGAACTGCTGAACCCAAAACTTGCCTGATGTATGATTAATACGAGGTACAAGAAACCTCACAGTGGACACCCAGGGAATAGCCCACTTACCAGAGAAGTTTCTTCCTAATCCCCTTTGGTTAGCACTTTATTTGTTCCCTGTTGTATAATGGTTTTTCAATTCTTTACAAAGGCTTTACAAAGCTTTCATTTAACCTAGCATAATGTACTGTAAATGAATAATCCCTTTTCTTTCCTGATCCTGTTAATCTTTTGGCCTCAGTTACATCTCACAGCAGTGAGATGCAAATGTTAATTATGCAAGAAGTATAAGGTCTGTATTTTGACTTCCATCTGTCCAATACAAGTCCAGAACAAGATGCAGATAACTGAGTGCTTCCCTATCACCATGGGAACATGATTGCCAGGAACACACCAAGAACATCTCATATTGACTCCCAGAAGCCCCAGTCAAGTACCTTCTATCCATCAGAGCCTCCTTTATCTCCTTTGTTGATTCATATTTTTCACAAACCCCTGATTATTCTCACTGTAACTCAATCTTCCTCAGGGCTGCAGAAACATTGTCTTACTCACATAACATCTCCCTCTTGCTTGCATCACGTATGTCAATTATCTCATCTACAAAACACATGGAGATGTAGAAGTAGTTGAAAGATTTTATTAATGTGATAGTGAAAACAACTAAAGTTGACAAAGTTGTAGGGCAAACCCCTTTTCCCCCGGCCATCCCTCCCATGGGGTCACACCAGCATTCAACTCACCCCATGGCTGGCATGATTAGCCCACAGAATTGGGCATCAGAAAATTAACCCTTCTGAAAAACAATTCTGGCAGCTCAGCTCCCAACCTGGATGCCTGCAAAATCAGACAAGCCCAGCAGGGTAAATGCCATTGAAGGTGGGACCAAGCAGAATCAATCTAGTTTGGTTTGAATTGTTTAAACCACAGCCTCACAATACTTTTAGATTTTAGAACAAAGCCAATCTCATGACTGTCTACCACTGAAAAAGAAAAGCTTCATTTTCTTTCTATCCCCCAATCACAAGTTGTCTCTCCCTCTTCCCTCACACTGACCTCCCTGGTGCTCACCTAACCAGAGGGGAAGACAATTTTAGCTGGCAGCCCAGAAGAAAACAAACTTCATAAAAAAACTAACAGAAAAATTTGTTTCCTTTCAAGCTAAATCAGCTATGTGTGGTAGCCAAAGACTGAAAACAGATACAAGGGCAGAGGCTGAATCATGAAGGAGTGGGAAAGGAAGGAGAACTTCCCCTTCATTCCAGTGGCAGGAAACTTAAAAAGGTTTGCCACAGCTTCAGCAAGAGGGTGAAGAGCCAGGGTACAGCAGTGTGATGGCTTAGCACTGTTGGAAGGAGGTCACACTCCATACTTGGACTGCCCACCATTTTTTGCTAAAATGTGTGCTGGCTTTGTCACTACACCCTTCCAAAAGGGTACATAACTTGTCAGAAGAGTAGAAGACTTTCCAAAGGAAGAAGAGCAAAGACAAGATAATGAAGCTGAAGGTAAGCAAGGGAGCTTAGGGAGGTCCCATTTCAGCTTCAGAGAGCTCTGAAGTTGGCTTAGCCAAGCTTGGAACCACAACTTAAGTATAGATATTTCTGTTTCAGAAAGAGATGTATTGTTATACTGTAAAGTGCCTAAAAAAGAGTTGCAATCAAATATCCATATAGAGGAGTCACTCAAGTCACCATCACTGCTGCTCTGCTCCAGTACATTAATATTAGCTTTCCCCTTAAATAAAACATTCACCTGTGACTACCCAAAAGTCTGATACTGCCAAATACATTTGCACCTTTATGTTCTCAACTTCCTTCAAATACAAAGCAATGTGCAAAATGCAATGCATCAGGCAGTGTCAAGAGAAACTTATTGAAACTATAGCCACAGAATCAGGACACATTTTAGTCAACAGTGACTCAAGACTTCCGATGCAATTCTCATCTCTTAGAATTACTAGTTAGATTTTATTCAACAGTTCACAGTTAAACATGTTAAAAATTAATTGATAGACTGCTCTGACTGAAGAATAACAAGGCTGAGTTCTATCAACTGTCTTACCAGCAACAGAGAATGAAAAGATACTCATAAATCCTTCATTTTTTCCAGGTGCTTCTAATATTTGCTGTGATAATGAAGGACAAGACAGATCCTACCATACCACAAATAAATTTATTTTGGATTGAACTAGTATCTGATATGTGTAATAGCCTAATAGAGGAAGTTCACAGAAAAAAAAGCTGGCATAGCACTGCTAAATTTCAGTTTTCCTTAATATCTCAATCTATTTAGACATTACCTCCTTTCTCAGAACAGAAACTTCCAAGAAAACATGGTGAATTGATACTGTTTTCATATTTTGGTTAAAAGTTAGCCAAAACTTTTCTTCCTCTAGAAGCAACACAAGATATAACGTTATTAGAACTCAGATAGTAACAATGTAATTCACTGGGCAGCAAAACTACTGTAGGTTCTTTCCTGATTTGTTTGCATCTTGCAATTGTTATATTTTGGAGATTTTTTAACCAGATTATTAAAGCAAGAGTTTGTCCCTTTTGGTAGGTACATCAGAGACTCAGCCTACAAAAAGCTGTTCTGCACAGTCATTTCCAGAAAAGCTAAAAATCTGTGTTACCTCAGAACAAGAATTCACATGGCAGCCAATCTGTCTTTTTGGCAAGCACTTCTTTTAACAACCATGTCCTCTGAACCCAATCCTGTGTCTGCCCTGTTCCAGCCCTACCCTACACCCTCAGTTTCATCAGTACAATCATTTGTAGAGTGTCCCACAAACAGAGTCAAAGAATTGACAGAGATTAAAAGTAACTGTACAGTTCACCATACAAAAGACTTGTCTGCCTTAAGGGCATTTTATATATACATCTATATATAGGATAGATTAAAGATGGGTTTCTCTGATTCACTGAACTTCTGCAATAAGCATGTTTATAAAGATCTCTTCTCTGCATTAATTTTCCAACTTGTGTCTCATGTTCTTACTGAATTCCTTCCTTTCATGTCAATGGTAGCAGTTTCCTGTACCTGCCCATTTACTGGGGCATCCCTAAGAACCAGTCTCCTTGAGACTTCCACGCCCCTGAAAAATGTAACCAACTGAACAGTGGATGCAAAAAAATGACAAGAAATGGAATTAACAGTCAGCATAACCTAATAATCTCTATGTTGTTTGAAAAACAGGATTAAATATCCCCCGCCCAAAAACTCCTGCCACCCTTTGAGGTTTAATAAAGCTCAGAGACTTTTTGTATAAAAATCTAATTTCAAGCTTGTAAACAGGTTAACGAACAACAAAAATATATTACCAAAGAAAGAAAATATGACCTTTTGTCAGTACATCATCTTTTTCCCTGCCACCTAGAAAGTATGTAAAGGTGTATTTAATCTCCTCTTAAATATCTTTCTGTTCTCTTCCATTCTGTAGCACGCTGTGTTTATTTCCTAGCCTCTCACCCTTAACTTGAGGGACAGGCTATTCTCTTAAATCCACCTTATTAGCTTCACAAATGCACAGTACACCAAGGTCAAGGTATAAGGCAAAAAAATCCTAGGGCTCAAAGCAGGTACAAAGAGTGGAAATGCTTGAAATAAGGACTGAAACAGTACATGCTCTAGGAGGGCATGCCTCAAAGAGCCAGATTCACACAAAGGGGAGAAGAAAATGTTGCGCTCCAATTTAATCAAAATCCACTGGACACAACAGCTGACTCTGCAGCCCTGGTGACCTGAAGAGTAATTTTATTAGTTATACGGAAATATCCATTTTCAACTTCGAACTGCTGCTCGTCTCTACTTCCCCAGCTTGCCCATGAAGAGGAGAAAATTCACACAAGCAGCATTTTTACAGGCTTCTTCTCAAGAAACAATCTGAAATAGAATAAGGGAGTTCCCTCCCTTTATTTGGAACTACACTCTTTTAAAATAGCACATGCTGAAATGCAAAAGATTTATTTTAACTTTAAAGCAGCACTGGCACTTGGAACTTCTATGCACATAAGACAAGCTCAAAACATCTGAAAAAAACAATCCTGGAAACTTCAGCACACATATTTTCTTAAAATCCAGATTTTGGTACAGTTTACATAAATTTATAGCAGGCGTAGAGTAGGCAAAGCTGTCCCAGTAATGCTTTAAGTATCTGCTGAACGATTGTGTTCAGTTGTGTTCCATTTTCACCATAAAAATACAGTTGTTATCTCTGAGAGCAGACATTACACCGCATATTTTATGCACCGATAAATGTTAAAAAACATTTCTGTTATTTTAATAGCATTTTGCCATTTCCATACTTTTAACTTGTGTCTTTAGTCGTGGCTTCCCTAGGAAGAAAAACAAGAACATGAATGTGATGCTGCTTTGTTGTTTAACACCTAAAGAGGTTCTGCTACCTACAAGTCCTATTAACTTTACTCAGCCACTGACCAGTAAAGCTGTTCAGCAGCAAAGGCACCTCACAGCTGACTGTAGCCAAAGCAATATAAACACTGTATAATACACATTTGTTTTGTATTTGGAAAATTGTTTGCCATTACATGAGCTTGATTCTTGTATTACAAAGAACTTCAGTTTTACAGCTATGAACGGCATAGATCACTATGCCAGCCAAAAGGCCCTTGACTTCTTAAAAATTAAACATGAAAAAAAAAGTGAACATTTAAAGCTCTCCCCTTCTTAATGAAAATATTGCAACAGAAAACAATTTAATAACTCATACAGCAAAAACAGAGCCACATTTTCTCCATGAAACAAAAGAGAACTGAGCACCCCAGCTTTCACCAGATTAATTATTTTTCTACACTTGCCTTGTGCAAACTCCAGCTTGCTTTGAACCCAAGACCTTTATGGCTCAAGTCCCAGGAGATGCTGAGAAGGTGTTCTCAGTGGAGCAAACTTTTCCAGAGAAATCACATTCTGATTCAAGAGAATTCATTTCTTTTGGCCTTTGGGGGAACACTGCAGGTCCCATGTATTTGTTCAAGTCTTTACCTAGCGAGAGCAGTTTCCCTTCTAGGCTTTGTCAGGTTCATGCTGATCTTGCAACATCTGGCTGTGTACAGCCACACTGTTCACATATTTTTAATTCTGTACAAGTAATTTTTACCCAATCTTTAAAAGAATACCGTTTTCCAGATCTTAAAAACAGGCATTTAAGAGAAACCTTCAAGTAATACTGTGTCAATAACACACAGTTAAAATATAATACGTTGAACAACAAAGAAACAGTTGATTAGTATTAAACAAGCATTTACAACTAGAAAGTTACAGTAAGATAAAGCTTAGGAGATGGGAGTGAAATGCTGTGTAGGCATATGAACAGCTTCTAATACTGAGAATAAAATCACAGGATAGGAAAGGCATTCTAAGTGGCACAAACCCAACTTTAATACATATGAAATGTTATGTTTCTGGATTTTTTTTTTAAGAGTAAAGCAAAAACAACCCAAAAAAGGCTCCAGAGGATGACAAAGAAATTAATTTAAGAGCAGCTCTTCCATTCTGAACAGCCACAAACATTTCCAGCACCTACACCACAACTGCTCACATAATTAATTCAGCGTAGCAGTCAGAAACAGTGGCATGAGATGGCCACAGTTCAGCAGCCCACACTTGGCTGTAAGGAAATTTTTCCTGAAGACAGATGCCACCCGGAGGAACCAAACCAGAAAAACAATCGGCTGCCTGACCAGAGGCAAGGCAAGGAGAGATTACAACTACAAGTCTCTCTCCTCCCGAGACTCCCAGCCTGTGTCTGCAGAACAAACCCGCACAGCCAACAGCAGCAGCAATTTTCCTGAGGAAGACAAAGCAAAGCCCCACTCTGGCTATGAGGCAAGCAAAAGGAAAAGCAGACTGGCCTCAGAAAGGGCTTCTGTGCTTCTAATGCCAAGCACAAGAGTGGATACCACTTTTCAGCTGCCAAGGATACACGAGTATTCAGAGTGTGCTCCTAAAACAGACTCAACAGCTGATAAGCAGCCAGACACATGACAGCTTCATTTCCTTTCTACTTTCTTAAATTCCCTGTTAATTTGCATTGGGACATGTAGATCTATCTGGAACAGTAATTAGTTCTGTTAATTAAGCTCTCCAAGTATGGATATGGAAGACATCCGCAAGGCTTTAATGTAAACTTGAGTATTGCAGGGCTGCTCTCCTCCAATGTGGGTATTCTGCCCAGAAACAGAATCTGGGATCAGAGTGCTTAATCCTAAATGACAAATTTCATACAACAGCTCCAAAGAGAAAAAGCCATTTTCAAAACCCTCTAGACCTCACCAAAAATACTGACAGTCACCTCTCCACAATATTACAATATACACTCATATAAATTTGTAGGTATCTCAGAAAAAAAATCAGGAGGGTGGTTCCTAAATCTAAACCATTACGAACGAGTAAGTGTAGATAGTTCACATCTCTCTAGGTGACATCTCAAGGCTACATTTTATGAAGTCCTCCATACTTAAAATCTTCACCTTAGAATGGATCTTCCCAAACTCAAATGCTAGACACATATCCAAAAATCAACGCAACAGACCCCTTATCCAAAAATTATATGGGGGAAAAAAAAAAAGGCCAGGTCTCCAGCAGCATAAGTTACAGTGTGTCAGTAACCTGTGCTGTGTGCTTGCAGCTGTACAAAATAATTCAGAATAATTTAGATTAGCTTTGCACTTAATAAAAGCAGATTATAGTCAAAAAGGTGTTGACTTTTCTATACGTGGAGAGTTCCTGTTCATCCTTCAGAGGAAGTGGTTACCACAAGGTCACTTGTATGTAAATTCCTGTCTCCACTTTTCTAATGGCCAGTCAGGATAGGCCACACCATCATGGCAAAACAGGTGATCATTTCCTAAATCACTACAGCCCGAGAAATTTACCCACCAGAGAACAAGCTTTACTGAACATAGTTGAATGGATTTTGCTACACCAATTTCTAATTTATTTAACATTTTGTTTAGCCCCTAGAAAAGAAAGCATCACGTGTCAGTATGCAAAATCTCCTCCTGCAGAGGAAGGGTAAAACATTTTGAAAGTTTTACTCAGTGTTTAAAATTCAACATGCAACACAATCTTTTCTGCACAAGTTTTCACTTTATGTTGCTGCCTGAAAAAAATGCTAAATACAAGAAACAAGCAACGTAAACATAAAAAGAATAATCTCTGTATTATAACCTAAAGCAAGCTACTAAAAAAGAGCATGTGCCAGTGGCAGAGAACTCAGAATGCAAGCTACAACCTGAAGTACAAGGAGTCTTGCTTACTATTGTCTGCAAATGAAAGAATATAAGAGCAGAAAATTTTATTTACCTCAAGAGATTTTACATTTTGTGTGATGAAGATGAGAGTAGTTACACAGCTTCAAGGCTCTACTAAGAATCTAATAAGAAATATTAGTCCTTTGGGAAGAAACAGATGATGTACTGAACCCCTTATCCTGGATTTACACTGTGAATATGACTATTCAATGACTACAATAACCAACCTCACATTTCAGAGCTCTGCTAAGCCTTTCTTCAATGTCTAGGAGTTGAAAATTAAGACAAACCTCAGAAAATTTCAGCAGCATCAGTGCCAAATAAATAAATGGTGTCTGAAGACATCATCATTTCTTTAAAATGTTCAGCTTATTTCAAGAATAGCAATCTAAGTGTTTTTCATTGTGCAGTGTTTCCAAGGCAGTAGGTACTACTCCCACAAATCTGCAGTTCCTATGTAAGGAAAAAACAGAGTTTTGAATAATTAAAACTAAGCCTCTTGCTAACACATTCTTTCATTACTTATTTCAACAAGTCTTCAATGGAAGCCACCAAATTTTTATGTCTACTATGTCACTGGTCTTTATACAGAAATTGTCAAGTAAAACTCAAAATTCAGGCTGCGTGTCTGTTTTGTGCAGACATACAATTGAAAATTCCCAATGTTCTCTTTCAGGTGTATGTTACATATTCTTAAAGAAAAAGTATAAGGAAGAATAATCTGATGGAATTCAAAAAATTACCTACAAGACATGCTTGGGAAAATCATTTTACTACGGCTGAAAGGAATACTCAGAAGCTGACACTCACTTTTGACTGTGTTGGTAAAGTTGGTTTATATTTTAGTTCCTATTCATCCTCATAGAAATTCCAAGTAGTATTAAAATCATGTCACTTAATTGCATGACATGGTTCTCTTCTCCCAGAAAACCAGTGACCAGACTAGGGGACACAGCCTTGAGATGCACCAGGGGGAGTTTAGGCTGGACATAATGAAGTCCCTGACAGAAAGAGGGACTGGGCATTGGAATGGGCTGCCCAGGGAGGTGTTGGAGTCACCATCCCTGGAGGTACTTAAGAAAAGACTGGATGTGGGACTCAGTGCCATGGGGGTGTTAGGCCATAGCTGGGACTCAATGATCTCAAAGGTTTTTCCAACCTCATTAATTCTGTGATTCTGTGCAACACAGCCCCACCTCCCCCAGAGAGTCTTCCTCTTACTCTGCCCAATGTGGAGCCTTTGAATCCAGTGGCTCCCAGACTTGTCCCAGCTCCCCACAAAAGCATCCCAGTGCTCTTGGTCGGTAGGTAACACAAACCAGCCGATGCTGTGGCTGCAGCAGCTGCCTCCTCTCCCTCAGTTCCACTTCCAGCTGCAGCCACAACCATCCTGGCACAGCCTGATCCTGCATCTGCTGCTCAGGACCGGGGTGAGCATCTGCTCTGCCCTGTGAACAGAACCACGCCCGCAGGCAGAGGGGAAGGAAAGGTCTGGTACAGATTTGTGAGGCTGGGGAAGATGAGTGCAGGTACAGCTCCATGGAACAAGGGGACATAGGTTAAACGACAACAGGAGAGGCTACATGACAAATGGGGCATGGCAAGAGGGAGGGGGAAGGTAGAACAAAGGTTCATCTTCCATACTCAGGCAGCTGTAGCCACTGCCATTAATCACAGCACCCACATCCACCACAAGCAGATGCTCCACTGCTACCTATGGGGCATTCTACCACAACACCTGAAGGTGCAGATGCCACTTTAGATGACCCACCCTTGCATGAAATATGGATCAAAATATGCCAATTACATACTGAAAGTTCAGTAAATACCAGCATCACCTCCCCCCACCACACACACACAGCAGGAAGCTAAGTAGGCCAATTACAAGGGGATGGGGAAGCAAATTTAATTCCCTTGCAGAGATGTGTATGTAAAACTTTGCTCACGTAGAGTGAGGAAATATTCGACTGATTACAACTAATAATTTATTTTTAAATTTATTATGCAACATGAGCAACATGGGGGGGAAAAAAGAAGCTTAAAAAAAATACCAAACTTGCCATGAAAAGTCAGATTTCAAGGTGGATTTTCCTTGCCTTGTAATCTACAAAATAGACTGATAAGAGTCATTGTTATTTCTTTAAGTAGCCTTGTTGACATTTTCTCTGGAATTACTATGTTCACAACAGCAGATGCTCATAAAAGCATATACTGCAGGAGGTGAGGCCGTAGCAGTAAGAAGCAGTGCCAAAAATAAAAACAGTTACATATTCTGTTAATCATTATGTATTAAATTGTGTTACACAACCTAATGAAACTACTTCATGTCACTTGCAGAACCAGAAGATGACAACAAGTACAAATAAAAAACAAATATCTCTGAAAACAATTTATTTGGGAAGGACAAAATTTCAAATTCCAATAAATACTTGTATACTTCACTATTTCCAGACAACTTCAGCATGAATTATGGTACCTCCCATCAATTATTCTCACCTTTCAGGATTTTGCCATAAAAATAAACTCACCAAAAGATGTCTTTAAAACTATTAGCAAATTTTGTCATTCAAGTACTAAGAAGCTCTGTTGCAATTTTAGGTTTAAGACAGCATTTTACACCGGTTCCAGTTTTTTATATGCATGCATACATTTCAGAGCTATTTTTAAATTTCTCTTCAATAAGAAGGGCCTGAGTGATTTATTTTTAAAAGGCATGCACTGCACAGTTCACATTTTGAAATCCACCACAGTCTGAATCTTAGCTGGTACTTTTCACCAGAGCTCTGAAACAGAGAGCTGTCCAAATCAAAGAAAAATAAATAATCAAGAAGGCTTAAGAGAAGATTCCTATCACTTTAAAGTCTCGTGGCATGCATTTTCTCATAATTCTGACTTAGCCCTATTTCCTTGTTTGTTTTTGAAACACACAGGAAGAAATTATGAACTTCCCTGGGAAATACAAGCGTAGCTGGGGCAAAGAGGCAACACGTTGAAAAGAAAACATCTGTATTTCCTTCCCATTCTCTTCCACCTGAAATAAATTCTTTGGCTGCAGTTTGTCTTCTTTTCTGGAAGCATTTACACAGTATCTAATGCTATCCACCACCATGACTACCCCTGGGGCTTTTATGAGGGTGGGAACAATCAGTATAAGAATTACTAGGGACATCAAAGAGACAAAACATTTATTGAAGGGGGAAGAGGAAGAGAGAGTGTGAGGTAACGAGGGTCCTACTGTATTTACCTTATGTGCCAAGCATGTGGACAGCAATAAAAACCATGTAGGGAGCAATTTTGGTCAGAGAAAGAACACGGCAGCCTAATGGGAGGCCTTTGTTCTTCAAAAGGGTCTCCTTTTCCCCTTTTGTGCTTCACTTAATTCATGGCATCTGAGCTGCTCTTGAACTTGACAGACAGAGAGAAGGAGGGGGGAGAGATGGAGAAAGGGGGAGACAGAGACACAAAGAAAGAAAAAAGAAAAAAGGACTTCAAAGAGTTTTCTTTTGAAAATTCAGTTGTGCTGTATGCATTGCTGAAGGTTTTAGATTCAAAAAAAAGGGCAAAAAACATTTCATATAATTTCATCGTGGGGATAAATCATCCAATGCTCTTATTAAGAAGGCTAGAAGAAAAGAACGGAACAAAAATTTTAAAAAATAAATCTATCCGAGCTAAGGAATATAAATAAAATAGAATTACTCCCGTGGGCGCTTTTTATTTATTTTCATGTTAAATCTGATTCTCAGTGGATCCCAATACATTTATCAAAATCTTATCAAAAACATCTGGTTTCCAGCAGTCACCTGAAAGGCAGGCGTTCTGCACGGAGCCCATCAGAATTCCCGGCACAGCGATTCCCGCCCGGCCAGCGCCGGGGCCAGCGCCATCTGCGGGGCTGCGCCCGGGCCGAGCCCGCAGCCCCCGGCCCCGAGCGGCTCTGCAGCTCAGCCGAGGAGCCCACGCCTTCTCATTCTTCACCACTCCGAGCCCCGAGGATTTGGGCAGCTGGAGACGAAACACTCGGCTGTATCTGAAGCTCCCAAGTTGCGTCCCTCCTCCCGGAATCGCTCGCAGAGCTCGCCCACAGCGGCTGATATGAGCTCCGTGTAATATATTCGGCTTTTCGCCCCCTTTAAATATCCATGCCATAGGCAATATTTATATGAAATAATTCATAACTGCAGACTGGGCTTCTCTCAAGCATTTTTTTGTCCTCTAGACCACTTCCTCCCCTTGATACTGTGCATCAGCTACTTACACATAATTTATATATTCCTTTGTGGGTTTTTAGCTATGATGTATATGCTGAAAATGTTTGCCAATAGTATTTGTAATAAAGCATGAGATTGGAAAATGTACAGATTTGTGTCAATACCATGATAAATTATTAATAGTGAATAGTTTTAACTTAATTCAATAATAGATTTTTATTGCATAATGATCTTAAGTTGTCCCTTATCAACAATTAACCCATCTCCATCCTGATTTACATCTTCTAACAACCATAAGCATCTACCTAGAGCATGTTATTTCCAGAGTGCAGAAAGGAACACTAAATAATCTAACTTTGCTACTTGATAATGCTCTTTTGACTATTCTGAGGACAGATCTTTTCTTCATCTGAACAAAAACAGTACCCAAAATCAAAAGTTTTAAATTAATTCTGTAACTTAATTTCTCTTTCTTTTCCAAACAGGAATATAAAGTACACCCAGTTTTAAGGATATGAATCTTCATTAACCTGCACAAGATTAATTTTCTCTAGAAGTCCAATGCACAGTTAGACTATGAAAATTCTACCAAAAAATGCAAGGTCATAAACTGACAGACAAATACATCTTCAGCAGATTGCCACTGACACAGCAGATCTCAGTTGTTGTTGTGTTCTTAAGGGAGGTTTCTGTCTCACGTTGGCAGCATATTTATATTCTATTACACCACCTGTAAGGTAACCTGGGAAACACCGTGATATAAAATTGGCAAAAACCTTCCTTTTTCAAGGGCTGGTTTAACATGATTAAGAACTGTGTTTCTGAAGTAATTATGTGGGTTTTGTTTGGGTTTTTAGTTACAACAAACTGGGGGAATGCCACTAGAAAGATCTACAGAACCTGCAACTAATATGTCAGTTTTACAAACCATTCTGAATGTATTTCACATGACGTATCATTATAGATACGTTATAGAACAGAAGCAAAAAAAGATGGAAGTAGAGAACTTACAGAGCAATTAAAATAACTGAAAAAAACCCTCCATCTGTTTTGTGTACCAGCAGTGTCTCTGAGATTAATTAAATTTATAAAACACTTTGAATACTGACAGTGTTACAGCTATATGAAGCAGACAGCAGTGGAATATTTCTGAGGTACGAATTGCAGAAATGTAAAATACTTGAGACAACCCCTAACATAACTTTGCATTAAATAGCTGAATTCGAAGATTCTACTGCCTTCTCTTGGAACACCTACCTGAACAGAAATGCAGACACAAGTCCCTGGTGATACTGGACAGCACCTAAGCTCCTACAGCTGGCAAAGCAAATACATGAATGACTACAGAGGCTTACTGCTGCTAAGGAGAATTCTCATATATTTTTTTAAAACCCCACAGAAACCTGTTAAAATTACTTTTATTTTGCCAAAATCCAGAGCTTTGACCACCTCAACATCCCACTCTGAGAACACTGGCTCGAATGCTAGATTTTCATACATTACGTTTGACCACAGCTTATCTTTGGGACATTTCGAAAGGTAGATTTATTGGTGTTAACTCTTCCATGCCTGTAACACAAGTACATTTCACTGTCTTCTCTGAGCATTCCTAAGATCCCTCTCCTGCACCAGCTCAGTTTCATGGAACTTACAGAAAAAGCACATCTGCCTTTTTGATAAATTGCTCAAAATCAACTAAAATTAGAAAGTTAATCAGGGAACTGGAAACACACACCACCAGTAATTTTCTAAACTAGAAAATTAATTGTTTCCTGTAAAAACAGGTTCAATTTGCACAAAACCTTTCCTCTGGCTTAAGCCTAATAGTTCCAACAACTGACTTCTGACAATTCTCAACCAAAAGACTGAAAAACAAGTTTTAGGCAGCAGCAGATTTCAAGTACATGGAAAGAAAATACCAAATACTTAGCATGCAACACTTATTATGATGGTACTGACTGACGTAAGAGTCACCACTCCTTCAGTAGCCAGGTCCTGAATCTTTTTTTCACATGCACACAGGAGAACAAGCACAGCTTCTTAAGAAAAGACTTCTAGAATGCAGCTATCCCTTAATATTTGGGGTAACAAGCAGAGTACACTCACATACCACACTTGAACCAGTCATCAAGAAACAGTTCAGAAAGCAACCCAAATAAAATATACTGCATTAATCCAGCATACAGATCACAAAAGAGAAGTCATTCATCCTCACGCTGACTGGAGGCAGCAGTTGTATTACTTTAAAGTTAAAAAGAAATCTCATCTGTTTGTTTTGTTATTGCAGCTCCCAGGCATAGGCTCACTTAGCTTTCAGACAGGGAATATGTATATTGCATAAATAGCTTTCATACAGTCCTCCTTCTCCTGTGATGCACACAGTAATCACCTGTCTACTTAGAGGCTTTCTATTCTAGAAGTCACTATGTAGATTATATATTCTATCCCAGACTACTTACTTCCCTTAATTGTGCATATCCACTGGGAATACTTCAGAGAATCTCTCCAGAAATGTTGCCATGCTACCAAAACCAGGTAATTGCTCTCACTTTTTTATTTTACTTTAAGACACATCAGATTTCAGGGCTATACTAGACCCACAGCAAGAGGCAAAAATAAACTTAATAATAATCATAACAATCATCATCCCACCACATTCTCATCCTCTTTTTACTATTCTGGCATTCTTCCCTAGTCAAACCACAGCCCCACTTCCTATAGGTGTCTGTAGAAAAAGCACGACTACAAAATCAAACCAGAACTGAAAGCAATCAGGCAAAAGCATTTCTTTGTTGCAAAGAGACTTTACTTATATCAGATTGCTTCTTTAAAGAGAACCTCATGCAGGCCAGAAACAGCACCATTCTAAACTGAAGTACAAATGGGTTATTACACAGAGTTCCTGACTTTCCATCCTCCTTGGTCTCTGCACACTTGACCTCAGCACTGCACTTGCCTCCCAGTGGCAGCAGGAACTTGCCTAGCAGAAGCCTGGTGTGTGGCAATACAAATAACAGGAATGCTGGAAGGGTATGGAAACATGAGATCCTTTCTGTCTAGCACCAATCCACTCTTGTGTCAGTATTACAAAAAAAAAAAAAAAAANCACCACATGGAGCTGGCCAACACACTGGTGCCACAGTTCCTCAAAATGGGTAAGCAAGGGTGTGAGCTGGCTGCACTGAAGTGAAGGGCCAAGATTATCCCAAAGAACAAATGCTCCCAGGGCTTCCCTCTGTCCAACAGTTACTATGTGGCACCACGAGGATTGGTTCCCCCACCTGATACAGTGAAAAATCAACCCTGAAATGAGGGACAGATTTTCATTTAATTAGCAAATTAAACAGCTATATCTTTATTGTTCAATTACAAAATAAAGCATTCGAGGGGAAAGGTATAAAAGCTAACAGTCAAAGAGGCAAGGGGATCTGCTTCAAGGGCCAGACATCAGATAAACTAACATGAAACTGCACTACAGGTAGCTTTTATTCAAAATTTAAAGACAATGTGATTATAGGAGCATAGTATAAGTAAAAAACAGTATCAAGAGGAAAAAAAGGCAAAATCATCAATTCCAAAACAGAAACCCCTCAATTTGGTTGGTACAAGATCCTTTAGCATAACAAATTGTGTCTCTGACACCGTGAATTAGCAAGTCCTGAATGATCATGAGGTTCTGCAGCAATATCAAATAGTTTAGTTATTTTAGTTCAAGTCAACATAAAGCCAGTATGGTGGAACAAGTGCTCAAAAACTGTTCCCACTGTTGCAAGAATGTTTCTTAAAGAAGGAAACACTGGCCAGGCAGCTCAGCTCTTCTTGTATGAATACTCCTACCCTGAGACAGACTTGCTCCTGACACCAAGGAAGTAGAAAAACATTGTGGAATTGCTGCATGATTTTTCCCTAAGCCAACACTGCCACACATCCTCAGATATGTGAGAGCTGTAAGCACGCCCTTTTATTTGGACTCTGCATCCTTCTCTCAACAGCAGCTGTGGCTGCTGGGAAAAGAGAAGCTATTGTTTGGATGATGGAGATGGACACACTACTGCTTACACATATATAGAAATGGATAGAGCTTGTCCCCCAAATAAGTAAGGTTTGGTCCAAACAGAGTACAACTTGTGAAGTAGTCTCATACTCTGACAAGGAGTTTGTGATAAATAACACAGAGAACAGACATTTTCAGTTCCCCTGAGGTTGCTAGATAGATCTTAAAAACCAAGTAGCAAAAAAAGAAAAACCAAGATAAAAGAAGGTAAAAGTATGCACACAGGATGATAAACATAGCTGGAACCAGTGGATAAACAGATAATTATGAATATAGTGGGGGTTTTGGCAACTTTTTTAACAAGAAGCAACAGCACATGCCCAAAGAAGTTCAAGGAAAGGTCACCTTTAATATTGAAAAACTCAGTGAGTACAACCACCAGAGACCCCTTTAGACAACCCTCCAGGACCATAATAGGACTTCCCATGGAGGCGGATGCATGGAAATTAGTGCTAAGAGAAAACGATGTTTATGTATTAGCTAGGAAATACGTTGTGATGAGTGTTTGATCAGGATGCAATAAATACCCTGTTGTAAAACCTCACCATACATAATCATCTGATTAGAGGAGATATCCTCTGGATGTCTATAATAAAGAATGCCTGCTTTCTAATACTTCAGATTGGGTTAGATAGTTTATTTCCTGGCCAATTTTGGTATCGCAAGCTTCCCAAATCTGGTAAGGCGGAAAACCAAGTAACCACATCCTTATCACAAACAGTCAAATGAAGCTTATAAAAGCAGTAGCTCTGAGACCTATGGCTTCACTGTAATTCAAAGGCTTCAGTCAAATGGTGCTCTAACAACTCTGTGTTGGTTTACTACATCTCAATAACACCACAGTCTACGTTTTGCACCAGAAGAATGTTTTCTCCCTCGTATCTTGACTAAAATTACTCTGCCAGAAGAGTTCTTCCTCTTGCCTCGGCACAACACGACTTCCATGGCAACTAAAACCACCCATCATGCTTCTTTTAGAGAAGCTGGGAGACTCATAAAGGAAACCAGAGTAGAGGAATAACTTCCCTCATGATAAGGCTTTGTGGATCACACACTCATGAGTTTTAAGCAAAGACTGTCTCATTTCGTCTCAATTTACTCAACCTTCTTTTACCATACTGAAATGCCAACAGCAAACATTTGACATCACCTTCATTTTAACGGCAACTGGTTAAGATATCACAGGTACATGGTTAATGCTTCACCACAGCAGCAGCTCATACCACACCACTTAGGAAGAGCATTCCTTAAGTCCTTCCTACAATTTACTCACCTTCTTCAGTGCACTTTGGGTGACTCTTCATTCAGCTGCCTTGTGTATTAGTAACTGATTTGGGTTAATAATGAAGGCTGCTTTTAGAAGAGCATTAGCTCTAATTCAATCAGAAAAGCTGCTACAATAGCTCTTCTATCTGTATGGCTTTTCCTTTCCAGAATCTGATGCAACAGAGCCAAAGCTTCCTTGGAAACCATACTTTTCTATTCTTACAAATTCTTATTTTTGAGAAGGCAAATAATTTTTTTAATCAGTGCTAGATTACTACATCTATGAGATTTTAAGTGTAAGTGAGCTCCAAAATATCCAAGAGACCTATCCCAAAGCTAACTAAATAACACAATGCAGATATTTGACAGCAATCAGAAGACTAAAACCTGAATAGACAGTGCAAAATAAGCCAACTGCTGCAAAGGGTTGTAGCTTGAATAACACTCTGTGAAAACTACATATTGAATATCACAAAGCAGACAGGATTTCAAGGAAAAACAACCTGAATCTGAAAATTGCAATCACACCACTTGCCATTTCTTGGACAGGAAAAGTAAAGGAACATACCTTTGTCTGTGGCGCCCTATCTGGTCTGAAGCATCCTTTATCAGTGGGGCAACATTAAGGATTATTTACTCCAGTAATACTTAAATGAAAGTGGGAAAAAGGGAATGCATATTTTACCCAGTGGTCACAAAATACATCTCAAATGTTAAAACCTCAAGCACCCAACAAGGCAGGTTATTTAGGATTTTGGTTTGGGGGTGGTTTTTCACTTGGTTTCTATTTGTTTGACATTTTATTTGTTTGGGTTTTTTTAACTTGAAAGAAACAGAAGCAAATCAAAACCACTGTAGCTTGAGAAACTGAGGAACATGTAAGCCAGGAAACTTGTTTAAGATACCATTTGGAGGCAGTATAAACCAGTAAAAATCTCAAGTCCCAACCTCAGTTGTCTGAATTTACCCACAGTAGCATATTGAAAAGCAGCATCCTAATAATTGAATTGGCAATTAACCCTTATTTCAAGGACTGTATTTAATTTTGTTTTGCTTTGTTATGGTACCTAGTACCTCAATGTTTCTCTGTCAAGATACAAGTTCATTGCCAAAACAATATTGCAAACCATTTATTTTACTACATATTCTGTGTCTGATTTCTTTGCTCCTCAGTTAACAACATTATTTCCTAGGTAGTCCTATTTCCTATCTCACAACATCCAAAACCTTATATGGGAAGTACATTATGGATATGAAATATCTTGAGCTGAATATGTTAAAAGTAAATGCACATGACTTTAATGTAGGGAAGAAACAGCAACACCTCAGGGCAGAATTATGTTCAAGGGAAACAGGGAAGATCTGCTAATACTTATGATACAACACCCCTCAAGGAATTGCAGTTGAGACAAAAGAATCCCTAACCAACAATAAAATTAAAATTTGGTGATGGTGCCAAGAGTTGCAATGATCTTGCAGTAGGCAGCGCCTCTCACTGCTGGCTCCAAGATCAAAGCTCAGAGACCTGGAAGTCTCTGACTTGAAAAGCAGAAAGACAATGCTGAGACCTTTGGTTTATTATGTCCCTTTATAAAGCTGAATTTCACAACAAATTTCCACAAGCACACCAAATTTCTTGTTTGATAAAGGTAACATCCAGCCTATCTTCCTGGCTAAAACTGCTGTACAGTGCAACAAAGGAATTTCTAAACATCACTATTCATCCCTCCACCAGCTCTTATTCTTTCATCCTTACAGATCTTCAAGTTTTACCAGAATCCTGATGAATGGACATGCTGTGCCCCAAGATCTACATGCAAAAATGAGTTCTTAACTATGACTGAATTATAATAGCATGAATTATATGACTGAATTATAAAAGCATTCCTAGACCCTCTGTTACTGTCACAATGTCATTAAATTAATTAGAGCTACTATAGCTAGAAATACTTTCTCCTCTTACATGAAGATCAAGTGTGTACTCCACATTTCTGCAGGATTAGACATATTCATAGCATGGTGCTGAAGGAAGCCAAAGCTAATCCTAAACTTTATGATAAAAAGATCCTTATTCTAAAATGAAAGAAAGTAATTGAAACTATTGCTTCTTCATAAAAGGACCAGTCTTCACCCTGTCATATAATTTCCCCTCAGTTGTTTTTAAACAGCACAATTAATAAGATATTTGTTGTATAAGAGCAAGCAGTCTTTCCATGAAACAGCTAAAACTCCACCAAATGAGAGGAAAGTTCATGGAAAGTCGTCATTTCTTCTCTGCATGTGAAGAACATGGATTATGGCAGCCTTGAGACAGAAGAGCAGGCATCGAGAGCTGGCTTCTCAGGAAGAAAGCCTGGAAGTGTCATATAATTCCTGAGTATTTGCCCATTCACTTTACCTTGAATTAAAGCCCAGCCTACTGATAAGACTACTCTAACAAGCAGAGCACATTCTTGCAGCATTAACTTCTCATTCAAGACTTCAGGAAGGAATTGGGTGCCTTCAAACTGCTACTCAATTGACAAGTGATCCAACTGCCATCCCCTGAAAGCCAAGGGAAGGCATTTCAAAGCAACAGTTTTAAATATCAGAACAGATCATTTTGCAGCAAAGGCCTATTCAAATCTGTTTCTACTACAAATGCAAGTTCTGGCACTCAACTGCAGCTTTGCACTGTGCTGCCAGTTTACAGACACAACTCGTAATGCATTTATAGACTCTCTAGTCCTACAGGGACTTTCTAAGGGCAAAAAAACTTCTTTGCTAGAACACTATAAATATAAAATAGGCTTTTATTACTGTAAACTTGGACTATCTTTTGAAATCAGAGAGTCATAGGAGTTTGTATGCCGAACATTTGTTTCTGCTCACTGGAAGCATCAATGCTACAAAAGCAGCCTGAATAACACTTTTTCTCCCACACTTGAGTCTCTAACAGTACCAAATATCCTCATCTGGCCAACCTGTGTCTGCAGAACTTGTGCATGTGACTAGAAATCACACCTGATTATTTTGCAGCTTCCTGTCCCAATTCCCATTTCAACATATTTCTTACTCAGTTATAGGTAAAATACTCATCAGTGCTGCTGCTCAAAGTCATCAAAACCACTGGCTTTAGGAACAAGAAACTAGTTAAATGAAGGACATCATCTGCCTCAACCATTCAACAACTCAACTGCATAAAAATCAAGAGCTGTCTAGCAGAAGTGTTATGTTCCAGTGTTTGGGTCCAAGTGGACCCAAATAAAGCCTAGGATGTAGTTCCAAACAGGATACAAGTATCCTGTACCAAGAGGAAAAAAAGCTCTTATGACCACTGAGCAAGGAAAGAAGCCAGTTACTTCAGGTAGCACAGTATTTAATCTATGACCTGGCAAGCCTGAATGGTGAAGGACTTCCTCATTTCTGTCTTCTGGGTTTGAGGAAAGGAAAAAAAATGTATTGACTCTTCTTGTAGAAAAATCTTCACAGGGAAAAAAAAAAAAAAAAGGAGTCCACCCCAAAATATTCAAAATATTATTTAAATGTGGTTAATCATCTCCACTGCCAAGACAAAACAGAAACTGGAGCCTAGAAATACGTGTCTCACTCAAGTTTTTTATTCACAAGATGGGGTGAATATGTACAATGTACATATTCAATGTAAAATGTAAAGTAAAAATGTAAAGTAAAAACATGTAAAAATGTGAAATGTACAAGGGGAGCGCCCTTGTACAGACACTACTCTGTCCTAAGCACCCTGAAACCACTTGGAATGGCTTTATTTTTGCTTTCAATTTACTTGGGCTTCAGGAAAAAAAATCCTGAAATAAAATAAAGAATTCCTCTAAAAAGATCATTAAAATTAATTGACCAAAAATAACGTGAGACATGATAAAAAAAAAAAGAGCAGAACTGAACAGAATCAGAGATTGTGTCAACCGAACTAAGTCTGCGTCACAGAGGACAAACCTCAGAGGAAAGACATCAGAAGAGGAATTACATTTCTAGGATAAAGATGAGGGGTGAACATGACAGAAAAATGAGAGGAAAACTGTGTAAGGTTGCACTTATACGAGCCAAAAAAAAAAATCCACCTCTATTCTTTCCCTTCTGAAAGGCCATAAAGAATAATACTCCAGCTGTTAATTTTAAGATGGCTTTGCTTTCTTTTTTCTTTTTGGACCTTGAAAAATGATTTCAAACCAGTTCTTACTGTTTCCTCCCCTCATTAGAAAATTCTCATCACACAACTAAAAGCACTGACACCTGGATGAACTGAACTGTTTGCCAGTGTTACAGCAGGAAAAAAAGAGGAGGAGAATTCATCAATTGCACTACTGAATATGAGTTCATTTATACAGAAAAAAATGCGCATCTTATTGAATGAAAGCAATATGAAAGTAAAACGCCTCTGCAGTGGCACATCAACCAGTATTTAAACAGCTGAGTGTTCAGGATAGCTTTTATAAATCTAAAAGGGAAATAAATCCAATGCAGCTTCTCAAGCAAAGGTTCTGGAACAGGAAATATCAAACATCCATGTCCTTCCTAAGAAGTATGTCTTCTTCCTACTGTAGACACTCCCCAAATTAAAATACAAACCCCACCAACAGAGCACAACCAGCTGAGCTGTATAGTCTCTAGATTTTAATTTAATTCTGGGTCAAAGAACAGAACTGTTATAATGTATGTGTGTTTAGTAAAATATTCCTTTAGCTTGGAAGAGCTATGTCCTATATATAATGCTCCACATACTCTCAAAACTGAAATCATCCCTAGAAATCCTATGTGGAACCTTGTGATCCCCTCAGAGCCCAAAGAATGCTGCCCTCTGCACTGTAAGAGCTGTGGACAAATGCTTTTATTAAGATAACATCTCAATGAAACTCTTCTCCAGTCTGACTAGATACCAACCTTATTTATCATCAACTTTGTTTATTATCCTCATCCTATAATTGTGCCTACAATTAATGATAGTGCTCACAAAGACTATATGAAAGACTGTTTATTGTAAACATCTTTTTTCTTCTACTGAATCAATGCTATCTGAGAAGCAGAAGCCAATGCAAACACCACATATCTGGGGAGCCAGATGAAATGCCAATCTCTCCCTAAAATCTTGAGGTTGCATGACTTGAACACTGCTCTTACTCCAACTACTCTTTTTTAATTACAGGTATCAATAGATAACTGGATGACAAAAGAAAAAGTTCACTGATCCTAAGACTTGTCCTTCACAGTTGTGACTTTTCTCTCATTTACTCCAACAACACTTGGCATTTACAGCCAGGCAAGTATTTCTATTTGCTACACCACAGATGCAGACATGAAGCTCACCCACATGATGCATTATTTATAAAGAATATGCAGAGTATTCTTTTCCTACAGAGCTGTTCTCTTCTTCTTCTATTTTTCTCCATACCATTTCCAAAGGCTTACTTCTCTGCCTTTGTGTTTCCTCTCCCTTTCCCCCAAATCTTTCCTTTACCACTGCAGAAAAGTAACAATGTGTGTATTTAGTAAGCAAGGAGAGAACCTTAAGTGAGACATCAAAAAGAAAAGTGTCTAAACAGTATCACCTTTCCTGAGTCCCCAATAATCAAAATTATCTAGAGGAAACAGAACTAGAAACCAGACCAGAACCAGAAACTAGGCTAATCTTTGAAAGTTCATGAATACTTATTATGCAGGGTGGTCTAGAAACTCAAGGAGCACTGATTCATGGCTATTTGGAAGTAAAGACCAACTTTACCATCTGAATCATCAGCTACACTGACTGCAGAGGGAGCTTCAGTAGACAAGACCCAGTAGGTTCAAATTAGATAAGCACATTCATATAGCTCTCTAAAAAGACAAGATACACAATTAATTTGTCCCTTTTTTTCTTATGTATACAGCCAACTTTATCAAACTTTTTCTTGTTAACCTTGTATATATTTTACATTTTAAATGTAATTTCCCAAAAAGTTATTTCTCAAAATTTATATCTGTTTTAAAGAGAAATTCAGGACTCAAATGTGTTCGTCCTGACACCATGGATATTTGAGCTGATGTCTCTAATTTAATGATTACCATCGAGACATAATTCATTTTGTTATCGATTCACCTAACACCAAAACAGCAAGCAAGAAGAAACAATAGTTGAGGTCACCATGAAGAAACCCTCATGTAGCACAGATACTGGCAGTTAATAGAGCACTGAAAAGTTTTGTGCTTAAGTACAACCAGGGTATCACATCTGATGATTAAACTCAAAGAATGTCAGAGAACGCTCTGGCAGTAATACATGAAACGAGGAAGCGTCAGTCAATTTTTCTGCTTTCACAACAAGAGGAAGAAAAAAAAAGGCATTTTTATTGTCATAGCACTTCCAGCAAGTTGATTTTAAAAAGGAGATTTCATGCCAAAGTCGGCTGTTTAATCAGATAAAGAAGGCTTTCCTATTTCCCATTGTATAGATCAAGTTGGCTACAGGAGCCACACAGAGCTTTGAGTAGCACATTTTTCCGTGAGGGCTGTATCGTTTGATCATAGCAAAGCACGGGGACTGCTGGGTAATCTGAATCAGAGCTGCAGCAAAAGGGAACCAGGCAGCCTGCTGAGGCCAAGATAACCAAGTCACCCCCATCCCACCATTCCCCTCCCAGTAACAGACCTGGCTGTGGGGGGAAGCACCCATCTCCATTTACAAATTTGTCATGGAGGTTTTCATGTTGCTCCTAATTAACGCAAATTCTTCATTCAAAGGTCACCTATAATGATTTTAACAAATGCTTGCTAAGGCCAGTCCCTCTGTACTGATAAGATTATCCCAACTGCTTTCAAAACAACAAATTTCAAACATGCTTTGAAGGTGATATATAGAATTTTCTATGTAAGTCTTTGCAAGAGATGTAGCAATGTATGAACTCAATAAAGAGGACAGAGTTTTTGTTAGAAGACAGGACACATCTGCCTGTGATGCTGTTCACAGCCTTCCTCAGGAGACTGCAAATAGCAAAGAATTGGTGGGTTAGGTCACCTGATATCCAGAAAGATGACAGATGAACCCATGGACAGGTGAGTAGGTCATAAGGCAACCCTGAGCAGGACAAAGTTTAGAAGCTCAGCTTTTCACCAGGTACTGCCCCTGAAACACCTTTCTGGCACTTCCAGCCTCCTAACTTATCTACAGCAGCAAGCAGCCCTTCAAGTCTCCACCTTCTTCTGTTGACTCATCTTTCACTCTCCAATTCTGAACCAAATTTGGTTCTGGACTATGAAGAAGGCTCTGCAAGAAGATACATCCAAGCATTTTAACGCTTTTCACTGAAATCCTCTTGAAACTGAGGAAAGGTTTCCTCCTCGCTGACCTGGAGAAAAGGTCTTCAAAGCTGCAACTAAAAAAGTGCCAAACTAAAAACACTACAGACTGATTAAACACAAACTCAAGGCTACTACCTGTCACTGTATCCTGAAATGCAAGACAAATACTTTCCCATACTTTCACAAATATTGCCATTTTTCCATGCACTAGCAGTACTGGTAATAACTGAAAAGGTCGGTTTCAGCATCCCTGTATAAACAGAACATGTAAAAGTCTGTAATGTGAAATTGGAGCCAATGCTCTACACGGGGTTTATGTTGTATGTTTAAGTAAAAGCAGAGCACTAACTGAGGCAATTCCAATTTGGTTATTTATTTTCTGAGTCCTAGTGGGCAAGAATATAACTGGTTCTCATAGAAGCATTTGGAGAGGAATAAAAGAGAGCACTGTAAGTATACGTTGTTGCATTCAATAATGCTAAAAGAAAATGGTGGGGTGGGTGTTTTCTTGTTGTCATTCCCCATCACATTATCATCCCAGTCTCTCAAATGTTGAGTTTGAGAAAATGCAGCGGGCTCCTTTCTGCTCCATCTAGTACAGACAGGCCATGTGCCCATCCATTCACAAAACAGAACAAGGGATTTACGCAGTAAACCTTGGTTTTGCTTTTTCCGTTTCAAGTTTCCTTTCATTTTTGCATACTGAAGCACTGTAGATGTGATCACTTTTCCCAAGTACTCAAAAAAACTTTTAAACTTCCCTTCAGTGAAACTGCCATTGACAACAGTCCAGAGCTTTAAATTCCATATATACTTAGTCTGGTATTAACTGCCATAGTACTATTTCTAAATGCAACATTCATTCATGCAAATGCTGCCACGAACTTAAAGATCTCCTCTCCATCTCATGACTAAAAAGTTGGTTTTGAATTAGCAATTTTTTCTCACACGGTTATGTCAGTTTGCCATTAAGAAAGTTGCTCTTCCTTCCATCAGTTCAATCCTAGAATCCTAGACTAGCCCAGCTTGGAAGGAACCTCAAGAAATCACCTGGTCCAACCTTTTGTGGGAAGGAAAGCCTAGATAAGATTCTCTAGTTCCATGTCCAATCACATCTTGAAAACATACATGTTTAGGAAAAAAAATTAACAGAAAGAAACAAGCGAAAAAACTCCAATACCTAAATGACAAAGGGTTAGAGTAAGGAGTCTAAGGACCAAAAACTTCAACAAATCAAATCATAGCATATTCTTTAAGTAAATAAACCCCTCCATGTGCACAGACATCATAATAAGATAATAACTTTGAAAAAGCATTTAGAGAATTAAACACAAGTTACCCCATCATCAGCACATTTATGCTGATTAAAGAAAAGCTACTAAGCACAGCTGTTAGCAACAAAAACCAGCAAATCTTCAAGCACAAGACCTCTGCATTGAGGTGATGGGAACAACAGTACCTGTGACACTACTTTGTAGTTTGTTCTGTCAGTAGCTCGTTAACAAAAACATCTCAATCACATATTCTTAACTGCAGTTGCAGCATGTCACAACTCAACTCCTGTGATATGTTTATCACAAATGACAAGCTACACAGGGTACAATTCTCTTCTGCAGAAAAACAGCTGCAACTTTGGTTTTCCCATTATGTTTTTCATCTTCCTTATGTGCTGTCCATTACACCCTCCCAGTGGAAGTATCCTTCCTACTGGCTGCTTTTCAGATCTTCATCTTTCTTCAGAGGAAGAAAAATGTGAAGAGGCCATCTAACTCTAACCTTGGCTTAACAGCTTTATGCTCAATATACTTTAATGCAAATTAGTGCTACAGCAAGAAGCCATGGGAAGAAATCAGCACATCCTACATTTTCTCCTGGTACTAGAAAGGCTTTCCAGGACACTTACAACATAAGTTAGGCCTCATGTATATGAAGAAACTATCTTCGTCAAAGTAAGCCAAAGGTGAAGAACCTTTTACATACAAGGGGAGGGGGGGAAAAACGTACAAAAAATACCTAGCATACCACTTTAACACACTCTGCATTATTCACTGATAATGTAAAGTCAGATGGCCCAGAAGTCTCAGGCAACCTTTGATTTAAGCCAATAAGCCAGCTCTAAACAGACACACAGTTATGTCAACAAAAGAAATGCAGGCTAGTCAAACTCAGTGTTTTTACTGGCATTTTTACTGGGGCTAAATTTGGAAATTGTATCATTTTCAGAAATAGGAAAAAATGCTAAATACTTCTCTTTGACTACCAGAAAGCAAGAGAGGACAGAGTATGCACTCAACAGTTAGGTCTGCTACCTGTGAAATGGAGGTACACAACCTGGTGATAAATGGAAGTGCTCAAAAGGCTGAAAGCAGCTGACCATTTCGAAAAACTGATGGGCAGGAAGTTTCCAGCTACAATTTGCTGGTCAACAAACCCATGAAGAGAGACTAAGAAAACATTTCACCTGTTTCTATATAATACAGGAATACGAAAGGCAAGCCAGGATTGAACAAGTAATTCTGGTAGAAGAGAGGTAACAGGACACTGCTACTCTCGCGTTTTCAGTTTTAAAAATACATTTCTCTCAGACGAAAACTACCACATGTGAGTGATTAAAATATGTATTCTCCCTTTCCTGCCTATCAGCAAACTTTTTGGGCTGAATCACATAATAAACAAGCCACAGTATGACATGTAGGTGCTTTTTGGTTTGCTAGAAAGATCTGAAGAAAACTGAGAATAGAGATAAAATACACTGCAGTGAAGTCACTGTACTGAATTCATGACATCATAATTGTTGCCATGGCAACTAGCTAGTATCAAGCACAGAATACTGCCTTCACTGCAGAATCAAGGAGTACCCGTGCTGCCACAAAAATAAATGTTCTTATTTGAACAAAAATCCAGTCAACAACACAGGAAATAAGATATTACTGCAAGTGGACTGCTTTTTCTATACCTCTTGCTTTGTTCACCTTCTTAACACGGTGTCACATATAAAGAGGTCTGATATACATTATAAAAAGAGTCTAATTGAAAAAACTATGGTTTTCTTCCAGTGTTCCTCAATTTTTCCAGAAAAATTGTGTTTTCCTCTCCTATGCATATGAATGCAGTCATATACAACAAAACCCAGTTTAGACATGAAACAGAGAGAAAAAAGAATAAAAAAAACCTCCAGTAAACAACATTTTTCATTTCTTATTTCAATAAGCCAGAGATAGTCAAACTGGAACTGTCACACAGCAGCAGAACTAACCGATAAAGAACATATTCCACCTTTGGAGCCCATGGTTCCCTTTGTTTAAGGAGTGCACCAGCAGCGCCTTCAAACCCCAGTCGCGGTTTTTCATGCACTGACTAAACACAGAGCTTCAAATCTGCAGGGCTCCCACAACAGCTTCCTTGTAAATAAAAAACCTCAACCCTTTTCCTCTGAACAGTCCTATTTCACATGAGGCAGGTCTGCTATTTCCAGCTCCTCCCCATTCACAAATATAAATGCCCCAAAGACTAAAAAGCAGCGGTTGCCAATTTATCAGGTCACAATTATGTTTGTGAGTAGCACTTACATATGAAATGAGCAAGTGCCCCATTTGATGTTGCAAGCTGAAATATCTGTGGGAATAAATCAGTATTAAAAAGGCACATGAAGGAAAGCACATCTGAAAATTAACTTCCTCAAATTAACTTGCTGAATACAAAAGTCAAGAGCTGCAGGTCAGTAATGCAGATAGCGTTTCACAGTTCAACCTTATGGTTGATTAGCCCCAAAGAAATTGTTTCAAAACAAATTTTAACAAATAGACCACGCTATATAGTAAAGTATACTTATTTGTTACCTCAATGGTTCTTAAAGAGCAATCTATAAATTATTGCTGGACCAAAGAACACTTATACATAACTACATGTAATTAGTCAGTGTGTCTAAATAGTTTCAGTACACACTGATGGGGTTTTCTCAGCTTCTAAGAAAACAAAACTGCCCTAGCTACCAATTAACAGCACATTTCCACACTGGCTTGGTGCCCTTGTAGGACATTTTCTCTATGGGTATCAAGCACAATGATGACACCAAAAAGAAAGGCTAGAAGCACTGCAGTAATCTGTTCTCTCCAGCCTCTTTATAAAGACTGTCTCAATAAATGAGCACTGGACAAAGAGAATACAAACAATAAAATCAGGAGTTTCAGATACTGAGGATTAGTAGACAGTTGTATCCCATATGCTTCTGTCCTCAGTGTTTCTTAGTATTACTTCACACAACCAAGAATGTTGACTACTGCTCAAATGGTGACACCACAAAAATCCCAAGCTTAACTCATGTTCCACAATATGAAGTGTACTTGGGAAATTATTAGAGTTGACAACACATTCTAAGGAAATCATTGAGTGTGCCAATGTACTCCCTCCCACAGAAATGTAAGGAAATGAACAGTCTTTCATAGGTTTTTAAAAGCCTTAGGAACAGATGCTGCTTTTGGTGAATACAACTGTGATTCCAACCATATATCTTAATACACCAAATTCAGTTAAAACAATTGCCACAAAATGCAGAAAACTAAGGAAGTTGATAAAACCTCAAGCAAGGTACATCATAAATGCAGAATCCTCTTCTCTGCAACTGAGTATAAATTTAAGTGTCCATATTATACAATTCACAAACCAATCTGTGATATAAACACAGGACAAATGGCAATGACATTCCCTTCCTCGTTAGTACACACTGCATTTCCAGCTCTTACACAATATGAAATCACTGCTTAATAAATAATAAAAAAAACCCATCGTGTCTGAAGCTGATTTTGCTGTTCGAAAGATTGACAGATTAACTGATCCCTTAAGCAACTAACATGTCTTCTATGAGTGCACACAGAAAATTATGGATTATCTCAAGACTTTACAAAGCTTTTTATATGACTTTGAAATGAACTTGTTAAATTAGGTCTTGCCCAACAGTCCTTCTGTTAAGTCTAACTTTTATGTTAATACTAGATCGGGGAATGCAAAGATGTAGGAGCTGGCC
Organism: Peucedramus taeniatus; assembly: GCA_013400575.1. Taxonomy (NCBI): domain Eukaryota; kingdom Metazoa; phylum Chordata; class Aves; order Passeriformes; family Fringillidae; genus Peucedramus; species Peucedramus taeniatus. The sequence goes on from WBNO01010194.1 coordinate 166,312, forward strand.
CACCTCTGCACATGGTATTTTTTCTTGTATTATTCATGTATCACTCTTATAACAGAAGCAACAACTAAGAATGCTCTGCTAGGATCTGTAGAGATGCCCAAACCACTTGCAAACCTAACTAGAGACACCACAACACAAAGGAACACCACTTGTCCCTCCTCTCTCCCCCAGCAAATCAAGTTGAGAAAGGCTAGGGATATAAAGGATATAAGATGACAAACTATTATAACTCCTTTATTCAAACTTCCATATAGCAAATTCTTTCCACCATTGGGAGTCCATCATCCACAATTACAGGAAACTTGAGCATAAAAGCACTTAAATACAATGCTATATCCACTAAATTTAGCTGGTAGTTTAGAAATAGTTATATTTACTCAAGATACCATTAAAATTAGTTACAACATGTGCCTGGATCTATTTTCAATTTTAACTGTGCTGAGAATTATATTAATGAAATAGTTTTTTCTAACCAGGCATGGCTAAAGCATGACCTCAGCAAGTTTTGATACACTGGCCTTTATTCACACCTTAGCATATTTAGAACCAGTCCCTCAAGCACCACTGAACTGAATCATCTAAGATGCACCCACACTGCAACTGGGTTCCAAACCAAACTGAATCACAAAATGATAAAACACAGCATTCTAATTTCTTAGAACTGAGAGGAGATATTCTTTACAATGTCACTATCTCCCAGTGTAATGAGTAAAGGAACAGTCTGGAAATAAAAATAACTCAAAATCTACAGATTTCTGTAGTCCCTGTCTGTTGGATAATTCTCATACTCAAGACCCTCAACTTGTCTTAAGGAGTTGAGAATCTGCTCAGTTGTGGATCTCTTTCTTACATGAAGTAGTAACAAAGGCATTGAATTTTTAACACACACCCTCTTATATGCTCTCAAACTTTGACAGCAAAAGGAGCTGCCAGTTCTCCAACTCCCTGGTAGGGAAGCAAAAATTATCAGGAAAGCCTTTGGAGCAACCTCACACTTGCTCCCCAGAGCTGAAAATGTGCAGAGCAGACAAGGAACATCATCTCGGCTAAACTCTTTTCCGGTGCTCCTGAACAATTTAGGAAAGGAGTCAGGTACAAAACACTGGGAAATAAATGGGGAAGATACTTTCTTTTTGTCTGGAAGACTACTAAAATCACCATCCTGGCTCTGACCAGAGGTCTATCTACCTGACTCTCCTCCAACAACAGGCAACTACGAACGAGTATAAAAACAGGATAAGCACAAGGATAGTTCCTTTGATTACATCCCCAAATGCCAAGTTGCAGCCCAGCACCTAACTGAGACAGAGGTAAAGAACAACATGCTTAGCCCTTCTTTATAAAACTGAAAAAAGAAAAAGGGTGAATGGGTACCTGAAACATTTCTGCAACTTTAGAAGGCTTGCTTTTTTGCAAAACTGAGTAAAACCAATCAGGAAAACCAAACTGGAAAACCATCAGGTTTCTAGTTCACACTCTTCCACTTGATGTGTACTCACATGAGAACTTTTACTAGAAGCCTGTCTTACAGTCATGGCTACTTGGCCATGTTTGTCTAGGGCAGTGGGGGCCAGGGTTCATGCAGCAGTGCAGCCTGGAAGCTGAGATCTTCTCTTCCTTACCTTGGCACACCCATCCCAACCAAAGCAAAGCCATCCTGGCAGGAAACCAGGAGCTGAACTAAGGTTAGTGATGAAGAGATTCAAGCTGGGATGTGTGACACACTGTGACTGATTTGAAGTCAGAATCTACTAAACCTCAGACTAAATACGCAGAAATTCTCCATTGTTCCAAAAGATACTCCTGAACTCCCAAGTTTAGCTACCTTTGCTGCCATAAGCTGACTGAAATGGAACAGCAGGTAAAGATGTTCTTATTATAAAGTCCATTTAAAGGAAATTACTTTTAAGTTGCATGCTTCACTTGAGATACTAGAAATACAACAATTTAAATTGTGTAGTTCAGATCAACATAAATTCATTAAAAACAGGAAAGTATCATTGCAAAGTCAGTATTAAAAGGGTACATTTCCAACACTGCCAACAGATACCTTCTTTCAGAAACAAATGTTACAAGTGGAAAGCTACTGTTCCCTCTGCTCAACTACCGCCAGTCTCCTCATACAATCCTAGCGCATTTATGCAAGAAGCCAGGACAGTTTTACAGAGTCTCTATCAAAAGGGACAACAGTCCACAGAGTCATGGCCAAATACTTACCATGCTCATGTTCCCTCTTCTTTTGGGCAGCAGCCCACCCTTCAACTGGATTAAGTGTAACATGAACTGTACCCTCAGGTGTGATGACAAAGCAACTCCAAGCATCCCTCATAGGTTACAATCTGAATAATCTGGGCTACTTTAGGTAATTCAGATCACAGCCTTTAACCAGCTGATTTTAATTGAAATGGATTGAAAAATACCCAAATGGAAATACCTACTAACAAGTGCAGAGGAACAGGAAACACCAACAATCAGAAAGGTCTTCTACTACTGCAATCAGAGCTAGAAGAAGCTGTCCCCAGCCCAAGCTTTCTGTTACTTTTTCCAAAGCATATGTACATGCAGGTGTGTGTACATGCATGGGAGGATGGGGTGGGAAATGCTCCCAGAGGAGCTGGTAGGGAGGGGAAGCAGCATTTACTGGCATATCCACCTCTCTGCAGCCCTAGAAAAATTCAAGTAAACTCACATTTGAAAATTCAAATAAAAGCAATAACCTACTAAAGATCAGCAGGTAAGAAACAAAATCATGAATACTTAGAAATAAATCTTTGCCAACAGAATTCCTGAAAGAAACTTGAATCTCATTTCCCATTCAGTAGACTGTATTAACTAATAATGTAGAAATGAGTGATTCAAACATGTGAATCATTTCTACCTGTATTCACTGCATACTCCTCTCCCTCTGCTGCAGCCAAGTAGTATAAAGCCACAACTTCACACTGGTATGGTCAGGCACAAATTACTAAGTCACATGGTATTTTTCAAATAAAACTGAATCATCGAAAGGACAAAGAGAACAAACAGCAAAGGAGCTCACTGCAAAAAAGATGGTGACTTCCTAGCAGCCCTCAATGAAAAGGAGGAGGAAAAAGAAGCAAGCTACACCTCCAGTCTGATTCAACAGGTTTTTCTACACTTATTTTTAAGTCTTCAACTGTATTTACTATTTTAGTAACTCAGATGTTCATATCTTCCTTTTCCAAAGCTTCATGCCCTATCATACAGTGTCAAACATGCTATATATGCTACTTCATCTCTATACAGCCAAATCAGATTTCTGGGAAGAAAAAAATAAAAGGAATGATGAGCAAAAGGTTTCTTGTCACAATATTACAATTTATAGAAAAGATAAATCTGCCTCAGAGTGATCGTATTAAATGGCTGAAGCACTTATGCTTGGGTTTGGTGGGGGATTTTTTAAGGTTGCTTTACAAGGATGTCAGTCCAAAATTTAGCAGAAGTAATGGTGTCTGTAATTTCCCAAGTACTTTTGTCAATATGTCCTTTAAAGCCACAGTCCTTTCTAGAGACATGTCTCACTATAAGCAGCACTAAAATAATGGGAACTACTTAACGGTCTCATCCACTATTTTTATTGGAGTTTCTGCCCTTGCTACCATTAATGCAATCATACCTATGACAGTACAAACCACACCAAATTTTCAGCATCTATTGGTTTGCAAGCTGCTATTCTGCTTAGGTGCAGTTCCATCTCTGGCTTCCATGATCTATGCACAGCCTACTGCTACAAGAGAAGGTGCAGTGTAATGCCCACAGCTGTACATTCTCACCCCTTCCCTTTGGCCAGTACCATTTTAAATCAAGTGCAGCTCATCAACTCAATCAACTGTGGTTTCACAGTGGTTTATATCAATCTAAAAGCAAAGCTATATAACTAAGCTAACTAGAATACTGCTGCTTTTGAAAGGAGGAAGCTTCCTTTCCCCTCCTTCTTTCCCTTCCCTCCACTTTCACTCAATGGCTCTTCCTACCCCCTTGCCTGCACTTGAAGGTCTTTGTGCAGCCAGTTTCATAAACCAAAGACATAAAATGATGTGGAGCTAGTTTTCCACCAGGTTAGCAAGTTAACCCGGAGCATCCTGGAATCCAGTTAAGTCCTAGGACAGGTGCCAAGTAAATGGCAGGATCACATGGCTGGGAGCATGAGTTCCCATTTATGCCAACAGGAAAGCCATCAAAGAGAATGAAATTATGAGAAGACTTGGGTCAACACGTGTGCTTCTTGTTCCCTTCCTTGATTGGTACTGCTATTTGTCTAATCTCATAGTAAGCCTGTTCAAAGAGCTAAACCATCAAAAAACCTATTCATTATTTTTGGCGAGGCTTGTTTTCTGCCAATTTAATGCCCTGAACTAGCTCAGCAAAGGAATCCAGCAAGCATCTGCACCAGTGTAGGGAAGGAGGCAGGAACACACAGGGAGATGAGGACAGGCTGGGGCTGATTTAAGCTGTCACTGAACCGCATACCCTGGAGCAGATCTGCATCACACCATAGTTAGAACTGACAGTAATCTGCGCCTGTACAACGGGAGGCCTCCATCGCTGACAGGAGTGTGCCAACAGTGCCAGCACTGAAACATCCTCAGCAAAGTTCAACCTGGGCACCAGCCTGGATGATTGCATGTAAAAGCACAAGAATCACAGCTCTCTCACCCTCAGAGACACTAGGAAACATTAGCTAATTTTTCCCCCAGCAACACCCCTGTGAAAATGTGCTCTATAATTCCCATTACACAGATTTAGCCCAGAACAGCAAAGCAAGCAAAATTGGTGACAAACTCAGGATTGGAACCCAGTAAATCCTCTACACCAAACCAACACTTCATCACTCAACTGTGTTATTAACCCTAAACGAATTCAATTAGTCAGTAGCAGTCTATAAAAAACTCCTTTTGCAAAGACTTTCTAATGCACTATAAAGCTCACATATATAATACAGTTAACAAATGTACGTATTTCCTAGATAGTTGTGAAATAAGAAACTAGGGAAAGGAATAATACTGAGATCTTAAGTAATTATTTCCTTTTCTACAGAGAAAAATAAGTGCACATGAAGCAGCATGAGGGCCTATTCACACAATTCAAGAAATTTAATGCAAAGAGCTACAGAAAGGAAAATACATCTACGGATTCTTTTTCTCTCAGATTTCCATTGTAAAACCATTTCATGTGAAATGCCAGCAATTATTTAATACACCCTAACCGAAACCAGTATCTTCCCTTAAATTTATCTCCTACACTTAGCCCAACAATTCCCACACTTAACTTGCTCTGTATAACAATGAAGCACATTTGGAAAAGGGGGGGATTTGTTAACACAGAAGCAAATCTCTGCAGTAGTGAACAGCCAGCACTGTAAGTCTATCCAGCAACACAGATAGTCTTTCATTCACATTCCAGCTTAAGCACAGCCAAGCACATCACATTTGGGACACTCAAGTCATACTTAATTTTGTTCAACACCTTCTTTTGACAACAGCTTTGTCACCAAGACTCAAAATACGTATGTCAAAAAAGACAGTCATTTGCCAGGACTGTCACTGATTCTCTCAAGATAAAAATAATAAAGCTGTAAGTGCAAGGAGTAGAGGCTGCCTAATTGTCAGCTGTATAAAGTAGAAGTATGAAGATTATTGTCCTGAGGGCAACAAGAGTTTAAGAGGAATAGAAGATGACGCTGCAACCTGTTTTGAAATCCTGAATTCCACAGGAGTCAAAATTTGAGGAAAGCAAATGAAAACACAGTGCATGCTACAAAAAACTACTGCTAATTTGCCAGAGAACCAGGAGGGTAAACAAACCTGCCTACGAGGGACTTGCACCCTATTTAACAGCAAGAAACTGGATGACAGCTCAACCCAACAAAAACATCCTGGACAGCATGGGCAAAACATTTACTCCAGAACTCTTTGCATCCTCACACAGCTGGATATAAAGAAAACAGCAAAAGTGTGCTACTCTAAATGTGGAATTTACCGCTTGAAATCTGACAACTATTATTTCAGTGACAATGGTATGCCAAACCTCATTTTTCTGGGCAATAAATTATTATGATCAAGCCAAAGTAGGAATAGCACTTCTTCACACACAAGAGACTCCTGACACAGAGTATGCTGGTGCTTCCTTGGGCTTAACAGACAGACCAAGGTGAAAGCAACCTCACCGATCCCGTCAAACGAGGCACCTCCAGACATCGCCACCGTCGCTCGCCAAGACAAGCATTCACAAGGTATCCACATCCAGCATCAGGGAGCCAGTATTAACTTTTACTGCTTGAATTACAGCTGCAGGCTAATCTTGGAGAAATTGATAGTGACAGCAAACCTGAGATTTTTTTTTTCCTATTTAAATAAGAGCTTAGATTTTCTCCCCTTCCTTCTGGGAAGCAAGAGGGAAGCTCTAGCATCTCCGGTTTTAAAACCATCCTGACACACACCTTCCCAATTCTGCTTCACATGCAGCAGCATGGCTACTGGCATAGCTTGGCCTGTTTTCCAACCAGCTGTCAGACTGCTTAACCTTGGTCAGTTTTGAAAAAGAGAAGAAAAAAAAAGATAAGATAAAAAATGCAGCATCACCTTAATAACTAAGTAGATGTAATCAGGCGGTGGAATTATTTCACAGAAGGACACTTCCTTCTGTCTCTAATAAATTAAAAGCTGAAAAGACAGCCAAAATAGAGTATATTCTCCTGATAAAAAAATAGGAAGCACTATAACAGTAGCACAACCCTTCATTCTCACAACAGCCAGGTAGACAATAGAGAAGAAAAAGTTTCTTTTATTCTCTGACCCATCACACACAAAGATGGTCCAAGGAGCAGCTTAAAATCTGACACCTGCCTGTGACAAACTAACACAGAAGTCTGAGACTCAGACAAACGCTCAAGACTGAGCAGTAATACCCACACAGCAGTCAGGGCACCTTCTGACAAGTGAAGGTGATACCAAGGTTTGGGAAAAGGTGCATTATGCTAACATGTTACCTATGGGCTTCACTGGTGAAGACACATTTCTATCCCCTGCACATTCCAGTAAAATTTTAAGCTGCAACACAGGCACACAGATACATGTTTGAGAGAAATACATCTGTATTTTGGCGTGTAAATACCTGAATTCAGCGTTATAAACCCCAGCTCAGCCATAACACTGCACAAGGCCACTGTCCACTATTCCATTCTATAAAAATTACCAAAACACCGGTGACAAAGAAATTTTGCTTGCAAGATGCAATGTACATTTTTATCATGCTGGATAAAATATCTACAGTCTCAGCAGTGGTTAAATTGCTGCTATAAAGGAAATTGTCCTCAGATAAATGGTTTCCCTATGAGAAGGTTTCAGTGCTACACCTCACCCCAGGTCAATAAATCAAATTAACTGCACCTTGTCCTCTGGCCAATGACATCATCGGCTTGACCACATCTTGTGAAGCGAGTGCAAAAACATATGCTATTTAAGGCATGAAATCATATTACTGCTTTTTGTCCAGCCAGCCTTGTGCTGTTGGTCTGTGAAACAGTCAGTCACCTGAACAGTCTCATTACAGCTTCTACAGCTTTTTTTTTTCCTTCTTGTATTCAGGGCCTGTCTTTGCCGAGGGTGAAGAAAAAAGGATAAATAATCTGAGTCGTTATTTTTTAAATCAAAATGCTTTTCATTAGCTGCAGTGCAGTATTTTGTGACAAATTAAATTTAGAACCAAACTACGAAATACGCCATCTGCACTTGCACGTGAACGCTCTTCCTAGTAGTGTTTCAAAGATGTTTACATGCTAATCTGGCACTGCTACTCTGAAGTACCCTGCTGTTTGGTCCTTTTTCTCCACAGGGTGAAAACAATGGTCACTAATGAAAACCTACACGGTTTTATTTGAAACCCATCCCTGCATAAATATTTTCTATTTTAAATTACTGTCGCCCCCTAATCAAATAGTCCATTTGTTTTATTTCTAAGTAGACTAATATCTGGTTTAAAACTGAATTACTCCAGACAATTTAAGAGGATTAATTTCAATTTTCACTTGGCGTTCTTAGGACACAATCACAGAAAACTTATCTTCCTTTCTAGACCCTGTACTGCCTAGTGGTATCTTCTGTCTTGAAAGCAAAATCTAAATGAAAGAGAGAAAAAAAAACCTCAACCCAGAACAGTCAAAGATACAAGCAGTGACAAAAGCATCTGACACACTGCACTGTTAGACCTCATCCACATTAAGCAAAAAGAAGGTGAATAAGATTATCTTCAATGTATTCAATTCTGTTTGTGTTCAGAGGGAGGAGGAAAGCTGTTTAGATTTTGAGTGTGTCTTCTATAGCTCTCTCAGTGCCAGGAAACGTAAATTAGAAGCAACTCTCCTTTAAGGAAAAGAATCAAGGACAAAGGGACCAAAAATGCCCAAGCCTCTGAAAAGCAGATATGAAAGGAACAGCTTTACAGTCTTGAGTTGCTATAAATTAAAAATAAGCTCCTTATTTAAAAGACATGAGTGTTTGAGAATCTATGAGCAGATCTGATGCTGCTCAAGCCCCAGGAGGGTTTTGTTTTTGCTGGCAGGGGTGGAGTGGAGATGGGGGGGTCATTTTGGTTATTAGTAAATAAATCAAGCAGCAGAGTGAGGCCTAGGCGCTTGCCAGAGGAGCCGGGGCCTGGCTCTCCCCCTCCTCTCCTCACACAGCCTGGGTTTGATCTCGGGGCCCTGTGGGTTTGCCAAGAAAATTTAAAAAAAAAAAGCGAGAGAGCGAGAAAGAAGAATCATATTGAACCACAAAAGCACATGGGGCGAATGTAAAATATAAACACGGCGTTGGGCTCTGAGTGGCTGTTATTAAAGGTCTGAATTACTAAACATGAGAGGCGGGGAAAGCCGGGCGGCCATTTCAATAATATAAACCTCCCCGAATTAGACATTATTCAAATGAGAAGGAGAGAGAGGGAAGAGAGGGAGAGCGCGGGGGAGAGGGACAGGACCGGCACCGCCGTGCCCTGGGGCAAAGGGGGAGCGGGGCAAACACCGCCGGGGCAGATCCGGCCCTCGGGGCGAGCGGACCAGGCCCTCGGGGCTGGGGGGCAAACCCAGCCCTCGGGGGGGTCCCTCTCCCGCCGGAGAAAGGCTCGGGGGGGCTCTGCCCGCGCACCCCGCAGTCACCCCCCACCGAACCCGCCCCTTGCGAGGGGAGGGGGGGAGCTTTAAATGAAAAAGCCGAACCACGCTCTCCCCCTGCCCCCCTCCCCGCACCCACCCACCCCACGCTGCAAGGCCCAGGCTCTGGGGAAATAAACCCCGGCTCGGGGGGGTGAGGGGGGGGGTGCTGCGGGGAAGG
>WBNO01010194.1:176345-245437 GCA_013400575.1 Peucedramus taeniatus
CCCAGCCGCCGGCGGGTGATGGGGGGAGGCGCGTGCGCACTGAGGCGCCCCCCGCGCGCCCCCTCAGGGCACGGGGCGGTCCGACCCCCCCCCAAGAAAAAAAAAAAAAAAGGTCCTCCCCGTAGTCATTAGGGGCTTTTTTGTGGTTGTTAAATCTAGGTAATTTACAGGGGACAAATTGAATGTTTTGGGGTAAAAAATCTGAGGTAGAGTGGAGGGAGAGAATGGACGTACTGGGGTAAGAACAAGGTTATCTGTAGTGGGCAGGAAGGAAAGGTTTTGGGGATAAAACTTCAGGGGAGAGAATGAACATTTTGAGGTGAAATTGAGGTAATCAGGAGTGGACAGGAAGAGGAAATTTTGTGAGTAAAATCTGAGTTAATCTGTAGGGGAGGGAAGTGACATATTGAGGTAAAACCAAAGCTGGCTATCAGTAGTGGATGGGAAGGGAAAATTGTGGGGCTAAAACTTGAGATGGTCTCTAGTGCAGAGAATGGACATATTGAAGTAAAAATGAGATAATCACTAGTGACAGGGAAAAATCTGGGAGGAGAACTTGAGGTCATCTGTAAGGAAAAAATAAGTATTTTGCAGCAAAAGTCTGATTGAATCTTTAGGGCCAGAATGAACAATTGGGGGATAAGCTAAATGTAGCCATTGGATTTTCATGCTGGGTCATGCAGGTAATTATCAGGGACAAAATTCATATTTTGGAGGTAAAATCTGAGGTGATCTGTAGGGGAAAGAATGAAGATTTTGAGGTAAACTGAGGTAGTGGGCAGGTAGGGAGATTTTTGAGGGGTAAAGCTTGGAATAATCTGTGGGGGACAAGTGCCTGCCAGGAGCCTCCCGGTGAACAGCCGCTCCAGAGGCGCTGTGTCTGCGAGTGGTGGTGTGGAAATACCCGTCTGGATTGCACCTGCACCAGGTACTGCCCCAGCCCTGGGCAGGACTAAGCCCCTGTGAATAAAGAGGAATTGCATCCAGGGAAAATGGAACCGCAGAACCCGTGGTTCCCATGGAGGAGGGTGCCGGAGCGAGGGTCTGGTTTTCCTCCGGAAAAGAGCGATTGCACGGAAGCGATTCTCCTCTGTTCAAAAAACCCCACCCCAACATTCCCTCGTTCTGGGCAACCCAATGCTCCTGGGGTGCTTTTCTCAAATACTTTATCCTCTTACACTTCCCGCGTCAAATTGTCCTGGAAGGGGAGTCGGGTTTCATGCCTCCCTCGTTAAAGGGGAGTAAATATGAGACCAGAGGGACCAACAAATAAAATTAGCTTTAGATTCAAACCTTCCAAATCAGGACGAACAATTAGCCAGAGTGGCAAAACTTTGTTAATTCCTGACAGATTTGGCAGAGTAAAAATAAAACTTAGTCACATTTTAATATTGCGTAAATACATGTTACCCCTGAGCTTTGTAATGTATTTTCAGAAAAAGAAGGAAGGGAGGCTGGTATAGAATGGCATTCATTAAGGACTCGGTGTTAACGTTTTCCAAGAGTCATTAACTCAGATGGGTCAGAGTCCAAGCCAGATTTTCTTCTGGGGGTGCAAAACATTGTGGAGTAAGAGGAACTGCCGGGGATCTGTTCTTGCATGCTGTTGCTGAAGAAATTAGGAGTCGTATCAGAGACAGCCACTAGATTTTTTTCATTGGTAGGAGAGAGCCAAAAGGAAAGGCTGAATGAGGGAGACAGCAGGGTGTATCTCCAAGGGGTGAATCAGAAAGGTAATTTTGTCATTTTTATTTAAAAGTAAGGTCCTCTGGTAATGGGATTTTTTTTCTTGCCATCCTATAAAATAACCTCTTGTTATTGCAGAAAACACTAGCAGAAATGGACTGCACTGTGAAAGAGCAAAAACCTTCCCCTAACACCAGTCCTACTCATGCACATTCATTTGCTGACACCCTAAACCAGCAATTAAGCACTTTGTCTCCCGAAGATCTGTGTTGCACTCGCAGGAGCGAACATGTAAACAAAGGCATATTGTCGTGCTCCTCTTCAGTTCAGCCATGATCCTCGCGGGCCAGTTAATCCAGTTTTATGGCCAGGTTATACCAGCACTGCAGCACGCAGGGGCTGCACCAGGACAGATAAACGTGTAGAGAAAGGGCTGCCTAGATTAAGACTCTGCACAGCTCTAATCCTGCCTACGCTGAATATTCCCTCCCGTATCTTTCTATCTCACCCAAAGACTCTTCTCAGTCCGGCATGCCACTTCCCAGTAACCTCTTCCCTGATCCCAGTAGCTTCTTGCTGGGGAGAATTTGCTCCCATTACCACACCTGATTTAGCCTTTGCTCTCGCTCAGCTTCTGCACACTTAGCTGGAACCCACAGCTACCGCAGAAAAGATGTCTGAAAACAAGTACTTGCAAGTGGTTTGGTGTTTTTATTTTTGGTGGGGTGTTTTTGTTTGTTTGTTTGGGTTTTGTTTTTTGGTTTTGTGTTTTTGTTTTTTTTTTTTCCTGTCATTTTCTGGTAGTTATTAATCTGCTCTGTGTTTTCTAATTGACCACCTATAAAGAGAACTTAATTCACTCAAGCCACATAGGTGCTCTCCCTCTCCCTGTAAAGATTAGTCTGGATCTATGTCTGCATCCTCTCCTCTAGTTTTTTTTGAATGCATCTCTATCTGATGCCTTCCCCAAGGTGTCATACATCCCTGTGGCTATATATCCAGGAAAGCTGGCCAAATCATTAGCAATGAATAATTTATCAGATAAATTTTACCTCTCTTTCAATTGTGAGTGCCACATAGTGCCTGATTGGTGTCTTACTCATGAGCAACTTGCTGGAAATACTTGAAATTTGAGATAATTGGACACAAAGATGATACAAGGCTTAGTCCTACGAGGAGCTGAGCATTCTGGATTCATTTCACAAAAAGACATAAGTAAGAAAGTTGGTTGTTCAGCTGCAGTCAGTGAGACTGGGCTCACACTGGTGGTGAAGCATGCACTGAAACAGAGCCCAAAGCAGCGAGCAGCAAGCAGGACCCTGTGATTCTGTTCTCTGGCTCGACTTGTCAGCCACACAGAATTGCCTCTCACAGGGATTTTGCTTTAAAAATATTTTCTGGCAGTGTAAAACAATACAGTGTTCAAAATCAACACCACATGTAAAAGGAAGAAATGGTATCTGATGATCTTTTAAAGCTCTGCAGCGTATCTGTGTCCATTGTTTTGATGTTGAACCAGATACCTCTTAATTCCTAACCCTAATTGGCCTGCTTGACTTGTGCCCATAACCCCAAATTTTCTATGATTGCTATGTGACCTTCTGAATTTTCTATCTCCTGCTAGAATTAATTCAGTACTGTTTCACAGCCATTTTTTTTTTTTAAGGTAGGGAGGCAGAGGACAAAAGAAACGTGAGGTGGGAAGGCAGGGAGCAAAAGAAACACAAATCACAGTATTTAAGCAAAAAGCACATTGGGAAGGAAATTATCCTTTTCATGAAACAGCTCTAGTGTATAGGGAAATTAAGAGCAAACTTATCTGCTCTGCTCCAATTCCACCGTGCCACTCAGATGTGAATCCCAGATGCTGCTTTTCTCACACGATGTCCCCCTTCTCTCTATCCTGTTTTCTTCACAGGAGATTTCTCTCCTGCAGAAGGGCCTGTTACTAGAATCACGTTTAGTTCTGCTTTCCCTTTGGTCATCCAGATAATTAGAGGCTTCTGGCTCAAAACAGTCATTCTTTGCCCCTTGTGTTTTCATACATACGTCTTCAAAAACCTCTGTATTCTTTTCACTTGGGGACTGCACAGATTGTCTCACATTTAATTAAACTTATCTGTGTGTTTCTGTCTGTTTCCTATTTCTCATCGTCATACACAACCTGACAGAGGAACCGGCAGCCTCCCTGCTACAGTGTTATTTTTCGAACATGCTATCGATAGCAAAAGACACTGTGTTTCAAATACCTCGCAATTTAGAGAGCTGCCAGGGAAAGAACGAGGGGAAAATAGGATTTGTACCTTCTTGATTGAGGAGGAGAAGTGAAGGAAAGCAATGTAAAGACTGTGCATAGTCCCTCCAGTGTCACAGCCGACATTAGTGGGACACAGACTTGCACCTAGGTGCTCGGAGGCTGTGCAGTTCAGTACTTTAACCACAAAGCTGTTTTTCCTTTCTCTCCTGTGTTGCTCCCCGCCCTTCTCCTGTTCCCAAGCATGGAAAAGAGTCCACCCTTATCCCCAAGGCTTGGGACCCACCATTACCATCTCTTTCCATTATTATACTTTCCCTCCTCTTCAGATCTCCTTCCTACGCACCTTGTGAGTGCTGAGCACGAACAGCAGAAGAGAAATGGAGACTGTCCACTGCATATATTGGCTGTTTTTTTCCCCTTGCACACTCCTCTGGCTGCCTTTGACCAGATTGCTTTCTGCCTTCAGTTCTGACCCTATTCTGTTGTCTCTGGACTGGAGAAAGGATGACCCTGAATCTCTTATTTCTGAGAGTTGTTGCCACTCTTCTGAATCTTAAAGATAATAAAATTATAGCTGGAAAGTTGTACCATCTCATAATACTCTGCCCCTCCCAAGTGCAGCTAACTGCTTTTTTGGAGATAAGAAATGGAGCACGGACAAAAAGAAGCACGTTTTTCATTTTCATATTTTAAAAAAACCCTGTAATTCAGAACCTTCACACATCCTCAGGAAAGGGAGAGGTAATTACTAAAAGGACACTTATCTTTTCAGGTGGGTTTTTCAATCTATTTCTCACTCTCTGCTGCTTTGCCTGCACTTACTTTGGCTCTAGCTCAGTTTTTTGTATGCATTTCAGTAGCTGTCATCAAAGCAGCTTCTGAGCCTTCTGATTTTAACCAATTACATCTTAAAAATCACCAGCTTTCGGAGGTTTAGGAAATTATTGCTGTGCTTTTTTAGCAATGGTAAACTAAAGCAGAGAAATTAAGAAACTTGTCTTCGGTTGCATGTGTAGCTGGGCAGCCCAAGAAGACAAGCCCCCAGTTCTCTCTTGTGCCTTGATTGAAGGACCCTGTTCAGCAGTTATTGTTCCTCTCCCAGAGACCCACAAGGCTGGCTGCATCTTCACCTGTTTCTCTGCTCTGAGAGGGACAACAATGAGGTCCTACAACTTGATTCAGAACTCTAAGGAGTGGGATTTGCAATTGCCTGATTCGAGTTGCCACTCAAAACTGTCATAAATCTGCTTTCAGCATTTTTCTCTTCCTCCCCTTGCTACAGCAAAACCCTTAAAAATACCTGGTTTTTGTTAGGATGATTACTAAGACTTGGGAGAAGCTCAGATACTAAAGCAAGAGTGCCAGCAGTGTGACAAACTCGGGTAGAAGGGCAAATTCTGGTTTGTACCTATATGAAAACCAGAGCTGAACTGCTTTTTTCTGACCAGTTGTACAGCACGCTTTCTGCTGTAGACCTTGGGAATACTTTGGTGCTGCTTACATGAGGAACCAAATTGTTTTTGACCTCAGTGAAGAGGGGGCCAAGAGGGACACATCTGATGCCTTTTAGCAACCGCAAGGTTTTCTGTAGAATAGACATAGCCTATGAAACAAACACACAGCTGGAGTTAGGGTGCTTTTGAAAACATTGTCTTTATTCTCTACCTCCCTTTCTTCCAGGACAGCTCTTTGCTTATTCCCTCTTCAGAAAGGGACTTTTCTGTCACACAGCCTAGCCTGGCTGGAGATTAGGGATTCTCTCTGCCCCTTCATCCTTGAATATTTCCTTTTAATTTCACAGTTTAAATTCCAATTGTGTAATTACATTCTGCCTACCCCAAATTCCTCTGTAATTTCAATTGGACACGGTGTCCTTCACTGTCTAGGCAGAACTCTTGCAGTGCTGTGGGGCACTGTTAATAGGCTGCCACGCTCCACTCTAGTCCCATTTCATGTAAATGGGGAAAGAGAATGGACCTGGATCCCTTTGAACTAAAACTGCTGCTCCATATAGGCGAGACAGGGGTTGCTACAGAGTGACAAGGCAGTCTTGCCCCGTGGCAATACACTGGGCAGTTTTTACAATGCCTCAGTCTGAACAGATTTTTGGAGTAAAAGTCTAAATCTGTCTGGAAGTATTTCTCCCCCACAACACCATACCCTTTGATCACAAATAAAGCTGTACAGGGACACCCAAAACACTACTTCACTGAATTTATGTGGCCTGAGAGTACCTGCTCGGACCGTTTAACATGGCAGAAGTGCCATAGTGATTTAATTTAGGTCCAGGGAGTTGTGTAGCAATGAGAGGGCACACAACACAGATGCCTAGTTCAGTAAAATGCTTTACAAGAGCTGGCAAGTCCCATGCATTTTATGACCCAACCCTAATACTTGCTGGAGATTTTGCTGTGTCAGCATTTCCCTTCAATCCTTACACTGGTGGTGATCACCTGAGTCCCACATCCCAACTTGTTTTATCACAACATTCCTTTTTTGTGTGTTGGTATCTGCTTTACATCAGTGTGAAATAATTTCTAATTCTCCTGCCTCCTTCTTGCTTTCAAGTTCCTTCTTCACCATGGCACAGGTGCTTACTTAGTCAGCGTGCCTGTGTGCAGCCTTTCAGGTATCAGAGACATTCATCTTTCAGATTTTTCACCACCTTCTGCTGTGGTTTTCTGTGGGAAGGGAAGGGAAGGGAAGGGAAGGGAAGGGAAGGGAAGGGAAGGGAAGGGAAGGGAGCACGTGTGGGTTGGGAGCATGCTCCTCCTTTGCCTTGTCTCATAGGACTTCGTCTCTCTGTACACACTCTCTGGCAAGCTCAGAGAAAGGAGTTGTTCACCAGGTTTAGAGTGATGTTCTACACAGGTCAGCAAAAGGAATTAGTTTACTTTAGATACTGGAATTATTTGATGTTTGATCATCTTCAGCCACAAGCCATACTCTTTTCATCATGTGTACACCACTGTCAGAGGAACATGCGGCTGATTCCATAACTGGCAACAGAGTCCTTTAACAAAGTTTATTTCCTTTCACTGCAAGACTACCCTAGGTAGTCGTCCTACTACAGAATGATAAATCTTAACTTGAAATAAACATCCAGCTCCTTGCTGGCAGTGCTGTATCTACACAGAACCCTAGTTACTTTGAATTTTGATGGGACTTCTTTATATATTCCAGACGTTTGGTCCTGCTCCCAAGGGATGTCTTTATACTTGCTCCCGTGTTGGCAGACCCGAGGCTGCTGTTTGCATCTCTAGCAGCAGATAGATCAGGTGAGATCAAGGAGACCATATTTCCATGTTTCCTTGCTTAGCTTACACTGTTAAAAGTGAGTTGTTGTTAGGAGGAAACAGAGCATGTAATAACTTGAGTTGGGTTTTATTTGGCTTTGAGTCATAAATCTTAAAGGAAAGGAAAGAGCCATCATGTTCATCCCCAAGTTTGTCATACAATCAGCAAGGGGCAAGGCAGTAGTGTGGGCAAGAAAATGAAACATGTGAAGGTACAAGTGCCAGCGGGGGGAAGTCACTGTTGCTTATTGTCAGTTTTGGTGTGACACAGAAAGTTCAGCTAATCCTCTTAGTTACAGAGACACACGGGTGGGGGGAGATTGTTATCTCAAGCAATTTGCTGGCTCTACTCCTTTTTTCCTTCGAGTTTCTTTTCGCCTAATTGAGCAGCATTTCTTCCTGGGACTCGTTTGCAATAATCCTGGGGCCTCATCTGGGAAAACACTGAAAAATATAGAAAGGAGAAGCAGCCCGAGCAAGGCAGCTTGTATCACCGTGAGTTTCTCTCTTCAGAAAGGTACCAGGTTTGGCTCCAAGTGCTGAGGATTAAAAATAAGATAAAGATTCAAAGTGAAACAGAACAGTCTGTTAATCAGGGCAAGTGATCTCTCTGAAAGTTGTATCTCACCCATGTGCTAGAAGGACAGGTAATTAACTGCCATTCAGAAAAATGAGGACCTTGGTGGTCTGAGGGTGGAGCAAGGGCTGAGAATTCCACTTGAGTGCATCAGAAATGTGTTGATTCCATTTTCATTGCCAAAGGCATGTATCTGCAGTAAATCTAATCAAGAGTCAAAAGGTGAACGAGAACAATAACTGGGGAGTTTGTTTTTATTTATCCAGGAGATAAGGATTCAACAACAGGAATAGAATGAGAAAAAGGCACCTCTTTCTGAGCAGACAATTATTCCACCCACGCTAGCTTGCTCATCATCAAGGTTTTAATATTCTATTACTAAGGCTATTTAACAATTTCTCAGCCTCAAGGCTGCTAATGTTTGTGCAGATACTCTGCCAACTGCCACAGGTGTCTTTTTACAAGAGACCTGAATAATTAACATGGGATAGTCCTGAAGATGGCAGCAGCCAAGAGCCATTCTTCAGTAGATTCCACACCTTCTTCCTGGTGCTGGAGCAGGGTTGGTATTACCAACATTTGAATACATTTGAAAACTCGATTTCCATATTTCCATAAGACAGAGCCTTAGTCCTTGAAGGCACAGATTGTTTCTAGGGAAGTAAAGGCTCTGTTTCCCAAGCCCCAGTGATTCCCCCTGGAGAAGTTTGGTATCACTCTTCAGCTGGCTGCATTACTAAGGTGCTGGAAGTAGTTATGCCAAAGAAGAGGTGGCTGAACAAGTGGTGTGGCCAGTGCAAACTGTTCAGCTCATAGCCTGATACATTTACTAATGTAAATCTGATTTCAGCTGATACCAATTTACTGTGATATCCTGGACTGAGAACTGCAGACATGAGTGATTTAATTCAAGATCATGTCAATGTATTTTGCCGTGGTGGCTAAAGAATTTATTACTTCTAGCTGTGGAGATTGGTTACCTTTTCAGCTGGGATGGCTAAATCAAGCAGGGACTGCCAGAGCCATCAGATGAGAAAGAAAGGGCCAAAGTGGACATCAATCACAAACCAGTTGTAAAACAAGTACTATAGTGCTTTTAAGAGAAAAGATGTTCTGCTGATGTCCTGCTAGCACAGGACAAGTAAGTGAGGAGCTTGGTATGTATGTTGTATCTAGACATTCTTTTTGACTTTGTCTTAAGTTCTTCAGTCTCTCTCTAGTGTTGCTAATCTGGGCCTTTGGAACACCTTTGAGCTCACAGCTCCAGAGGCCATGCCTGGACCTGGCCTGTGACACAAACACAGTGCCTGTTGCTGGTTTCCAAACAAAGGAAACCCCAAGGCTGGATGAAACAAGACTCACAGTGTGTTTCACCAGGTTTTTGACTCAGGTACTCAGAGAATAAGGGCCCCAGTGCGTGCTGTGTCTTGTGCCTTGAGGTCACTTTGGTGTGTTTCTATGCACACCATAGATAATAACTGCATTTCCTTATTTCACGCCCATATTGTGAAAATAAGTGCATTAAGAAGTGTAATTGCCAGAAGGTACAGAGGTGAGAGCATCTTTGGTGGATTTACTTCCTTTGTTTCTTAAAATACATTGGTAGAATTTGATCCAAACTAATATTTGCTTTTTCAAACTGTACTAATTTTTGGTTAGATTGTGTGTGGGAGTAGGGGCAGGCAGAAAGGAACTTGTACCTGTGCTATGCCTGTGCTGGTCTCTTGGACCACAAGAAATGCAGGGAATGCTCTGTGATGAGTTATCTTGGAGTCTGCAGTGCTTAAAAACACACAAGGAGGAATAAGGATAAGGCAGGAATTGCTGGATTCATGGATCTGTCTCTTCCTTCTGCAGGTCTGCACAGCTAGCTAGTTACATGCAGGACTATACCGTGTTCTTTAACCCTCTCAGTGAGTATTTCAGTTTGTAACACTGAAAATATATGGCAAAGCCATGTTTTTAAGCCACAGATAATGCTTTCTGAATCCACCTCTGTAGTATTAGACTGCAGCTCTGACAGTGAGATAGCATTCACAGTTGCAGAGACTGTGCAGAAATTAGACATTTATAAAGTCCATACATAATGAGTTTAAAAAAGATGTTTAATAAATATTCTTGTAGTTATATGTCAGCTAGATGAGTGTTAGATTAATAAGAAAATGAATGTCTAAAACCGAAGAAAAAGACAGAATAGCAGTGGAATATCATGAATGCAAAAACATTTACCACTCTGAATAGGACCATCATATTTCCCAACAGCAGAACCCCATCCTCCTCTAATTCCCCCCTCCCTTTCCCCTCCCTCCTCAAACACATTCGCATACACTATGGGAGGAATGACAGCTGTTCTTCATGGAATGACAGCCCAGGGATATTGCATCCTCCCTTAAAAAAAAAACAGGCAAGGTACAGAATAAGGTCAGTGAAGGGAGACAAAGGGGTCTCCCAGAGATGGCAAAGGGTAATTTATTGACAGATGAGATAGACGTTACTACAGAAAAATATTAAATGGATTCTTTTCCCCTGTCTTTAGAAGGAAAGAAACGTGGGAAGGGTTAGGAAGGACAGATGCCAGAAATAGAGACAAATTTCCCAGGAGAGGAAGAAGAAATCCTGCAGGAAATTAGGATCACTACACAGAAAAAAAAAAATTAAAAGAAAAATCAGAGCATCTAAAAAGCTACAAAATTCTGTCCTAGAATTCTGTATGAAAACAACAAAAAAGGGCAGCGGAGAAGGAACCCCACCAGTGTTGGCAGCCTCGCTTCAAAGGCGTTCAGTGAGAGAAGGAAGTGCTGGTAAAACACAGCACCTGATTAAAAGGCAGTGTTTGAAAAGGGCTGTCGGGAAATTACAGAGCTGTGCAGGCTCCCGACGTCAGCAGCGAGGAAGACTCTGGGAGCACGAATCAAAGGGAGGCTGAGGGAGCATGTGAAGCATGGAGATTTTATTAGGGGCAGGAGAGAGAAAGGGTTCATATAATGGGAGCAGCCGAGCTCTGCAGATGGGAGGAAAGGAAAAGCCAGGTCTTCTGGTGCAATAAACTGGCATAGTGCTGTCAACTTTGACAGTATGTCAGTTCTCACTGTAAGGAGAGGATCCAAGTGAGAGGCTTAAACAGTGGATGTTATGAATATAGTTTCTCTGGCCTAGAGAACTTTCCCCCAAATAACTGCACAGAGAAGGGCAGGAAAAGCCAGTGTACCAGTGCACTCTGGCTGGGGTTCTGTAACTCCATGTTGCCTCTAGGACACGTTCCTAGAGCTTGTAACTTCAGAAAGGTTCATGATTTTCACTGGTAAGGGCAAGGCTGACAACAACAGAGAAGTCAACAAAGAAAATTTCCGCAAAGATAAAAGCAGCAGAACAAAAGAAATTTGAAGTAGAACAGATTTAATTTACATTCACAAGCAGGAATAGGTTTAAGCCAAACAGTATTTTATTCTGCCCCTTTGTGCAGGGAACATGATTTTCACAGTAATTCAGTCCATATGGTAGAATAAGGGAATAGGAAGACTTTTAGTGCGTCCATTGTAATGTGCCACATGCAGTACCTTTCTGATGCCTCTGCCTGCATGAATCTTGGCAAGACCTTTCCCTCAGAGCAGGTTCTTCTGCCCATTTGCTAATATCACCTAAACCCCTCCCATTCCAGCAAGCACACATGATGATTTCTTACCATGTGCAAGTCCAGCAGAAGCCCAAGGCATTGCATTGCCCTGTGTTGTCAGCTGCCTGCTTTCCTAACTGACAGAATTAATGCTAAACATAGGTTTTAAATTATCTAATTTCATCCCATCTCTGTAACTGCCCATGCTGAAGGGAATAATAGCCAGGCTACATAGGATTTGAAGCTTTGATACTCCAGAGGCATTTGCAATCTTTTGAGCCTTGGGAGCCTTTGAGCCTAGGACAAAGCAAAAATAAAAGCTGACGTTTTGCTGAGTTTCACTGTTAAATGCTAAGGAAGTGTTAAATGCTAAAGCAGGCTTGTACTTCCAGTGGGTGATTTAGCCCAGCTTTCTGCTGGCTAGGAGGCTGCTGCATGCACAAGTGCAATCTGCCAGATTGCACAGAGCCAGAACCAATCTGATTGTTTCTGAATCACTTCTCAAACAGAAAAACATAGGTAAAGCTCCCAGTTTTGCCAGGAGTGTATGTCCCATCCATGTGATGGCCTGTATTTATATTTGAAACCACCTGGACCATCAGTGTGACCCAGATCTGAAAGATGATTGAAGCACTGCAAAATTCAGTGCAGCATATTTTAGGGACAGTCTGCAATTACACTGGGTTATGATGCATAAACATGAAACTGCAATGAGGAATTTCTCCTCAGCCTGTGCTCCCAGACCTGAAGTTACCTTCAGTTCTAATGCCAACCTTATCCACAGACAAGACACAGCCCATAAGCAGCAGGTGACAAAAGGCAGAGTGGGGCCTTTTTCAACTCAGTAGCTCAGTGTTCAAGCCGTCTCAGAAGGCAGCATTTTAACTCACTTAGAGAACTTGAGTCTGGGACCAAGGAAGTGTCAGGCTCTTTCCCTGTGCTGTTGATTATTCTGTTAAAGAGTCCCAAATCAACTATTTCCTTTTGAAATGGTTATTTAAGTATTCTTTGGGCCAAAAAGGCACAGCACTGCTGCTTTGCAGGGTAGCAGCCTGGAGCCATGACTTGGGAGCGGAAAAGCCTGCACTGATAAATGCTATACTCTCTCACATCACACATGCTCTGGAAAAAGGCCTGAAACATATGTCTACCCCTCACAGACAAAGGCCTTAATCACCAGTTTAGAAAGTTGTGCTTGTGCTCTTTGGAGGCCAGTGAGTGTTTAATTGCACCACAGAGAGGTGAGTGATTGCTCATGGAGAATGTTTGTTAGCAAGATGAATTTAGCCCTATCTTTTGAAATTTCCTGCAGAGTTCTGCTGCTGCAGTATCCATGTACAACACTGGGCTCAGTTTCTGGGTCTCAAACACAATTACAGATGCAATCTCTTTCTCCCAGCCTGTGTCTGTTTCATTCATTTAACTTTCAAGTCTTTTAGGGCAAGAACATCTAGAATTGTGCTGCATGCTGTACACGCTGCAGTGGGGTCCTGGTGCTAGTTAAGACTTCTGGATATTAATATAGTGACAGTAAATATCTATATCCTTAGGTATCTATCAGCTCAAAAGGATACTGAGAAATAATAGGTCATAAAGGTGAAAGATTTTAGAGTGCTGAATATGGGCATGGATATAAGATGAAAAAGATTCTCACCACAAATGGCAGGAAAAGCACAGCATCTCTCTGCAAGGTTTTGGAGCAATTCTCCGGCAGAGCTCTTCTGTAGCACTGTGACAGGCAGAGGTAGCCATGCTGCTTGTAAAGAAGGGTTGTGGTCCTAAAGGTAAGCTACACCACCTGTTTAAAATGCCAGTTCTCTGTGTGGCATGGAAAGTGCAACAGTTCTTGGGGAAAAGTGAAAAAAAGAGCTGAAGGCAAATCTCTGTTCCTGTTTCCCCATGTATAAAGTGGATGTTATGCTTCCTATTAACTTCAGCAAGCAACACTGAAATTCTCTGGCATCTTCAGATAGAACATGCCTATTTTTGAAATTCAACATTTGTACTTTTTCCTTAATTGGACAAATTTTTTTAAAACATGGAATTTTCTTGTCAGAAATATTTCTGATGGTCTCTGCCTTTTTTCTTAGTGCTTTTGCAGTGAATAGCTATGCTTTTTCTTTTGCAAAGTACAGACTATTTCACTGAAAATTTCGAGGACAAAAATAATTTCTACTTAGCAGTAGCATTAAAGCCCTTGAATTGGGCCACATTCTGCTGCCAATGCAGTTTCGAGGACACTTGGAAAATATTTTGAACAGCAGGGAAGAATAGCGATTACCACCTCACAGTCTCTCAAAGGTGTGAATATTGTGGGTTATTTTCCCTTTGACTGTTTATGGCCTATTTACAGTATAATCACACCAAATCAGGGTTATAACATGCCTTTCTTTTTTTTCTTTTAGTGAAAATAGAATCTAGCATAATTTTTTTTATTTACTGTAGCTCCCCCTAGAAGCTAAGGCATTTTCAGGCACTAAGCAAGAATGATCACTTCTCCAAGGCACTCATAAGTGAAGGAGAGCCAAGGAGAAGGGTGGCTAGGAAAAATATTAGGCAAGTTATTCACATTTTCCATACATTTGTAATAGCTATGTTGCTGTAAACAGCCAAAAAATGGAATTATAAAGGGTACTTAATTGTTGACAGAAGAGAGATTTGCCACAGAAATAAGGGATTATTTTACAGTGTGTAAGCATCATCAGACCAAGCTGTGGACACATGTATAAGGTCAGTTCAGCGAAATAATATTCTTATCACCCTATACATACCAGGCAGTGGCACTATGTAAGTGGATTAGAATAAAACAGTCAAAAAATCGTAGAATATTTTGGGTTGGAAACAACCATAAAGATCATCCAGTTCCAACCCTCCTGTCATGGGCAGGGACATCTTCCACTAGACCAGATTGCTCAGAGCCCCATCCAACCTGGCCTTTAACACTTCCAGATATGGGGCATCCACAACTCCTCTGGGCAGCCTGTGCCAAGGCCTCACCATCCTCACAGTACGGAATTTCTTCCTAATATTCAATATAAATATAAAACCCCCACTATTTGATATAAATCTATGCTTTTTCAGTTTAAAATGGTTACCCCACTTCCTATCACTACATTTCCTGATAAATAATAATAATAAAAACAACCTCTTTTGTTTGTTTTTGTTTGTTTGCTTAAGACCCTGGCCTTTCTGTGACTTAGGCTCCTGGTTTGGCCAACCCAGCTCATGCTAAGGCCAGATGTGTGCTGGAAGCAGCAGCATTAGATTGAAGCCGAGCCAGGTAGGCAGGACAGGTGGCCAGGAAGAACTAAAGGGCCTTTTTGCAGCCATGGTGAAAACAAAGATTTTAGCTGAATTAGAAGGACCAGCACCCCTTGCCCCAGGAGCTTGACAACCCCTTCCAGGTTGTCAAGAACTGCATCCTTGGGAGGTGATTTGGGAGCCTGCACACTTGTGGTGTGTGTCTAATGGAAGCTGAGGGGATGTGGGAATCTTTAGCATTTGCTGTTAAGACAAGCTTAAATGGTATTACTCTCCAAGATGTCCTTCAGTGTAGACTGGCAGATATACAACTATACATCCCAGAGGGTAAAAACCAAGGGAGATCCTCAGCTAGAGAAAGTGTAAAAGAGTGAGCCTGTCTCCATCTGAAAGACAAAAGCAGAAACTGAGAAACGTGATCAGTTACTACTGAGCATAAAAGATGATGGAAAATATGTTTAGAGAAGGAGCTGTCTCGAAGATGCCAACTTTCCTTTTGGACAAGTTTTCCTCATTTACTTCTCATAACCCTCTGGGATCTGTGTTTGGAGGTGGGGTGACACCATATGGTTCAAAGGGATAGAGCATGCAAGCGCTGTAAGCTCAGGGATATATCCAAACCTACCAGCACTAAACCTAAACTGGATTTTTAGGAAACTAAGGTGGGTGCTATTCCCACTGCTGAGGATCTCAGTCCCAAGATGATGGTCCCAAGTTGATGATCCATCCCTACCTTACAACATTCCTCACTGACACAAGAATCCAGATATCCATGGTATGTAAGGACACTTACAAAGGGCAGTCTCTGCTTTGCAAGCAGTCAAGTTTCTATGGCAGGCCATAATGGGAAACCCACCAACCACCCTCTGGTCAGGGCAAAGCTGATTCTGTCTAAGGGACAGACAATCCACCTGACCTTATTTTTGGGTGCCCTCAATATACTGGACATGGATGTATTGAAGGGTCAGTCGTGGGGAAAACGGGAAATAGGGACATCGCCCTTTCTGCCCCTGAGTTTATCTCCTACAGATGCATCTCTGCCTGCTAATCTGTTGCAAACAGCTGCTCCTTTACCCCATGGTAAGGCAGTTAATATTCCACAATACACATTACCTTCTGGTGCTATTTGTCCTGTTACTGAATTGATAAAGGAGTTGGAAGAACAGGGAATTATCGTCACGTCTCATTTCCCCTACAATTCTCCTTTATGGCCAGTAAAAAAATCTAATGGCAAGTGGCAACTAACAGGAGATTACAGAGCCTTGAACACTGCCACTGAGCTGCTCACTGCAGCTGTGCCGAGTATGAATGATACAGTCATTCTTCTTAATGAACAATCTCTTGTGCTCAGCCAACACCAGCAGGATGCTTTGAACACCTCAACGTGGTATCCAGGAGATCGGGTGTAATCTCAACACCCATCACTTGGAAAACTCCAGATCCCTTTGCCACACTTTTGAGGGAAAGGGATATGGGAAACAGTAGACACTGTGGGAGTGAAATTAATCATTACTGAGACTTGGATATGCTCCTGGACAAGTAACTGAAAGCTGTCATTCAACCTGCATAAAACTGGAAGGTGATCATCTAGAAAGTACATTTAAGCAGACCCTGGAACTTTGTTACTGCTTTTTGTGGTATAGTGCTACCACCTGCAATAATGTTGGCGATGTCTAAAAAGTCAAGAGCCTTCATGTGCTGGACAATTCTAATCCCTACCTTGGGGCATCTGGCATTATGTCACATCAATTTTGATGCCCTATGCGATGGCCAAACAAATCCACAGAAGCTGGGCTTTGCTCAACTCGTGATTATCTCTGTATGATAGGGATAAGGACCTAGGCAGGAATATCTAACTTTGGATTCCTAAATAGGTTTTGGGCAGTAGAAAAATAGCCTGATTTTCATCCATGTTCAGTGTCTAAGAGTCCCAAATTATACCAATATCTTTTCAGAAAGGAGTAGTGAACTTTCTTTAGTGGAAGAAAAAGCTCCCTAAGATTAAAATGGAATTTTTTTCTCTACTACTGTCATACTTCTACAGCTTTAAAAAAAAATTTAAAAAAATATGTAAGGGGAAATATTGATGAACAGTAGTTTCAACCAAGAGTTGACTTTCCTAGTGTGCTCCAGGCTGAAATCTCTGAAAACCAAAAATGCTCACTTGCAAGCTATCTCCACAGCACAGATCAACAGGCAGCAATTAGTTTCCAGGGCACTCGCTCTTCTTTCCATCTTCCTGATGGATATTTCATCTGAGTTTATGCTCTCCTCCCTCGCCTTCTCTTCAGCCTCTCTGCCTCTCTTTCCAATAAGGCTATGATCTGTCACAGACTCTCAGTGGACAAGACCTATACATCCCATCACTGTCATAGGCAGTTACATGAGACAGGCCAGGATGAAAAGCAGTTTGGAAGGGAGAGAAGCCGTCATGCTTCAGGGCATAGAGTTGAACTCTAACCAAGGAGGAGAGATGAAGGAGGGCTTTGGGCCAGAAGGGGAGAAAATTTTACTCAGGGCAGGTTATTCCATAATTACCCACTTAAACTTTCTTTATATCTTCTGAGGTGAATCTGGTTCTGGCCAACATCAGAGACACAAAGGGTGGATCACTGGTCTGATCCAGGAGGGGAATGAGTTTCTTCATTCTTTCTGCCACTGCACTGAGTTTATAATGTTTTCTGAAACCACAATGAAATCCCTTTCCAAGCATGACCCTTGCTCTGCCAGTGATAGCCAAAACTCCTTCCCCTAGCCCCGTCCTTCACACTTCCACAAGCAATACAGAGAGAAGCCAGTACAAAGCCAGGTCAAGATGATAAGAACAAAGCCTTGAAGGCTGCTTTTAGATACCAGCTTTACTTCGACAGAGGAGGAAATTTTCAAAGAGGTGAACTCTTTCTGTCTCTCTCTCAGGCAGGAGTCTCCTGGGAGAAGAAGAAAACAGCTTTCATTTTAGCGAGTCATGATATTTATGGCCCTTTTATGGGTTTTGTTTGAAAATATAAAAGTAGATGGACTTAAATCTGTTTCAAAAGAAAGGAGATAGGAAGGGGAGAGACAGAGCATATGAAGGGCACGTGGGTCTGAATCATCTGCCCACGTTCAAAAGGAAATCAAACACCTTCTTTGTTTTAATATGGACCTCTTCTGCCACTCATGAGGATAATATCTGACCCTGTCTGGCAAAGACCCTTTTATCCCTAATGACATACAAATTTTTTATGTACACTACCAACAAGAACACTCACCTTGGAATGAAACATGACAACTATTAAATTATGCAACTGCAGCACCATGCAACAGTTCAGGTGCGACTGCTTCCAGGAAGCAGACTTTCAGATCACATCTCCTGCAGAACTGAAAGCTTTATACTGTATTCCTGAGGGGCAACTGTCAGCTTCTGCTTGCTCACATACCAGTCTCATGTGGGCTTTTATCCATCCTATTTGTGGTGTCTGTTCAGCAACTGAGGTTGCACCCTTTTGAGGGCCTCCTGTTTTTCATAAGTGGAATCTCCTCTGACCCTTTGCCTCTAGGCAATATTTTTGATCCAATTCACAGACTGAGGAGCACATGCCTCGACATTATTGAGGGAGGGAAGTTTAAGTTGAAGAACTGGGGTTTGCTTTTAGTTTTGAACGTAGTTAGACCTGTGGTCATTTTATGTGCTTTGGGAATGAACCTCCATAGGTTGTGACAGCTACTGGGATATTTCTATGAGCAAAATGTACAAAGCTCCCCATTAATTGGCAGTTTCATAAAAGGTATTGCAGTTTCATAAAGCTCTCCTCTCAAGCAAGGAGTGAGAAATGTTCTGCCCAACTAATGGATGACTTCTGACTGGATCTGATTCCAGCATGGAGTCATTGCAAAGATCAAATTGCTGGGATGGTCCATGAAGACAGAGCAGTCATACTGTGGTTATTGCCAGTTAGTGTTTACTGCATCTTTCTTTAATATGGTGCCCTGCAGTAATCAAACGGACAGATCACAAATAGGCAAATCTTTAAAATTAGGCAAGAGGTGCCCTGAAGCGTACAGCTGTAAAAAGTTGTAAAAAGTTCTTGCCACCATTGTTATTTTCTTATATCACTCATAAATCTGAAAATACTCTTAAGACATTAAGCTGCAGGTTGATGCTGTTGGCAGCTGGGTGATGCTATAAAAATTACAGTTCCTTTAAATGTTTCTGTCTTCTAATTAGTATCACCTAAGTCTTGTTTCAGTTTTATGCCCACACACATGCCCTCCTGACTGGAGTCATCCTTCCTGTCATGGTTACTTGTGCAGAGTCCTTGGTAAGTTTGAATCAGGTTTTAAGATTTATTGATCTGGCCTTGTCCATTCTGTGGTGTGTTCTTTGATTTAATTTAATGACCATAAAGCATTCAGGCATGTTGGCATGAAGGGTGCACTGAAAAAAAAATAAGTGATTGATTGATTGATTGATTGATTGATTATGTAGAGACAATGTTCTCTTCATAGTTAAGAATGAAGCTAGTTTTCTATTACACACATTTGTGTCTTCCTGGGCACACATATCTTAACTAAAAGTAAACCAGTCTACCTGCAGATATGAATCAGATGTGGAAGCAGTTATGCTCTTGTGTAAGGATTAAAATTGTCTGTTTTAAAGATACATGCAAATAAAAATGAAATGCAATCCAGAGGGAAAGGTTCAAAGCACAAACAGGATGTCCCTTCTCCTGCTCTCTAAAGACAGTTTTCAGATCACCACACTTGGATAGTCCTGGGAAGAACTGAATTCATATTGTTGCCTGCTTTTGTAAGTGACAAATAATGTTTTCTCTTTATATCTGTGTGTGTTTTTGTGTGTGTGTGCACCCTGTGGCAGAGGTACAGCAGTCACAGGAAAACACCAAGCTCAGAAGCTACTGAGTGGTTGTAACAGGAGGATAGACAGAAACAGCATGAAATCAGCTCCTGAATATGTTGAAATATACCAAAGAACAAAAGGCAGCCTAAGAAAAAAAAAAAAAAACCAACAAAAAAAAAACCCAAAAANCCAAACAAGAAAACAACGAAACCAACCACAATGACAGGGGACTCATTCAAGCAGATTATGCTCATATTGGCAATACACAAGCTAAATACATGCACTTTGAACCTTTTTCAATTTATTACATGAACTACAGGGTGACAAATATTATTGGCATTTAAATTATTATTTCTGGGCAAATAAGTCAGAACCTTGCTGAAATGACTGGGGCAATTCACACACCATTTAGACCTATGCTCTCACCTCTCTAGAGAACAGCTTATTTGTTACACATACTTCTCATTCTGGAAGTTTTCTTCACAATTAGAACAGCCAGAGATCTGACCCACTTTCATTTTTCTACATGACAAGTGAAATTCCAGAGAATAGGTAGGTAGCTCTCAAAGAGATTTTGCTGGATTACGTGAGTATGCAGTGTCTGTTTCCAAGCCCTAGACTATATTAATCACATGCTTTCAGTACCTTTGTTGGAGTGTCTATAAATTTAGGAAGGTCATGGATATTGTGTTTTCACATTATAATGTCTATATTGAATGTATTCCAGCTACACCCTTTAAGGAAAGGCAGGCAATGCAACATAACCTCCCCAAATAAAACTTTTTGTCTCATAATTCACCTAGCTCTCCACCACAGCTAATGTGTAAGCATTTCTCAAGGAGCTGTAAAGGAAGGAAATGGTGCTAAACTCCTTTTAAAATTATCCAGTCTAAGCTAGAGCTGCACACAATAAATCACATTGTCCTGAAATTCCTAGATGGGGGAAATGGGCCATGGCCCCACAGCTATCAGTATTACAATGCAAAATGCAGCTCTTACAGTAGGAATAACACATTTCTGGCACATTTCCCCTTCCTTCAAACTTACTTGTACCACACTGAATTCCCAATCCAGCACCAATGTCATTTTATCATCGGTGTCCCACTGATGTCTCTCACTCTTTCAATTTTTCCCAGTCCCCTTCACATTTCTCACAGACCTGTAACTTTTTTATATATCTCCTTTCTTCCCACAGATGTTACCTCCTAACCTTTTCCCAGACATTGATACATCTAAACAAATTAATATTTTGCATTGGCTTCTTTGGCTTACATTTGTATCTTCCTGTCTCTGACCACTGCAGGTCCCCTTCTCAATTTGTCTATTGTCTTCAGATCTCTTTTTGAACATTTATCTCCTAGCTCTCTGACTTTCATCACTTTCTTATTTCTTACTTCAAGCAGATCAACATCAAATGGGTTTCTCTCTCATCTATCCCTCCTTAACTTCTTTGCTTCCCACATCCTCTGAATTTCTACCTTGTTCAAAGGACATTAAGGAAACAGAGCAGTAGAAATGGGATGGCTGTGGAAAAATGCAGAAGGACCTAATGCAACAGAGAGACTGAGAACTAAGATGGCAGAAGGAATTCAAGGCTAATAAATGTAAAACATTACAAATAAGAAAACTTAACATATAAAACGATGATCTCAAAGCTGACCATTGCCACCCAACAAGATTTGCTGTATACAATAAATAGTTCTATGAAAACATCACTTTGGTGCTCAGCAACAGCCAAAGAAACATGCAGACTGTTAGCAGTCAATAGGGAAGGAACAGTAAAGAGAAAAAAAAGGTCAATAAGCCATAGGATAAATCCAAGCCACACCTGCACCCTGGATACTGTGTGAGGATTTGGTCCCTCATCTCAAACACGACAAAGCAGAACTATAAAGGGTTTGAAGAATGGCCAGGACGATGAAGAAACACGGGGCAGCCCCTATATGAGGCATAAGTAACTCAGGCCAAAAACCAGAGAGCTAAGGATGAGACAGAACAACAGAAGGGGGGTAAAATCTCATGGGACATGCAGATACTAAACAGATACTACATTGGCATTGAAGGCTAGTGGGTAGAGGGTTCAGAGCAGGCAGAAAGAAGATGGCTTAGCATTTTGTGTACAGTAACTTGTGGGGCTTCTTGCTACAAGAGGTCACAGAGGCTAGTGGGTACAAGGCTATAGTAGTTATAACTCAAAAATTACTAGGCACTTCCATAGAAGGAAAATCTTTTAAGGGCTATTAAATACAAAAATATCACACCTGGAAGTCCTTGAGTTGCAAATTATTAGAAGCTGGAAGATCATGCTGGGGAAATAACACTTTTATCACTGTATATATTCTTCCCTAGGTATTCGCTGTTGTTCTCTATCAGAGACAGGATATTGAGCCAGATGGACCTTTGGTCTGACCCCATACAGCCTTTCTTATGTTCTTGTGTTTATATTCTTAACTGACCGTATGGATGCTCCTTTCACTTTTACCTTCCACTGTACGATGCCAAAAAACCCCTCCTTCCTACAGCAGCAAACTGAGAGGGAGAAAAAATATCAGTCCCAGCACATCTTTGCTGAAAAATCCTTCCTAGATAAATTTGGGTACTTATTTACTCTTTTAATCTACTGTCAGACTGGTGTCATTGCTGAAAAACCATTCACTCCGCAGCTCTGGTCACCTGAAACAATCTGTGCAGACCTCTCCCCTTTCAGCAATTCCTTATCTCCTTCTAAATTCTCATCTTAAAACCTGACTTTCTAGCCTGCCTTCAACCCCTCCATTTCTGTCTCTCCTGGTTATTGGTCTTATGACTGAATGCTTTAATATTTTCACCATGCAAGGTCTTTATGTCACTGTTTCATGTAATTTATACCTGTGAGCTGGAGCCTTTCCCATCTTGCTTTCAAGCACTGGCCATATACTGCATGGAGTCCAAAATGATCCCCACCCCCTTATTGCTTTGGGGGTTTGGCTTTATTAACAAGGATATAAGCAATAAGAAAATAAAGTTCAGCTATTTCTAAGGCTTCTCCCTCATGGCTGCTCAGGCAGTATCTTAGATGGCCTCTCCCCAGCAAACCATTTTTATCTCCCTTTTACACAAGTGAACTAATAAGCCACCTACCTCAATGAGTCAGCAGAACCCACTTAACCCTTTCTCACAAGGGTCAAAACTCGCTATCAGGATGGTCTGGCTCAGACTTGTTACAGAACCATATTCTGCCCCTTGGTCTTGAATAATTTATTTGTGCAGCAGACCTAGATTAGTGTTTAAATCAAAATGCTGCCCAAACAAAGGCTGTGCTGTACAGTGCAAAATGAAACCAATTACTAAATCATCTACTGCTCGTCTTTTACAGCGCGAGATGCCCCCTACAGTACTGCAGAGGACAGGCTTTTCTGCTGGGAACATCCAGGCACAGGAAGCAGGAGAGGGATTTTTCAGAGGGAATCAGCCTTTGATAAAAAAGTAAATTCAGTGCCAGAAGGTATTGCACACTTCCACTTTGATCCATCAAAACTTAAGACCTTTTCTAGGATGAAATTAAAGCAAGCTCTAAATATGTCTATGCAGAGCTGTTTTCTGCGGAGCAACTTTACCAGGGATGAAGGAAAGAGGAAAATGCCTATCCTGACACACACTGCAGAAATTCAATATAAATTCTCAGAATGTGGCTCAAGGCCTGGATTTTCACTAGGTTAAAAATAACAACTCACAGAAATATGCAGAAACAAGGGATGCATTGTATTATATATTATTTTATAGTAGAAGAGCATTATAAACCTTAGAGCATCTCTGCATGCCTGAAACATTAACACAACCATGTTCCTTATGTATTTCAGAAATGTAATCTGAGTTTACAAAAAAAAACCCAAACCCCAAAACAACCCACACAAGTAAGTGATTTCTCTTATTTTTTCTACCTTTGTTACTAGTTAATCACCTGACTGTGAGACTCCATTCACCTGACAATAAGTAGCTATCATTTACCCCAGTCTCAGCTGTCAGAAAGAATCATCTTTATCTTCAGAGAAGCAGGGATAATGTCTGATCAGTGAGTTATAGTTGAGAGAAATGATTCTAAGTTTAGGAAAATTGCCAGCTGCATTTTGTTATCAGTAACCATTATTTAGATAGCATTGCTGATGTCTGTAACGCCATACAGACAGGGACAAAGAGCAGGCCCTTGCCCTGTGGAGCTTGCTATCTGTATTACACAATTAAAATAGGGAGAGGTACTAGCATAATGGTAATGGTGAGCTCTAAGCATCACAGTGGGAGGGAGAAGAGATTACAAGAAAAAGACAAACTTCCTGTGAGAGAGCGCTACTGCATCATCCCTCCATTGTTGTTTTAGATTCAGCTCTGCCAGAGGGCTTTGTTGGTTCAAAATACAGTCTGTACAGAAGAGGGAACTGATAATTCCAGAGTCAAAGTCAGTAGAAACCGGCCTATGTGCTTATAAGAGAGAGGTGGAGGATGTTGACTGGCGAGGGTTGGGTGCTGTGGTGTGGAAAGACACACAAGTGATGCTGTGGCAAGCTGGTGGGCTGTGTCACACCAGCTCACAAGGCTCTGCAGGGCATGGAAAGACCGGAGGCTCTTAACCTTAACCTTACCATGGAGGCTGGGCTTCTTCCTGTGTAGCTCCGGACACAAAGAATACTTTAACTGTAACATGCCATTTGAACCTACCACGGCCTCCTAAAAACAAGCTTCCAGGTGCCACCTTCACAGACACAAAATTTCTCCTTAGGTGCATGATACCTCACACCTATGGTCTAATTAAACAATTTTATTATGAGGTCAGTTTGTGTATTGCTCTTTTCTTTCAAGGCAATCATGTTGAAAATTAATTTGACTATAAACAAAAAAGCACCAACTTAGCTGAGCTGCATACATAAACCAAACTGAAGTCAATACTCAGAAACCCAGCCTACACTAACACTAATCCTAACTCTTATCTCTTTAACTACATCAAAAAAAGATTTTTGGATGGCTGTTAATATTACTGCGTTTTTCCTTTGTTGACCTGAATTTATTAGGAGGAACCAACCATACTGGAACAGAGATGACTCCATCTAATAGAAAACAATGAATACATTCATTGCTGCACTGAACTTCTAAACAGGAGGCATCTATTTTTTTCTAGTATCCCACTTTGCTTCTGCTACTTAGTGAAGTAAAACAGAACATGTAGTCCCCTGAACTGTCTTATTTCTCTAGACATTCATAAGGCTGGTACAGAAAATGGAGCCTACCTGGTAATATCTTCTCAGTCGTATAAAGTAAAACTGATTAAGAGAAAAATGTTTTTAAGTTCCTAGAAAAGGCTGTTGGCTTCTTCCATTTATGATCAAAAAGATCCTAGAAAAAAACATGTCCAGTCTTTAACGACACTACGAAATTGAAATAACCAAAATGGGATGTGATTGGTCTTTTGACTTGAGGTGTCACCGTTACCTGCTTTTGCTGCTGAAACATCGTCTGACTCCTAATGGCTTCTAACATTGTGTTCCTACCTACATTGATCATTTAATACCAGCATCTTCTTTCTGACAAACCACAAACACTTGCAGAACTTGACCTCTTCCCTTCATCGCTTTTGATTAAGAAGAGAACTATCTGCAGGAAATGCCCTACAAACCACAAAGGATTATCAAAAATATAATGATGAGCGTGTGATTCAGGGACTGTGGCTCTGCTTGTGTTCCTGTAGTCTGATCTTGGTCACTCTTCCCTTCTCCGCTGGAGCTTTGCTGTAGTTTCTTCTAGTCGGCTTCTCCAAGCAGCAATAATGGCATCATCATCCATCTCTTCTTCCTCTTCTTTACGGGTGCTTCGCCTGTACTGAGAGACCTGCCTAGATGCAAACCTTTCTTCACTTTGCTCCACTTTTGCCTCCTTCTTTCCATCCTCTTCAGACTTTGAAAAGCTCTGGGTGAACTTTCTCTTTGCTCCACATTCTGACACGTCTGACCTGGCCTCCTCTTCACATGCCTCCACATGATGAGCTCTAACTCGGCTCTGTGTAGATGGTTCAGGGGATTCAGAGTCAAAGGGTGGTTCAGGTGACTGGCTGAAAACATGCAGCTCTGGGCTGTTTCCTCTGGAACTTGTCTCACTGACCCTGGACCTTGTGAACTTGTACATCTTTTTGTCCTCTTTTGCAGAAGCAGAGGAAAATCTTGACATGGTTCTCAGTGAATCTCCTGTTGACTCGTAGGAAGAACAGCTATCTAGCTCTTTTCTTTGGGATCTGCAGAATCTGTAACTGGATGTCTCAGAATCCATCTGTCTAACTTTGGATGATCTGCTATATTTCTCTCTAGCTTTCTCAGTCTGATCATAATATGACGGTGGTTCTCTTTCTGCTTTCAGGCCATTGAGCCACTTGGTAATATCAGTATCTACCTCTGACTTTGGTGCACCTGAGGCTGCAGGTTGATTGGACAGATCAAAGACTGCATCAGTTCTGTCAAAATCTGCTTGCAAGGGACGCCTGTGGCTGTTGGTTGTACTCTCTCTGTCATCTTCTGTTTCATTTTCCTCTGCTTTGGTCACCTTTTTTTTAAATAATGTGCTGCGTTTATTGTCTCTGATCACCTTTTCAATTTGATAGTCTGACATTTTTTCTCTCATTTCCATTTGCATCTCCTTCTCCTTCCTCCTGAGTTTCTTTAGGTCAACATCATCAGCAAAGAGGCTGTACAGTGGTTTGCTTGTCTGGGTCATCTTCATGTTGGAAGTAGTCCCTTCTGTCCTTGTGCTCACGGAGGTGTTGCAAGACAGCACAGACTGAGACTCAGCCCTGCGCAGGTCCTGCTGGTGGAGCTGAGAGGCAGCGAGGGATGAGCCACTCTGAGCACTGAGAAGAGAAACCTTGTCATCATCTGCACGCCTGCCAAGGTCTCCTGACAGGGAGGCCATGGCAGACGATGGACGGGACAGCATCAGGATCTCATTCTGCTTTTGAGCAATGGTTTCACTGACCACGTTAGCAATCCAGTTCTGAATGCTTGCCATGGATATTGTGTCACCTGGGCCAACTGGGAGATTGGGAAGGGGTATATTTGGCATCTGTGTCTGCATTGCTCCTGTACAACTCCTGGCCTGTGACAAAGATGAATGATTTGTCTGCATGCTCAGGGCAGAAGCTGCATCATCGGCACCACTTGCAGAAGGCGCCGAAGGCCAGAAAGCTGACAGGGGAATACTCCCACTCATTGTACTCTCTGTCTCCCAGCTGCACATGGACTGGCTTTCTTCTAAAATTTTCTTTGAACGTTCAAGGAGTTCTACACGCCTCTGCTTCTTTTTAGCTGAAGCAGAATCCTCAGTTTTGGTAAATTCCACAAATTCCTCCTTGCTGCTTTCACTGCCCACCTTCTTCTGCCGCTTCATTTTCCAAGCCTGGTAAGCAGTCAGATCAATATCTGACAAACTCTTCCCTTCTGTTTCCTCCTGACCTGCCTGGCTGCCATCCTCTGCTGGAGATGGTGCAGATGATGGTTCTAAATCCTTCTTGTGAAAGCCAAACTGGATCCTCTTGACCTTCCATCTTTCTAGAGGAGTCAACTTGTCCTTGTTCTTTTGGCAGAAATTGTAGAAGGAGCTACAGGAGGAGTCTGAAAACACACTCTCCTCATCCACATCCCTCTCCTTGCTTCCCGTTTCTGGGGATTGTCTCTCCCCACAGGTTTTATTCCTAGAACGATACCTCTGAGCAGCTTCTTTCTCAATCTCCAGAAGCCTCTGATTCCACATGTCCCAGGTGCTCTCAGAAGACATAGAGCCTGTGCGGCTCCTCCTCATCCTGCTAAAGCTACTGGCTTCCAGCTGTTTTTTTAGGGTTCGGATCTCAAAACTGCTCACACTCTCAACATCACTGAATTCGCCTGATGGGTAAGGTCTTCCTCCCATGCTGCATTCACCATCCTCCTCCCTGGCTGTACCTGCCATCTGGTATTTCTCATTTCTGCGCTGCCAATCGTGGATCCTCCATTCCACATCCTCATCAGATTGTTCTTCCTGATCCAGATGCTTTGGAGATGTTCTTCTTTCATGGTGAACTCCTGCTTCCTTTACAGATAGGCCTTGTTTCCTCCTCCATTCCTCATACAATTGTTCCTCTTCCTCCTCAGTGATCAGGGTGGAGTGTTTGGAAACCCAGCTAGTTTTTTCCACTGATGAAGAGCTCATAAAACTACCCAGCAGGCTGCTGGTGTCCTCTTCTTCTACTGTGATGGAGTGGGCTTTGGCTCCCTTGATGCTTCCTGAGTCCTCAGCTCCAGACAGCCGTGAAGAAGTCCCTGCATAGGCAAGAGGACTTTGCCTTGGAGTCACGTCCTCATCTCCAGAAGGCTCCAGCTCTCGCTCCTCCAGCAGTTGCTCGTTGAGCTCCCGCAGCTGCTTCAGGAAGCCATCATTGGGGTAGATGGCACGTTTCTTCCTCAGGGTCATCAGAGCCTCCAGAATGGTCATGTGGTGGTAGATCATCAGGTAGGCAGCCACCAGCACAGCTGAGCGGCTGATCCCCATCTCACTGCTGACAAGGATTCTGCCTACAGACAGTGAATATGAAAGGCATCAGCTATTTGCAATAACAGACAGGATGCTCTGGTATGTAGCACAAAAGCATTCTCTGAATAGTGTTAAGAACTACACCAATTATATGTTTCAGTGACTGAAACCAATACTAAATATTCACTAGCTTTACCTTAATAAAAACCTGAATACATATGAAAAAAAACACATTAGTTTCAAAAACTGTGGGCAGGCACATTCCAAACAATCTAAATAGTATATTTATTTTTGCCTACACACTTCACTTACTCAAATAGTCAAAAAGCTTATAATAGGTATTAGAAAGGCAAGTGAGATATTTTTGACTTGCTGGCTGACATAGGGTCAGACATTTAAGCTTTCTATGCTTTTTTCTCAATATGTAAAAAGTGAGATATTAGCATTAGCCTCCAGGACAGTATTGGGAGGATAAGCAAGTAACTTGTTTTTTCTATAAGCGACATTATAGGACTTAAATAACAATTTTATATTAATTTAATTGTATTTTTGCCAGAATCTAGATCAGTTTTGCAAGATACTCTCAAACAACTACATTGAAGACTGATTGGAGGCGAAAGTCCTATTATATCTTAAAAGAGCAGAATCAAGCAACTATCAAAAAAGAGCTGATTTTGACTCTGACAAACTGACCCAGCTGCTTCCAACTACTGGGACCCACTGTCCTGCACAAGTAACTGTATGAGCAAGGATCTGCTTTATTTTATAGCATTTACTACCTCTTGCAGAAAACCAGGCTTTGGCACAGACAAATTGTTTGGGTTTTAAGTTACTTGTATGGCATATTACAGCTAAAGAAAAGCTTGTACATACGAAGAGAGTGTAAATGAGGCTTTGCTAGCTTGCAAACAACTGAAATTACTGTTTCTAAATGTGTGATAAACTCCAGTTTAATCAATCTGTTTGCACTGAAACTTAATGAAGCCAATTTAAGCACCATCTTTCTGACTGCTGATATGTTACCACAAGAGGTTTATCTAATGAACCTCTTCCTACAATCCTGAAATCTCTTTAATACCTTAGCATCAAAAGTCTTGGTTGCCTTCCAAGTGTTTTACCAGCCATCTAAGCCAATCTAACAGCTCACCAAGAGAGGGAGATCTCCTTCCTTTCATGTCTTCCAAGGCTCATCTGCCTTGGTACATCCTCCTCGTGTTGTTGAGCTATTAAAACTGGCTCAATGTTCCTTGCATACTAACAAAACTTTACACTTTTCCTACTGTCACTACTGCTAGGACAGTAGTGTTACCTCTCTACAGAAATTAGATTAATTGACAATTTATATGAAGAACATCAGTGATATCACAGATCCTGGTGCTTCTTTCAATACTGAAAAAGATGCAAAAAGATATTTCTAACTGTCCACTGAATTTGCAACAAAATGACCAGTGTGCACTGGAGGTCCACAGAATAACAGTTGCCATGGAATTGAAGTCCAGCAAATCTGACAGCAGCCTGGGTGTAGACACCCAGAGGTTCAACTCAGCCACTTGGATTCTTCTAGTAAATCAGCCTGTTTTTTTGCATCATGGCGAAACTGAAACGTGCAGGGTACAGGAATATATCTATCTCTAGATATACAGTATTATAGAGTATCAATATTTAAAAAAAAAACTTTTGGGGCAGGGATTCTACTCTTTGCTATAGTCAGGTTCTTTCAAATCAGCTGCAGGAGCTGACTTGCAGACACTTTGAACCTGAAGCCATGGGGCTGCTGAGCTGTCTCCCCTTACCAGTTTGCTCCCTCCTGATTTGAATGAGACCGGGTAGAAACAGGCAGGAGTTGTTCACTGTCATGCAGAGGGCAAAGGCTCTGCCTTCTATCCTACTACAAATGTGGCATATCAACTGTTTATCAGAGTAAGGTTTCTCCCTGTTAATTCCCAAACACCTGGAACCACGTCAATCTTCTCCTCTTACCTCTGTAAGTCAGCAGGGCTTCGTCAAGGAACTCTGCAGCTGGGCGGAAGTGTTTGGAGATATCCGTATCTGGAAAATCATCCACTTCAATGCCCAGGTACTGGATATTGAGACCATTGTAGAAACTTGGTCCTGTGTAGACACCTGTGCCATGAGCTGCATTCAAGACATGGGTGATCCCCAGTCTCTTCAAACGGCTTTTGTTCACTGCAACACTTCTGCAGAAAAGGAAAAAACATGTTAGATATCAGTGCTCCTATTTTAGGTGGAAAAAAGCTGCATGCTACAATGTCTACATAACTCCCAGTCCATGTTACTCATTCAGCATGAGGCACCACTCAGACCTTAATGTGCTTTGAGAGTTCTACAGGTATTTCTTTCCAATACTCACTGGGAAAAGAAAACAAGAAGCCTGAATTCACCTGTAGAGCCATATGCTGTTTCCACTCCAGCTTGGTTTGAAACTCATACTGCCATCCTAGGTTCAGGCCATGTACTTATTTATCAATTTTTATCACTCCATAATTGATGCTTTATTCTATATCCCCTTCTAATTCTGTCTGGTCATTTACACAGGTATCTCAGACAGCTGAACCATGGTACAGGAGACCTAATTATGTTTACTTGACATTTGCTTTGGCATTACCTTTTAAACTCCCTTTTACATAACAAATATGTTAGTTCCAATTTTAGGGCAAAATTCCAATCAGAACAGTGGAATTTGGGCTTATTTGTCTTTTCCTCTCTTAAACTGTTGAAGCATCTAAACAGCATAGGAAAGCTGCTGATTCTCTTCCAGAAGTATTTACTTTCCAGTGCATAGAGATTTCTGTGAGCACAGTCTGAAAAACACTTTAGGTCTCTCTGGGGATGAAAGGTATTAGATGCATGTAATACATGTTATGCCTTCAATGGTTCCATTTGACCCTTTACTGGGAATCTTGTGCAACTTGATGACAGAAGCTGACACTCACTTTTCTGCTATGAAGACATTAGGCCAGACTTCATCCACAGCGTCCCTGGGGGTCTCCAGCCTGTCCTTCACAAGCGCCCTCTGCAAGTCCATCACACACGGTGTGTTAAACAAGCTGGTGTCATCAATCTTTTCCTTAACTCGGTTGTACAGGTCTTCTACCATCAGCTGCTGCGCAGACTCCAACATCCTGGGACACACCGAGTCTACCCTGACATCCTTTGTCTTCAGCTCTGGAATAAACTGACATTGTAACTAACAGCACACAAAAGCAATGCAGATGTATGAGCTACCATTACTTGTGCCTGGGACAAACCTTGTGGCTTTTCTTCCCCAGAAATATCACGT
The DNA here is from genome assembly GCA_013400575.1 of Peucedramus taeniatus. NCBI lineage: Eukaryota > Metazoa > Chordata > Aves > Passeriformes > Fringillidae > Peucedramus > Peucedramus taeniatus. The sequence continues at coordinate 207,697 of WBNO01010194.1, forward strand.
TGTTCTGTCTGCAATGTGGGCAGGTACATGCTCACCTAGGAGCTGCTCAGGGTAATTAGCAATCAGAAGGGCACATTGCACTCAGCTCCACACTGGCCAAAGGCCTGGGAGTTAAGGGAACCCTTATTCCAGGCCCAGAAGAGGGGAAGTGGAGAGGGAGCTGCTGGGCTCTTCTCCCTGGTATCCAGTGATCAGACATGTGGGAATGGTTCAAAGCTGAGCTGGGGAGATTCAGACAGAACATTGAGAAGTACTTTTTTTCTGAGAGGGTGGTCAAACACTGGAACAGGCTTCCTAGGGAAGTGGTTAATTCCCCACCCCTGACAGTGTTTAAGAGGTGTTGGACAGTGCCTTAATAATATAATTTAACTTTTGGTCAGCCTTGATAGATGGACTTACATGATCACATATGTCCTTTAAACTGAAATACTCCATTTTGTTCTGTTCAGTTACATCCTACTCTAGTTTAGTTTGTTGCAGCAAGCAACCAGCACTCAAACTTTTACCCCTTCAGTACACAATTCTGCACAGATTAATTGCACAACTTCAAAAGAAGTCACCAAACCTTTCTGTAAGTTGTGATTTCTTTCTCTACTTCAGATGGAGTTTTCTCATAAGGGCTTTTTTATCATTTAGGATCTGTAGATGAAAAAGGCAAAACAAGTGCAACTTCAGGTCTCTGTAACTTATATAGTCTCTTACCTTCACTGATGATTTGTTTGGCAGCCACAGCAGATGACAGATGGATTGGCTCCATGAAGATGCTCTCTGTGTCAGTGTCTGATATCACTGAATACCTGCCAACCAACCACACTGCCTGTTAGACAAATGCCCTCCACTGGGATCCCATTCCCAGGACTTCAGCCCTCTTCACCCATTCCAGAGGGAAACAGCAGGGAACTGGATCAGGAAGGATTCTTTGATTGTAGAAGGGAGGTCCTAGCTCTTCTCCATCTCATTCCTACCCCTATCTCCAGCATGGCACTACAGGCTTCAAAGATCAGCATCCAGTGTTTGCAGGATGTAGACAGGTCCCATGGGGAAAAGCTGCAGTGGGCTGAGAGTGCAATCAAGCTGCCTGGTGGAGGAGGAGTTTATGGGTAGAGAAGATCAGTGTCTGGTTTGAGACTGGGAGGGGGATGGACCACAAGAAATAGTCTCACAAGTAACCCCCACTTAGACAGACAGACATAAACATGGTCCTAGCTAGAATTTATTGAGAAATTCAAAACAGATTGTGCTAGAAAACTGTTGGGTTTTCTTTCTGCCAGTTAATTGCCTGCAAGCATCCTTTGAGCTACCACAAGCTGCAGTGCAAGCATTGAGATTGAAGCCCATGAATCTCTCCCTCAGTACTTTGTACCTCAGGCACTTCAGTGCACGGACCTATGGTCAGTCTCTCCACTCAATGTTGTGTAACTGTGGGTCAGAAATCACTATGACACCCACAAACACCTTTGAAGTGAGTTATTTAACACAGTATAATAAGTTTTTGTTAAGCAAAAAAGGCCACAACCTTAAAAACAAGTATATTTCCCTCTGGGTCCACCTATACAGTCCAAGAAAATTCAGTCTCTCAGACGATCTTAACAAAATGTTTTACAGAGCTTTTTCCCTGATCTACACCCTCTACACTTCCTTCCAAATAGATGGTGCAAATCACTAGGACAAGTTTGCTGCCATCACAGAAGCTCTCCGGCAATGTAAGGCTTGCAGACTTGCAATACACTGTTTGTTTTTGTTTAATTAAAGCAGGAGAGGGAGGGTGATTAATATGCAGTCAGGGTGCAGCAGTGTCTGGAGAGCTGAACTGCTTTCAGGCTCCAGAATCAAAACAGAGGGCACAGCCATCGGAAACCACTTAACAGGCTCATCCAGGTCATTTAGTTGAGTTCCAGCACTTGTCAACCGTGACTGAAAGTAATCCTTTCCTAGTTCTTCAAAGGAGTTTATGAGATGAGCAAGGGGAATCTCAGTCTCATTTACAGGAGCTGACACAAATTTGCAGCTATGCCCTGCCTTCGATTCCTTTTGCTGTAAAGGTTGCCTCCAAGCTCAATAAAAAGGCAACAGCTGGCAATAATCTGCCACCACAGCCTCAACATGTTTTACCTGTAGCTGCACTGAGCATCTGTGAAATGCAGAACTGCCCAAGCCTGGGTCTTTCAAGGACCCCCATCTGGCTGGGAAGGATCTTGCCATTTCCACCACTCCATTTTGCCACTAACAGCAAGAAAAAAGGGAGAAAAAAGGAGAAGGGAAGAGGGGAAGGGAAGGGAAGGAAAGGGAAAGGTAGGTAAGGGAAGTCTGAGGAACNGGGAATAAACTGGAGACATATTTCAGTTCATTCTGAGTGACTGATGAGCAGTAGGAGAGAACTCAATACATAATTTTACAATAATTAATTTTACGTCATGTGAGCTCAGTGATCCTCCTAAACAATTTTAAATACATGTGGTTAAATGAAATAAGTACTTAATTTTTCTGCAGTGTCCCACAGTTAGCAGGAAACATTTCATAACCTCCTACCTGTTGAGGGACATTGGGGAAGGTTCTTTTCAAACTCTATCCCTACTCCTTGCTTTCAGCTAAGGCATCTCAAAGGTTACAGAAAGCCCTGCAGAGCATTTTGCTTTAGGAAAAGAGAACAAAGGGGTGTATTTCTTCTTGTATTAGGAGAAAACACATCTAATCATGCTTGTTTTGCTTGAGGTAACTCAATTTCTGCTTGTGCTGTGACAGCCTCCTGTTTAGTGCCTGAAGCCTGTAGCTAAAGTTGGTTCTGAATCAAACCCAAATCCCAAGATCCTTGGTCTTTCTGGGGCTGGCAAAGCCTAATATCAAAAAAACAGTAAATCCACAAGTCCTTATAATGGACATAAAAATGAAGCTGAATTTGCAAAGAGTTGAAATTGGATCACAAGTTTCAGCATAGGGGTATGAGAGGGTGAAACAGGGAAGCACCACCAGCCCCTAGTAATCCTTCCTGCAGTTTATCCATGCTGTGTACTCTCCCAGCAGGGTGGATTAATTAGAGCAGGAGTCCTGTCTTTGCAGGCTCTGTCTGAGCTGGCACACTGACCCCACCTCAGGGAGGGCAGGGAATCCCCGGGCTCAGCTTGGCCCAAGCACCAGGGTGGAGCAGAGGAAGGAAGGGGAGGCAGGGAAGGGAAGCAGGGAAGGGCAGCAGCTCCCACGTGCTGCCAGGAGCTGTGGCAGTGCCTGTGGACTCACCGGCTGGGCGAGGGGCTGCGCAGGTAATGGGCCTGCACAGCCTTCACATCCGGACCCTCCTCCTCCTCCTCCTCGGGCACTGCCGGCTCGCCGTCCAAATCTCTGCCGCTGGCCATGGCGGCTGCTGGGGATCTGCTACAAGGAGCAGGGCAGCAGGGAGAACCATTACACAGGGCTGCACAGGAGGCCATTCCCTGCCTCTGGGGCACAAGTGGCAGGGGGGGACAGCAGAAGGGCCTCCCACACTTTGGTCCTGTGAGGAGCCCTTTCCACAAGGGCTGCACTGGCTCCTCTTCCAGGGCACCTGCCATTCCCAGGGCCTCATGCAGCTCCCTGGCTGCTGCCCAGCGAGCACCAATGCTCTTCTGCCTGTGAGGAAGGGTGCTGGAAGGCCAGGAAGGAAGGGGTGGCAGGGCAGAAACTCTATACTCGCCTGACCGCGTGTGGTGGCTGGAAGGAGCTGTACACAGCCAGAGCCGGGCTGGAAGGAGGGTCAGGGGCAAGAAACATGAGACCTCGTGTCCCCAGAATGAAATGCTCCTAAAGCTTAAAGCCAAAGGAGCTTGAAGGCTTGGGACTTTGTCCTTGTAATCTTTTGTGTGGAGGCTGCTGTTCTCACCCTAGGTGTGGGAGAGCGAGGGCACCACAGCTCAGTTAGGAACATGGAAACACAGGAGCCAACACTTGCCCTGGCCCAGGCAGAGGGACTCTTGCCTCAGTGCCACAAGAGCCAGGGCGGCTCCCAAGGGCCCGGCAGCCGGGCTCAGGCCGGAGGATGGCGGCCGCGTGGTCACTCACGGGGCAGCAAGCAGGGAGAAGGGTGAGCAAGGAAAGGGAACTTACCCCTGTGCCTGATGGCTCCACTGGGGGTCCCTGCTGGCAGCACAGCAAAGGAGTCCACTGAAGACAGCAAGGAACGGCACTGGGGGGGAAACCAACCAGCTGCCCCCCTCTCACTCTCTCTACCACTTCTTCATCGAGGGGCAGGACAACTGTTGGCACCAAACCTTTATCAGCTTTCTAAATATAGCTGTCCTGACACTGGCTGCTGGATTGCACGGGGAAGGAATTCAGTGCCTCACAGACAGCAGCTGGTCAAGCACTTAACTCCTTCCCTGCTGTGGGCTGGATTGTTTCTCAGTTGCAGGAAAGAGTCCAGAGCCAGTGAGGCTGGACCTCTGCCTGCAGAGAGCCTCCAGGCAAGGGGGATCCCACCAGGCACAAACTGAAATGCAGGTATGACCTCTGATATCCTTGGGAAATGCAGTGCAGGCCTAACCACTCCAACCTAATGGAAAGTAAGCTACTTGTCAACTACCTGGACTTCTGTATTGACTTTGGCATGGTCCTACACAACAGTCTTACCTCTAATTTGAAGAGAGGTGGATTTGATTGATGGACTATTTGATGGATAAAGAAGTGGCTGGATGGGATCCAATTACAGTCAATGGCTCAGCATCCAAATGGGGATTTGCAAGTGATGTCCCTCAGGATCCTGTACTGGGACCAGTACTGCTCAGTATCTTTACTAATGACACAGACAGTGAGACTGAGTCACACTCAGGAATTCTGCAGAGGACACCAGGCTGAGTGGTGCCCTGGATTCAGTAGGGGCAGGGATGCCATACAGAGAAGTGGGCCCCTGTGAACCTTACAAAATTCAACAGGGCCAAGTGCCAGATCCTACACCTAGGTTGGGGCAGGCAAGCCTCAATATCCGTACAGGCTGGGGATGAATGGATCCAGAGCAGCCTGGAGGAGAGGGACTTGGGAGTACTGGTGGATGAACAATTGCATGTGCCCCACCTGCACCTGCAGCCCATAATGCCAACCATATGCATCAGAAGTGCATCAGAACTGTGACCAGCAGGTCAGGGGAGGGGATTGTCCCACTCTGCTCCTGTGAAATCCCATCTGGAGTACAACACTCAGCTCTAGAACCCCTAGTACAAAACACAGACCTCTTGGAGAGGGTCCACAGGAGGGCTAAAAGTTGATTAGAAGGGTGGAACACTTCTATGGAGAAAGGCTGAGAGAGTCAGGTCTGTTCATCCTGGAGGAGATTCTAGGGAGAGCTTATTGCAGCCTTTCTGTACTTAAAGAGGATTTTATAAGGAGAGAGACATTTTACCAGGGTCTGTAGTGATGGAACAAAGGTCAATGAATTTAAACTAAGAAGGTAGATTTAGATTAAATAAAAGGAAGAAATTCTTTATGAGGCACTGGAACAGATTGCCCAGAGAAGTTGTGGTTGCCCCATCCCTCAAGTGTCCAAGGCCAGGCTGGGTAGGGTTTTGAGGAACCTGGTCTGGTGAAAAATGCCCCTGCTTATGGCAGAGGTTCAACTGGATGATCTTTAAAGGTCCCTTCAGACTCAAACGATTCTGTGGTTCTAAGGTTGTAAGATCAGCTGACTTTTGTTATTAAAAGAGCTAGGATTGAGCCACAGTGTGTCCTCTCCGATGTATTTTCAAAAAGGAAGCCTTGAGTTCCTACCATCTGCCCCCCCCGGAAAGCTCATGGGTCAGGCTGGCCCAAGACAGAACCAGATGAAAATCTGAGTGCTGTTTATCTGTACTGGGGGCTCCAGTTGTGAGTCATGCAAAAATATCCCACTGTTGATTCCCTTTGCAAACAAACAAGCAAACTAGAAAGGAACTGGAAAATGAAACTCAGCTACCTCATACCACAGATACCTTTGGTGCTGTATCATGCTGGGCAGGGTCTGCACACCCCCCTCCTTCTTACTTGAGTGCTGCATCCCCATGTGGGGATGGGAGCTGTGTCTGTAGGGATGCCACATCATGGCAAGGAAGAGCTGTGACACAGCCACTCAAGTCTTGGTGTGCCCACAGCCCAGACTTGTGTTCATGCAGGTTCAGGGGTGAGCAGGGAAAAGAGAAGGTGGTACCCTGAATCTTGGGTGTCACAGCAAGGGGAAGAAGGGATGGCTGATCAGGGCTTGAAGAGATCCTAACAGTTTAATGCACAAAAAGAGGATGCATTGTGTTGATCCTGCAGATGCCTACTCTGGGCAATGCAATTTCTAGCTGCTTCTGCAATGCAGTGACCATGTGTTCTTGTTAATTACTGCTAATTGTGGCAAGAAGTGATCTAAAGATATTTGCTTATAGACTGCCTTATATTGGAGAACAGAGCTTTCAAAGGACCTAAATGTTGTGGGAGCACACATACCATTGACATCCAATAAAAACAGATGCTTTTAAAAGTCACTGAGCTGCTTCTGAAAATCCTATTTGTGAATCTCTAGGACACAAATGCAGCCAAAGATGGTGAAGGCCCTGCCATGCCCACTGCAATCCTTCAGATGTAGAGATGGTGAGAGGACCTTGTAGGTTACAGACTTGTGGAGGACACTCAGAGCAGGCAGCCTAGCAGCTCCTCCTCACTGCTGGCCACAGGCTGCTGGGTTTTGGGATCAAGGTGACCATACAGAGCAGAGGCAAAGATGACAGAAATCTTTGCTAATGACTGCTTGCATTTGCAAATGTAGCAAAAAGAGCTGTAAGTGGTTGGGCATCTGTCACTGGAGATTAATGTATTCATTCGTAGATTAACCTGAACATGAACAGGTGCTGTCCTCTTAAGAGGGAAAGGTGGGATCTTGATGTTCCTCCTTCTCTTTACTGGCAGGAGTTACAAAGATTTATAGTGTTAGCACACTGCTACCTGTGCATATTCCTCATTGGCTTTCACAGGCAGGCCTTATCAGAGCGTGCATTTTGGCAACACAATGAAGTCACCCCGTTTTTGTACTAAAGCTTTTCATGTCAATGGCAGTTTTTTTTAAATAACATAATAATACCGCTAAAAATCCTATATATCAGCAAAAATATTCCCCAGAGCTGCAGCCATCAGCAAAAATAATACTTCAAGGGTTTGCGTTGCCCACAGGTGAGAGATGAAGAAGCTGATATGCAAAGCTTTGGCAGTGTTGCTGGTACCTGTGGCAGCTCTTTTAGCTGTGGTGCCAGTGCTTGTGAGCTTTGGCAGCTCATGCTAGACATGGAAAGAAAATCAACCCAGAAATAAGTATAAAATCTCTTACAATTGCCCATATTAAAGCAGTCTGCTCCTGAGACCCCCAATGAGAGCTGTAAGGGAAAAGTGACAGGATAAAAGTGCCTAAATACCTTTTCCAATCTAGGCTTAAATAACTAACAAAAGCTATAAATACAGAGCATCTAAAACAAGCATCTTAATATCAGATTTATTTAAGTATCAGGTGCTGAAGCATTCGCTTTCCATGATACCTAGGAAACCAGTCTTAGCCAAGTCTCCAAAACAACAGAATATAATTCATCTCAGTGCCAGCTTATTTACTTGTGATGTATCAGAGTGGCTGATAGAGGCAGGGTAAAAATCTCCCCATCAGTGAATCACTTTCATACCAACACAAGATGAGGCAGTCTCTATGACTACTCACTCTACTGTATTTCCCTGTCTGCCTGGCTGCACAAAAGGTGAGACCCATCATGTTGTGAAACCACAGATTCTTGGAATGGAAGACAAGTATTAATGCCTAAGAGGTACCATTTAGATTTCTCTCTTATCCCAACTGATTGGGATTACTGATCTTTATGAGACTGAAAGAACTTCCCATCTTTAAGATTGCTGTCTGTCCATCAAATTCAACTGAAATCAGTCAAGTGGGTTTTGAAGTTACTGGGAAGAAGAGAGGAAAGAGAGGTTGTATAAATGATCCTGTGAAGAGGATAACAGCAAGATGACTGAGTTGGTTATAGTCCCTGTACTTTACTAACTTCCTTTGGTTATGTGAAGCTACTGTGTAAAGAACAGAGAATTAACACTGGAAGTGTGGGCAGATGGTGCACAGAGATAGCATTTTTTTCACTACCTCTGTTCATCAGACTCAAAATATTAAATGGGAGCAAAATCAAAAGTGGAAGCTGGAGTAAAGATCCTGCATGTCTCTTTCTGGAGGATGTGGGATCAAGTCACAAAGATCTTTAAGTCTTTAAGGGAGGTAAATTTAAGAAACTCATCCTTGTGAGGAACCTCATCCTTGTGGGCTCCAAAGACAAAAATGGAGACTACTGACCTTGCTCCAGCTTTGTTTACATCTTAACTAATTTACAGTTAACATTTTGAGGTTAGTTAACAAGCTGGTTTTGGAAAATGTCTCCCCTTCTCTTTGCAGGGTCCTTGCCATCTCCTGCAGCTGGTCAAAGACGAAACACAACAGGATGAATTTTCTTACTGGCTGTCCTCATTTGGAAGATTCCCAAAGAATAAAGTTTCTGTACTTTTATGTGCTTTATTTTGCTTTGTGCTAACAATCTGAAGAGAACTGAGGCTATGCATCAAGCACAGAAGTATAGATAGATGGTCCTTTCTATCAGAGGGATTGGATTTCCAGTCGCTCCTAAGTTTCATTGTCTTGGACATTTTGAACAACTGCCACATAGACCAACAGGCAAATCTTCAGCGTGGTTTTTGGCAGATTTACCACATAAGCCTGAGGTCAGCACAAGAGCAAGATACAGATCTGCTTTACTGCACTAAGCACAGGTATCCAGTGTAGACAACTTTAGAGGAAGCCTCCTTCAAAATCCTCAACAAAGTTCATCAATAATATACTGCATTATATGACTAATTTAATCTTGAAATGATGTCTAAGAACATGATGTACCCATCTAAGATGTCTGAAATGATCACTCAGACCCTAAAAGTGACTTTGTCCCTCAAATGGCTAGAAATAGAGCATAAATGACTATCCCACATGGACACATCCCTTGCTGCCTAGTGGCAGTGAAGTGTTTAGAAGACACACTGCCCTCTGCTAAACGTTATGCCAGGTGCTTGCCTCAGCTGCCATCAGTCCCCCTTTTACTCTTGTCATTTATAGCAGCATTTATAGGCTATTTGTGATTTCCAAGTGCCCATCCAGAGCACGTGAGCAGTGCTGGCTGTGCAGTGCCCATGCCTCCACAGACCCCTCACCAGAGTGCTGCAAGCCATGGGCTGGGTGATCTGTCCAGCCTTCTGCAGCAGAGAGGGACAAGTACCTTTGGTACCTATGCTGTTGTACAAGCCACACACTGGGCAGTGGAACAGTGAGCATAAGAGAGTAAGAACCTAGCTGAGATGCATCTCACTTATATTTCGATATTTATTATACCTAGATATTTAGATATATCATATTCTATCATATCTATCATATATTATCATATATCATATAGATATTTAGATATATCATATTTAGACTTTTAGATAACCATTTGTCACCCAACTCTCATAAACTACATATTTGCATGAGTATTTAGAGTAAATGGAGTAAGGCCCCTCAGGTCCTTAAAGCCTGGATGTGGGCTGTTGACTGCATTGTGAAACACTTTAATACCTTTTTAACTCTGTTCCTTAATAAATATTTGAGAAAAATGAGGTTTATCCTCCCCTAATTGCCTGTCACCACATGCATGACTTCAGCTGCACTGCACACTCCACTCCCAGTCCCACCACACCCTTCCCTTGCTCCATGCACCTGCGTGTTGGGAGAAAGGCCATTAATTGTGGGAGAAAGTTCACAACTGGGGAAGGAGCTCACAAGTTTACAGAGAGCAGCAAGTGATGTCAAAGCTTACTGGTGATGTGGCTTGTCATTTTGACTGGGAGGGGAGGGGCAGGCAGGCTGGGCCAGAAGCTTTAAAAGAGACTGAGGAAGTGAACCTGTGATGCCACTGCAAAGCAACCCTTCAGGGAAAGCCAATTACCTACCCAGCCTCCTGGAGATTACAAGGAAGAGCACCTTGAGGTGAAACAAAGGAGAGATGAGGGGGATGGCAATGAAAGGACTTGGGCTCTTCATTTTCAGTGCAAGTGAGTACTAATTTGGTTATGTCCTCAAGGGCTGGGTGGAAGGAAACAGCACTACAAAGTACAAGGACTCCAGTGCACTTTGTATGTCTCTTTTCTGTTTAGTGAAGGTTCCTTTGTGTTTATGGCCAGACAGGTGTGTGTACCATCTCTGTGCTGAATGTCCACACACACAGGCATCTCCCAAAACTGTTAGGAGTGGGAAAAAATGCTGTTCTTCATAAAGCTAGAAATTATTTTTCATAAACTGTTTTCTTAGTTTCTGTTAATACAATATTTATCTCTGAAGATAAAGGAAGGAACTTCCTCCTCTGGAAGTCTCAGTTCCACTGCTTTTTATCCTGTCTCATATTCTTATATTAATGTTCCTACACCTCATTCTAGGCTTTAGACTGAGCTACACACATGGGAATTGCTTGGAGTTTTTAAACTAAAAATCCTGAAAACCTTACTTCAACAGTAAGACCCAGAGAAATGAAATTCACAAAGTTGAAAGTAATCAATAAAGTGGATGGGCTCCACATGCAACAAATATAACTTAGGTCATGGTTTGATGATCATTATGTAACTTCTGCAATGCCACTGATATTCACTCTCCTTTTTCATTATTCTCACCTTTCATGCTACGTAAATTAAGTATGGAGAACTTTTCAGAGAGAAACAAGTATGTAAAATGAAGCTTTTTTTTTTTTACTTGATCAGAATCTCAATTTATTTCAGCAAACAAAATATTCCTGTAATTGTATTAATTGCCCTTCAGTCTGTTAACAATTACTCAGTAAGGAATGTGAAAGTAGAAATGTCACTTTTTCTTCTTCCTTTGTACAAGTACAAATCTCTAAGCAAAGGGAGATAAAACCTTTCTCAATTGTTTAAAATGTTATAAACACACAAAGTGATAACACTCAAAGAAGTAACTCTAGGGCTTAAATCTAGGTGACATTGTCTCTCTAGCAGTATGTAGGCTATTTGTCCTCTCTCCTCTTCTGGAGTTCTTTCAGAATTTGCTTCCCCTCCCTTCAACCACATTTTGAACAGACTGTTTCCGCAGGAAAGTAACCCCAACCTTTGTAGAATAAACCACAACTTTCAAAAGTTGAAGGTTGAAGACTATGAAGTGAAACGTGGTGAGAAGTGGGAAGGAGGAAATCAGCCTGAGTCAGTGACATCCCAGAATGAAACTGTGTTGCTTCCCTGAGAGAGGGAAGCTCTTTCTGGGATGTAGAAAGAGAAGTGGGTGACAAATGAAAAGCACCAGAAGCAGTGGGACGTGAGGGTGACAGCAACAGATGAATAAGTGTGTTACAGGCTGTGCCTCACATGCAGTGCTGGGTTCAGCTGCTCCCCAACATGTCTGGAAGAAAAAGATCTCATTTAGTGTAGGATTTGACTCATCCAATTGGAAGAAGGAAAAGAAGTCTTAGGGTTGGGTGATTTCTTCTCTGCCTCAGGGCTGTATTTATGACCTGTCAGTGAACCCCAGCCCAGTGGAACCAGTTTCTGAGTGACAAAAAGATCAGGAAATGGGTTTTGCTCCATCTCCTAGTACAGACAGTGGTGCTTTTCACCTAAATGCAGGAAAGCATCTCTATCCCGTCACAACAAGCAAGGGGAAAGCTTTCACAAGTGTCTCTCATATGGAGGGCATATGAAAACAGCAGTCAGAAAGAGCCCCAGGGCTATGCAAACATGGGCCTTGCCCTGGGTGCTCCAGGGCAGGGAAAGATCTGGGAGTGGCTGCAATAAAAGCATGCTAGAAATACTTTGCCCGGGTTTCCTTCTCATATTGTCAGCAGTTGTAAATTAAATAATCCCCAAGAGAACAGAAGCCACTCCTGCCATGTCACAGAGGAAGAGGTGAAAACACACCTTGTTAATGAACTGTGGGAGCCCACAGAACAACTTGGTTGTTGAGAGCATGCAGAAAGATGGGAATTTAGGCTAAAAGCAGATCCCTGTGCCAACTGTCCCATGGCACCCTGTGTAATTACCTGAATTGTCATCCCAGGTTCTTGGTGCAGTGACAATGGAACCTTTTGGGTCCCAACACTTATTTCCTAAGGGACTCTTGTTCATTGCTAGTCAAGGATCTGGCAGTGCTCAGTTTGCCAATGACAGTCACTTACTCACCTAGTGCAGGGGGCTGTGCACTTTTTCTGTCTAAAAAAGAGGGTATTCACAACCAGTTTGCAACTCAAGGTAGAATCAAGAAATCCTTTGCTCTCTCCCTTATATATTACACTTCCTCATAGATCTAACCTGGACAAAGGTATGGCAAAATGAAGACCTAAAGTTTGCTAGGTGGCAACTTTTCAGATGAATCCTCTCCAGGGAACAGTGACTCAGCTTTCAGAAGCAAACCTTCACCACCACATGCAGCATGCCCCTCATGGGGGTAGCCCTCCTCCTCCTTCCTCCACCACATTTCTCTTTGCCATGGGAGCACCTCTGAGCAGCACTTGCTTCCTTGCTGTTTACAGTTTTCACAAATGATGGTGCTGTTAAAAAAAAAAATAACAAACCCAAAACCTCAAACCAACAAACCCAGAGAACCCCCACAAACTGCTAGGAGAAAGCAGGTGTTTTTAACCATGTATTCCTGCAGGCATGAAGGTCACCTATGGCAGGGCAGACATAAAAGTCCAGCTCAATCCTGAGAATAACAAAGACCTGCCCACCAGGCAATGATCAGACATGATGAATTAAGAGCAAGTCAGAGGGAATTCAGTGTAAAAAAACCACCTGCCCTGTGCCCTGCGTGCTTCCCCAGGGCACAGAGGGATTTCTGCTTTATTCAGCTCTCAGCTACTCCTGTGCTCCAGAGGCAGGAGCTGGAGTTCTTGAAGAAAGGTGATTACTACCTTACTCATTTTTAAAAAATACTAAGAGCTATTCTTCCCTTGTTTCTTTCAACCACTCTTAGCTTCTCTAGGTTTTTCTGTTTTCAGGGATGAAAAACATGAACAGGTTTTGATTCCCTAGCACAAAATGTCACTTTTCTATGGATTTGGATCGAAGCAAGTTATTTGACAGTTTTCCTGATCCTTGAAATTTGACAATATCAGTTTGTTAGTTTAGCCTGAATCCTTAAGACTGCTGATGCACTTGTAGTATCTGTTTATCTGTCTCCCTCTGTACATTCTGAACTGTCAAAGGGTGTCAGTCACGCTGAAGGAGGGCTCAGGAAAAAACATAAAGCATCTTTCTAAACTCCATGGCAATATATGAGTAGGTGAAGAAGAGGGAAGCAAGGAACAGAGCAGAGTTTAGCTCTAAGCCATCCTGTGCAGCAGCTTCCCAGAGCCAATCAGCCCGAGCACACATCACCTCTTGTTCAGTGGGGAATGTCCTGGATGACAGGGAATGAGGGGTTATTGTGGCATCTAAGGAAGCCAAAGAGACTACCATGAGATCCAGATGTTATTTTTGCTGAGTGCAGCATTTATTCTCTTCCTAGTTCTGGTGTCTGCTCACGCCCTCACTGTGGAAGCACCTGAGAAGCAAATCCAAGTGGCAAGAGGAAGAAACGCTACCCTGCGCTGTAATTTCAAAACGAACTCGGCTGTTGACAGCAGAGACCTGGTTGTCTGGAAGAAAATCAATAGCAAGGTAAACTGAGCTGCATAAAGAAACAGATGAGAGGCCATCCAAGAAGGGGCAGGAGATGGAAGCTGTGAGTGGGAATGGATGTTGGAAGAAAAAGACTTCTTCCAGACATTTTTAAATCCCAGAACTGTGCAAACAGGAATGCTGAGTCTAGATGCAATTTATCCCAAATCTATTGCACAACACGAGGCAAGCCCCACCCCTCTTCCTCCTCTCTCTTGGTCTTACAGTTGTTTACTGAGGATACGTCACTGTATGTACTGTGGGGCGTGCATCTATTAAAACATGTGAAACAGATAATTTCTAAAAATATATGCATATATATAAATGTATATGTCTAATACATGTATCTTTGATACTACATAAAGTTTTAAGTTGATGATAACAGTACCTGGAGAGATTTTTGAGGTCTCCTACATCCATTTGAAGTATTGGAAGGTTAAGAAACTTCTGACATTCTCCTTGACTTCTTGGGAATTAATGAGAGGGGAAGCAGCCTTTGGAGATCTCCTTTTAAGAACTGCCAAAGGTTTCTTCTCTGGAGATCCTTGCTGGGAGAGTTTGTGTAACCAAAGGGCAATTTGAGTGATATGGGTCTCAGACAAGTCTCATGCTGTCCTCTCCTCATGGTGAGGAAAGGTGAATAAGCCCCAGAAATCAGTTGTCTCTGAATTCAGATAAGGTGTGAGAAGGAATTCCAGATGGAAACAGAGATCCTTTTGAATTTCTACATTTTTCTTGGCTTTTTCTCCAACTGGTGCAGTTTAAGATCCTCTTTTCCAAGCTGCTCTTTGAGAGCGGGCTGATTAATCGAGTTAGATGGCAGACTCACGCAGAAGAAACCCAGACCGATGCTGTGCCCTCCCCGTGTGCCAGGTTGACGCTGTCACGCGCTATTTCGATGGGGTCGTGCAGTACGGCCAGGGCTACGACCATCGCATCCACTTCAGCGGCGACGTTGGCAGCGGGGACATCAGCATCACCATCCGTGCCGTCACCATGGAGGACAACGGCACCTACGTCTGCAGCGTCCGCCTCCGCGACGACCCGCCCCGAGAGTCCGCGCTCCTCAGTCTCTTCGTCCTCGGTGAGGTGACACAGGCAGTGCCACGCCCCTGTCAGACACACCTGCCCTTCCTCTAACGTCCACAGTGGTTTAAATAACAGATTTTCTAATAGCAAAAAAAAAAAGAGTTGTCATCCCCAATTCCGCCTTTACTNTGTCCACATTGGTTTAAATAACAGATTTTCTTGTCATCCCCAATTCCGCCTTTACTCCTACGGAAGGACGCTGGGATGCGTAGAGCACGCAACTCCCTCAGACACCTGGCTGTAGAAAATGGCCTTTGAGTTGTACAGCTCACTTTCCTAATAATCCAGGCACCATTACAGGGCTTTCCTCATCCCCCCTGTGGCCTGTCATACTCCAGCTATCAAAGGATGGGTCACCTAACACTATTAGGCATATCCCAAAAAGCATCTTGCAATTCCTTCTTGGCTTTCCAGTGCCAAAAAGGGAGAAACAAATTAGAAACAAATTAGATCCAAATTCACTTAAAGTTCCTTTAAGAAGAAGGTGGCAGGTACAAGACCAGCCTCTCCTTGCAATAATAAAAACCACAGACGCACAAGAAACTGCTTCTGATTAATACAATTCCTCTTTCCTTCCTTCAGTTGCACCGTCCAAGCCTGAATGCAACATTCTGGGGACACCAGAATATGGACAGACAATCAACCTCACCTGTGCTTCTCATGAGGGCTCCCCAAGGCCCACATACACCTGGAAAAGCTTCAATGTGAAAAACGAGCCCCGTTTGCTACCATACACAGAAGGTATGGGAAATCCAAAGACATCAAAGCATTGAGGTCTCTGCAGATGAGGGCTGGAAAGATTCTAAAATGCAAATACAAAAACACTCTTAAGGCTTATTCTAGGATGTTCTCTGAACAGGATTTTGAAAAGTTGTCCTTTTGATACAAGACATGCTCATGAGCAACTTAGCAGGGGGAAAAGGACTTTTACCTGAATAAGAATGAATGAATGAATGAATGAATGAATGAATGAATGAATGAATGAATGACTTTAACTACATCTCTCCCCTGGTGAGAAAGCTGGATGGCTCTGGAAGCAGCCAGAAATAATTACCTCTCAATTGCTGGGAGTAAGGCATAGCATGAGGAACAACATTGAGTTTTTTAACTGTCTTTACATCTCAGCTTGCTTGACAACAAGCAGATCTCTGTCCAAACTGAAGGAAACAAAAGCTGGCTCTGGAAGCTTTCTTCCAGAGATGACCCCTCACCTAGAGGAAGGAGGTATGAGAAAGCTGTAGCATGAAAAAGGCTTCTGGTTCTTTAGAACTGACACACAAGGCCTAATGTTTTATTTGCTTTCATTTTACATCAGAATCTGGAAGGAAAAAAGAGCTGAATTTCCACAACAGACCTTGACAGAACTATTTATACAGAAATGAGGGCTTAATACTCTTTTAAGTGTATCAGTGACAGTGGACTCAGATTTATTTCATTAAACAACTTTGTTTTTTCCTGGTCTGTCCAGCTTCAGGAAGACTAAGTGTCTGTTCCTGGTTTATGGGAAGTAAACTAAACTAAAGATCATGAGACTCCACAGGATATTCCACACTCACAAGCCGATTCTTGCATAAAATATGTATCACCGGGGCAGGAACTTTATTCATTTCACTGGCCACTAAGTGGTGCCAGCGCATCACGCACAGCCCTGAGCACAGCGGGACTTGGCACAGCTTCTGCCTCACCCTGTTCTTCCCCGGGACAGGAGTCTCTGCTGGCCCATTCCCACCTCATTTCTGCTTTCATCGGAGCACACATGGCCAAGCCCTGTGCTGACTGTCCCCAGGTGCCTCCGGCTGGCTGGGTGCCCCGTTGTCACTACAGGCAATTGCCTTCCGTGCTAAGCAAGTCCCACTGCTGCAAAGCTGAACCCCATCAGGAGACACTTCAGAGCTCACAGTACCTGACCCACATTTTTCCCTATTTCACTCACTCAATTACTTTTGAATTATTAGGAGGATTTAAATTCCACTTCTAGACTGAGACTTTGAGAGCTACAGACATCACACACGCCCCCAATCAAAGGATAAAAAAAAAAAAAGGAGGGAGACAAGTAAATACAAGGAGTATGTAGAGACTAAAAGAAAATAAAAATTAAAAATCAAGCAAGCATACTGCCTGTCATTTCTCAGTTTGCATGCTCTTCTACTATGCGGCACTAGGTGCCAGCAAATCCTAAATATAAAAAAGTGAGATCCCAGGGAAACAGGAAAGTTGTTAAAAAGTATTCAGTCTTTTGCTTTCAGAGCAGGGATCTGGACTTCTCTCACAAGCAAAAAGCAGGGACTACACATACCCATATCAGCTGGAGATGTAACAAACAAACTGACTGCCTGAGCAGACAGAGCTAAGCTTCAGCCTGTGGTTCTGAGCTGTGTGAGGATGGACAGAAAGCATCAGCATCACTGCAATTGTGTCACTAGAGCTCTTGTTTATTTACACAGCCTGTGTGGCTTCTCCCAGACTAGAAAACTTTTCCCCCCACTGCTAAATAATTCATATCTGAAATCCAAAGAGCTGCATGACTGAAGAGCTTTCTCTTGTTTAACAAGTTAATTCATCAAGATGGCCAGTTCTCAGAGCCAGGTCCTGATTTGAGCATCTGACATTTCTCAAAATCCAACGCCAAAAAAAAAAAGCTTTCTCTAAGCACAGACACTTCTCTACCCTCCACCTACAATTTTCTTTCTAAAAGGAATGTTCAAATACCACATGTTCCCTGTAATCAAAACAGCACACTTCTGTTTATCCTCCCACAAATCACTCTAAAACCTAGGGATGAGCATGGCTGCTCCCAAGCAAGACAGAGCAATCCATCAGCTTTAATAACCTCTCATCACTCCAGCCACCCTGGGCTGGAACTGGAGGACTGCTGTTGCCACTTCCTTCCCTGCTTTAATTCTTATATTTTTTGGCCTGATTTGTGTTTCACAACAGGGCAACAAATAACTCTGAAGAACATCTCAGCAGACACCTCTGGCTTTTACATCTGCACTTCAACAAACATTGTGGGAACAGAATTTTGCAACATGACAGTCAGCGTTGTGCCACGTAAGAGATGGGGCTGCCTTGGGGAAGAGAAGAACGTCTTAGCTCAGAGTCAAAGCATTAAAGGAGGGGAATGTTATCATCTGGTTTCTGCACACCTTTAAGAGAGACCCTCTCTAGTGGTTTACATGCTGGTAGAGCACTCACCAATGCATTGGGTTCATCCAAAAAGTGACAAAAGCTCTGTAGAGTCAGCACTGAATTTACAATGTCTGAAACTAAACTTCATAGACAAAGGGCAGTTGTTCAGATCTAGGGGCTCTCCTGTGTCAGCAGCTAACTGCTCCTGTACTACCCAGTACAGAATTATTTCCAATTGCTGTAGTCAAACAAATGTGGCTTCCACTCTGTCTGGGTCTGGTGAGGGGGTTTGAAGCGCAGTGATGGTGCTGATCCCCCTTGATATCATTGCCCCTGCTAACTCCTCCCTTCCCACACAGCATCCATGAACATCCCTCTGTATGCTGGCATCATTGGGGGAGTTGTTGCTGCCATTGTGGTGATTGGGATCATTGCCTATTGCTGCTGCTGCCGGGAAAGCAAGGACACTGACTATGAGATGACGTGAGTACCGCTCCCTACAGCAGTGAAGGGAACTGATGAAGGGCTCTACTTTTCCCTCCAGCATCCCTCCAGCTAGGGAGAAAGAAATCTGGGAAAGCATGCACTGTTTTCTCCTTTCAATGTCCACCCCAGTGGCTCCCATCTCTCCTCATGGGAGATGCCCAGGAGTCCCAGACACCATTGTGTCTCTGGGCAGAACCAAATTATTCAAACCTTGGGTGTGGATTAGCACACATGCTATGAAAAATAAACAAGTAGCTGCCACACCTCTTGCATCACCAGCAAGACTGAAGTCGTGGACTTCAGCTGGGTGCAGTTCTAGATCAGCTTAGAGCAGTTTAAAAGTATCCTAACACAAAATCTCTTCAGTGAGGTTTCTGGCTGGTTTTGATTAACATCTCTACTCCTGATCAATGTTTTAGGGTGCAAGAAGACAGAAATGAATCCTCCAGACAGATGTCAACAAGGCATGAGAGCATAGGGGAGGATGTGGAGAATGCAGAGAATGCATGAATGAATGAAGAAGCCACTGCCATCTCCAGGATCTGCTGAGGCACAGACATCATTGTAGAAAAGAAATCAATCCCTCTTTCTTACTGCAAGAAGTTGAATTATGAAATGAAAGCCAAAAGCTCTGCCTTCAAGTTCTGGGAGAGAACATTCTTGCTTCCCTGGAAATAAGTGCTTGATATACAGTGAGCACTAACACACACTCTCATAGCAGAAAAATGCCCATGGAGCACTGCTGCACCCAGTCATCCAAAAATAACCAGTCTTCCAGACTTCCAACTCTCTGAAAAAAGAAACCAGTCAGGTCTATTTGGAGAACAGAGGAACAGAGCTGCTGATGTGTCCCCAGATCCACAAAAGGTTTGAAGGTCACCAACTGCATTTCATCAAGGAAGGGTGGTCTTGTTTACTGTCATGTGAATGTCACAGCTTTCACCATTGTCCAACACAAACTCTTTTTATGGGGGTTGAAGCAAGATGATTTTTAAAGACATTTTATTAAATGTGTTTTTTGTATGTATTATACATGCATATATAAATAAAGACATGGAAAAAACATCAATGACCAATGAGTCTCCTGTTTGGGACAACAGTGCATAGTAATGTCACAGATAAGGTAAGAATTTAGATGGGCAGCTGATAAGAACTAGAAACATTCTAGTAGCCTATTTACTGTCAGACTCCTGAATTTCTGAGTTCTAGCTCCCAGGGCTCCTAATTTTCATTACATTACTCTTCCCTGCTGATTTTTGCATGGGCAAGTCAGAAATAGTCCATTGCTCCTGCTGCTTCTGAAAAAATGACAATGTGAGAGCATGTACATGGCAAGTACATCCTTAATTAAAAACAAAAAAAAAGTGGGGGGGGAGGGGATGGAAGAAGGAAAAATAACTTTTTGTTCAAAACTGTAACAATTTAATCAGAAGCACTGCATTTAATGTGCAAGATGTGTGCAAATGTGGAGGAAAGTCCTACCACTGGTATCTTTGGAAGAGAATGGACTGTCCATCTCCAAGGACTATCAATGGGTATTAAAGCTAATTAACAGCTTTTTTTTTTTTAAGATACTTTTTGCAGTAAAATATTTATCCTTTCAAAACTCCTTACTTCAACTCTGGGAGTTTCAGCAATGCCTCCCACATACCCTTTACCCCCAAACAGTTACTGTAATAAAAATCTAAAATTTAACTTCAAAGAAGAACCAGCATTCCTCCCACACACGACCAGTATTTTCTAGATTTCAAACTATGAAAATCACCCTACAGAACTGTAATTCTGGCTTGCTTTCTGGCTGCCTTTGTTTTACATAATACTTAAAATACAATTACTCATTTGTAGTAATAACAACTGGAAAGACCAACAACAGGAGTTCCTTACAAAGAACACACAAATCCAAATCTCTCTGGCAATGGATAACCTGAAATGCAAGACATTCTGAGGATCTTTTCTCATGATACATGAAAAAACATTGCAAAAATGGATGGCTAAAAAAGAACATTGCACAGAGAAGCTGAAGGGAGATGGGAAAATTCAGTGCATAGCTCAGAAGCAGAGCTGGTATGTATTCCAGTCTCATTGTAACAAGCAAGGATAGTGTGAATTATCTAATTACCATTGTAACACATTTCTACTGTGAAACAAAAGCAAGTTCTTTTATAAATGTTACACACATTAGTCAGCACAACCTGTTTTCTCCACCAAGAATAACAGTGAGGGATAACTTAAAGATCTTAACTGGAAAGTCCAGCAAAAGGACTTGAAATTTATCAGCAGAATAGTGCCAGAATATAGCCAGAAACTGGCTGTGGCCACTAAACCATTGTAACACTCTGCTACCTGTCCCACACTCTTCACTTTTAGAATAGGTGAAGCTTAATTGCTGTTTGTCAGCTGAAGTCTTCAAGTAACACTTGCACAGTGGCCATTTTAGGCATGAAGGAAAATACAGGTTAGCAGTAAGCAACTACACTAAGTTGTCTAAAGAAACCATCAAAAATACAGAGGAGTTTACAAAATGACCCCTAAACCCATGAATTTAATTCTCTGCAAGCAGATTCCATAAGAACTAGCAGAGGAAAGCAAGAGTCCAACTTGACAACATTTAAAACAGAACTACTTCAAATTCTGCAATGCTAAGCTCACTTCTGCACTGAGAAATCAACTGAGTGATAGCACATGGAGATATGGCTGAGGTAATTCAGTGCTGCATCATTTTTTACCTTTTTTAAAATACCTTGGAAGTAGTGCACTTATTAGAATGCTTTATGTGTTTTTCCTCAACCAATTTGTTCTACTCTGTCAGCCAGGAATACAGAAATACACATATTCAAACTCATGCCTTATTCCAGGGTTCTCCTCTGACTGAATTAATTTCCTGCCTGTCTTGTATGTCTTTTGAAAAAGGAATAACTCCAAGAGTTACCTCTAGTATAGCCACAACCTTATGCAAAATTAAACCAGCAGTAATGAATTTGGAGGGAAGATAAATTAAGCTAGTGATACTTAACTTATTCCAAGGATTTAATGTATCCATACCGAACTTCAATAACCACTTCCCTCAAATGCAGAAAGGAGGGAAAAAATGTATGACCAGGTAGAAAAGTAAATTCCTACTTTATTCTTTACATAGCAATCAGTAAACTAATGTTTAGTTATGTTCAACTTTACTCACAAACTTATCACAGAAAGCAAACAGGCTGGTCAGGCATGATTTAGCATTGGCAAATCTATGCTGAGTCTTTCCAGTCCCCCACTTCTCCTTCACGAACCCAAAAACACATTCCAAGAGGGCTGGCTCCATGATTTTTCCAAGGAGTGCAGTAGAAGTGAGTAGCCCAGGCTTTCCTAGATCTCCCTTCTGACAGATGGGTGCAGTATTTGCCTCCCATTGCTGTGGACTTCCTGTGCTCTGTGACCTTCCAAAGGTTGGAGAACAGCCTCAAGAAGGTTGTCAGTCAGCTTCCTCAGCATCCTGGGATGCAGCACATCTGGCTGGAGGGACTGCATGGGTCTGGAACTCCCACTGCTGCTGTTCTCCTCCCTGAAAACAGATCCACTTTCCCAACAACATCCCTCCAGCCCTGGCCAGTGTTTACGGATTCTTCCTTTGTAGCCCACACCTGCTTTGTAGCCTTACACTGCACCAGAACTCGGAAGCAGCCACAAGATCCCTGTGAAGACAAGAGAGTCTTCCCAATCAATCTCCCTGAATTCCTGCATTGCTCTTGTGTTTGGGAGACACTGTCCTCAATGAACTGCCAACCTCAATGTTCCTTTACCCCACAGGGCTGGCACCAGGGATTCCACCCCTCCCCATTTCCCACACAACTACCAAGACCTGCTCTCACTGCCTTCCCTACTCTTCTCAGGATCTTGGGAAGTATTTCCAGTATTCCAGACACACAAAAGCTGGTGCTGCCACAACCCACTTCCATATTCAGTACAGTGCACAATTCACAACTTGTCAGGAAGACAGGAGTTAATTATCTCACCATCCTTGTTGCTAGAGCAACTGCACTCCTTTTCTGTTTATTTGTACCAACTGTTCCAGGAAAGACACCGAGGCAATGTTCTGGCTGATGAAGTTCACAATACAATGATCAAACTTCCAAGATTAATTCTGGATGTGTTGGAGCTACTACTAAATTTATTGCAGCCCAACATAAGGGAATTTGTAACTTCTGCTGCACTTCACCTGTTCACTAGGGATTGAAGGGAATTATTTGAAAACGGCAATTAGAGAAGTTTATGGGAGCCTCTAAGACAGAATCACGGAGAAGTGAGGGAACAGATAATGCAGAGTTAGATTAATAGAAGTGTTTGCCAATTTCTTCATTTTACTAAATCATTGCAATAAAATTTATTGGCTGGCTACTCTGGGGTGACAGTGAGGGAAGATAATCCTGCAGAAGTCATCAGGAGGGCAGAAACTAGATAACAAACTTGTTTTTCTCCTGCTCCACCACAGTACATTTACTCTGCCAAAAGGAATGATGTTGTTGAAGCCTTTGCAGTCAGCTGCAGCTACTTCTATCTATCAACCAGA
Source organism: Peucedramus taeniatus (assembly GCA_013400575.1). Lineage (NCBI taxonomy): Eukaryota > Metazoa > Chordata > Aves > Passeriformes > Fringillidae > Peucedramus > Peucedramus taeniatus. The sequence goes on from WBNO01010194.1 coordinate 230,654, forward strand.
AAATAAACCCAGTTTCACACATATACTTGAGTGACTTCACTTTTGGGCAAAGTTTGAAATCCATGCTAGCAGAAAGGGTTAGAACTTTTTAATTCAACTAACAAGACCAGCCTCTCTTATAAAACAAAGCACAGCCTCTCTTACGAAAATTATGCAGGTTTTTTTTAAAAACTTAACAAAAATGAAAAATACAACTATTTCACAAGAAAATGTGAACAGAGTAGTAACAGGGTTTCCTAGAACAGAGGTTTTCATTCACATGAAACAAGTACTTATTCAGAAGAATCTGACCTCTAGCACACCACCACTTGACAGCTCAAGAACCAGAATCCCTGAAATGGCAGCAAGTTTCCTAATGGGGAATGACTCAGCATGGACCTCACTCTAGGCAGCTGGCACAGACACACCCCATGGAATGAGTATCAGCTGTTGCTGTTTGATCCAGGATCACAGCACTGCTTCCTCCAGCTTGACACCTGACAGATCTTCCACACAAAAAATCCCCCCAAATTACTGCCTTGTTTCTATCTTTTAGGATTTGGATGAGTGACACATTGCGAAGGATACAATAAAGATTTATCTTACCTTAGACACAGCAAAAACTCTCTGATAACAGTAAAAATGCAGATCCCAGAACTGGCACAGACATCAAGAGTCAAGAGGCAGTGTGGCTTCCCCTCCCACACATCACTCACTGTCCAGCTTCTTTTCTCACACTTGGGAGGTGAGGAGAGAGAGCTGCTGTGCTTGTGAGAGAGCAGCTGGAATGCAGAGCTCCATCTGGGAACAATGAGCCAGTTCAAGCTCTTGGGATGGACACAGAGGACAGGCCAACATGGGGAACATTCCAGGGGATGTCTGCTGCAGATGGCCCTGCCAGAGGGAAGCTCTCAAGGCCTTCTTCAGACACCTGTGAGGAGCCTGACACTTGGAAGTGGCCAAGGAGCCAAGTTGGTCCCTGCTGGATCTCATCCTTATGGACAAGAAATAACTGGTCAGGGATGTGAAGGCCACAGGGCAAAATCACTTTCAGTAACCACGAGATAGTGGAGTCTAGGATCCAAAGAGAGAGGAAAACAGCAGAAAGCAGCATCACAACGGCCCTAGACCTCAGGAGAGCAGTCCTTGGCATTGTTCAGAGATCTGCTTGGAAGACTCCTGTGGCACACGGTGCTGGAAATAGGTGCAGGTGAGACTGATGATTTTTCAAGTATCACCTCCAAGACAAGCAGCAAAACAAGCAGAGGTTGACCAAAGAGCTCCTAACAGAACTCACCCCTGAAAAGGAAACACACAGGAGCCAGCAGCAGGGACAAGTGACTGGGGAGAAACAGAGAGGTGCTGTGTGTGTGCAGGTATGGGTACAGGATAGCCAAAGCACACCCAAAGCTGCATCTGGTGAAGCACATGGAGGGCAAAAAGAAGGATTGCTGTGGGTGCAGCTGAGTGGGAATGGGCAGCTGGTCATGAAGGACAAGGCTTAGGCCACCTAACCACCTTGAGCTTTAATGGTCAGAGCAGCCTTCCAAAGCAAAATTTAAATTAAAGATGTCAAAACCAGGTTTTGCTGTGTCTACAGTGTATATGTGTGCATTTAAGAGAATGCTGGAACTTCTGCCACATCCCTGGTTCGTGCAGTTTATGGGAAGGAGAAGGTGGACAAGCCAGCAATGCATAAGTAACAGTTAAATTAGAAGCAGCAGCAACTGCTGCTCATTCTATGTTAACATACTCTAAACAGAATGTAAAACAATATGATGGCAGGTCAATGTACTGATGTAGACTAGACCAGCAAAGCTGTCACCACAGTCATTGTTTTAATGACCTTCAGACAACTGTTCTGGCCAAAACCTTTAGAGTAGCAACGTACAATTAACCACTTGTCTAGTACCATCATAACAAGAGCAAAAACACCTAATAGCTTTGCACTGTGTGTGTTAAACCAGGACTACTTTTACCCATTCCTGTCACAGAAATGAGTCAGCTGCTCTAATAGGAGGGCAGAAAGTCAGGTCTGATGGAATCTATCAGATGTCTCCTTTACAAAACCAGCTCTTTAGCCAGATTAACAGATGTGCTACTGAAAACCCACATGCAGAGTGTTGTCACCAATACATTTTATCCTGTGGAAGGTACATGTTTAGAGCTCCCAGGCTGCATCACTCAAACTCTGCTCAAGAGCCATTCTGCCCTGTCTTGGTTTTGTGTCCCCTTTAGAATTTTGACACAGTTTGTGCCTTACCAGTACTACTCCTTGCACTTAGGAAGTAGGCTAAGGTTGCAGTCCTTCATCTTTAAGGCGAGAAGAGTATTGTGCTTGTTTTTCAGAATTTATTTTTCCAGAAATCAAGAGCTGCAAATTGCAGGACACCCAGGGAAGCAGAGCTCCAAAATGAAAGAATTTTCTCTCATCTTTCAGCAGCTGTTAGGGCTCCCCCTCAAATGCAGAATAAGAGTATGAAATGGGCTACTTTAAGTTAGTGTACTCATTCTAATGGCACAGATCTTATGATTTTCACAACAAAAAACCCCCTCTAGAGTTGTTGGTTATTCCAAGTAAGACAGTTACTGCCCCAGTTAACAGCCCACTGCCTACAGCATATAATTAGATCTTCTACATCTTATGTGCTATTTTACTTTACAGGTGGTAAGGTACAAATATGCCATGGAATCCTAATGGCATTTTCCCACTTCTGCTCACATTCTTTATCTCAGTCCTGGTATGTAATACATTAAGCTTAGTAAAAAATGTTCTTGGGTTTATGTACTTAACACTGAGTAAGTACTTTAACAATAACTTTTAATGAATTCTCTCTACATAAGAACTGAAACAAATTTTTATTGCAACAGTGAACTCTGAAAATACTTCAAAAACAATAGTTCTGTACATTATGAAATATCAGTGCAGCAGTGGCTGTCAGTTAAGGAACTTGGACAACTCTATACAAATGCAGAAAAGCCTTTAGCAGTACTTGATAGACACTGTCAGTCACTGTCAGTCTGTTACAATATTCCCAGGTGCTTCATTGGTAAATTTCAGCCTTAGAGCTTTATTGTCCCTTATGTGGTGAAAATCAGCAGGTAGGACAGCAGCCTCCAAGGAAGGAAATACAGAATCAATTGAGGACATTCAGTGATAAAGGTGAACAGTTAGGTAAGAATAGAAATGCTTCAGTGATCCTAAAACTGGAAGAAAGGGTTAATCTGGACTTACAGCAACTCTAACAGGTTTCCAACTAAACCAGCACTTGCCCTATTCTGACACACTGATCAGCATGCTCAAATAAACTTCTTCTTTTGGCTGCATTTTGGGTTTTACTTGCATTTGTTTTGTTGGGTTTTTCCTTATTCAAGGGAACAAAACCACCTCATCTTGAGTTTCAGTACCTACAACCTACAAGGAATGAAATCTTCACACAGTCAGTTGCTATGGAAATACTATTTCAAAACTGGACATCTGTTGGTACAAAATCCAGGAACAACTTAACAAAATAAGCTCCTGTTTCTCAGAATCACTTGTTTAGGAGACACATGGACTAACCACAAGGCTCAGACAGACAACTTTTTGGGGATTAGTCCAAGCACTACCTCCATAAAAAGGAACATCTAACTTCCCTAGAAAATGTCAGACAGTGTCCCACTTTTTTATGTGCCTTCAAATAATTATGACTGGTATCTACCCAGCCTGGCTAAACTCTTGTGAAATATATCAGTTTGAATTTGATACTCTTTCCAAAAAAAACAAAACAAAACAAAAAACCAAAAAACCAACCAACCAAAAAAACCCTTATGAACCAGACCCGTAACACCTACACTTCTCTTCAGTCTCTAAGTTTGAGGGACATGCATTTCTTAAAAAGAAAACTGGAGCAAAAAAAAAAACAAACAAAAAACTATGCTGTACTTGTTCTTGATGTACATAATACAGCCTGTCCCTCTAAGAACATTAACAGATAGATAAATTCATCACAGTATTTCTTTCAAGACATTTTATATAAAATCTGCTTTTTTTGCCTTGAAAGACCACTCAAATTTTTCATGGCTAAAACTGATATATTACAGCAAACTTTTGGGACTACTGACTTTTAATTAATTCCCCTAGGGCAGCTCTTCACACTTTCAGTGCTTTCCCCCCTGCATCAGTTTTTGAAGCAAGACTGTTGCACACTGAAATTCCATCTTCCTCATGCAGGAGATGGGGAGGTTATTAAAAAAAGAAACAAAGCAAAAAAGTTTAAGTTGCTTACACACTGGTCACTAAAGAATTCTTCTAATTCAATTATATTGATTAATCAATCTTGAATTTGCACTCTATTCATTAAGAAATATAACTAGTACAGCATGCAGTTTTAAAGATGTGACTGTCAGGTCCCTTCAAAGTAAGTCCTCCTGTAGATAAACAGGATTCTTTAAATCTGTTCATCTTGTTCAAATCTGTTCATCATGTTTAAATCTTGTTCATCTGTAAAGATGAACAAGATTCTTTAAATCCACTCAATAGTTTTACCATTCTAACAAGAACTTCAACTGTCACACAGAAGATGAAAAACTGCAGTCTGGAGAAACTACTAGTTATCTTAGGGAAACAAAGAAAATTAGAATTTACAGCTGTCCTGGATGTGAAAGAGATTTTCAATTACTGAAAGACTTGGATAGATCAGATGCACTTCTCAGCAATCGAATAACTCCTCTTCCTTGTACAACACTTGTTCCACAAGGGGAGGTCTTCACACCACATGGAGGATCACCTATTAAATTAAATACAGTTTGCAGATCAAATCAGCCTTTAAAGCTCGCATCAATTAATGGAATTGTTCTTCATGCTGTGGAGCTGAACCTATTCAACAGCTCTGATACAAAAAGTCAGGTAGATCGTGTCCTCCATGAACACCAAGACCATAAGGTCATGATTTCCAGGTGGAACAGAGTTTAACTCAGCATGAATCTTATGCATAAGATATCAAGCTGCAAACTCAGAATTCTTATTTCTTTTGCAAACCTGTTCCTCTGAAGGCTGGCCATAAAATGCCCAGATGAACTGAGCTCAGAGGCCTTCTAGTAAAAAAAACCTTTCTGCAAAAAGAGACTTTAAAAGAGAAGACTTTGAACTGAGTTGTGACAGAACACTTGCAACATGGACCAGCTCAGTCTATCCATACAATGATTTAAGAGCATGGAGAGTATTTTAAACACAGCCCTGCCTCAAAGCACCTGGGCATGGGAATGGCTTCAGGTAACAGAAAAGCATAAATCAGAGAGCAGCATTTCTAAGAAAAAATGAATTTTAAGACATGTTTTTGACCCTAAGATTCTGTCCAGTAAGAAAAGGCCAGCTCTTCCTGCTTAAGTCTTCAGAAATTCAGTGAAATAAACACACAAGAATAAGCACAGCTCACACAGAGCTGTACACAACTTATAGGCGACATCTAAGCCCAGAAATTTGAAAAAGCATCAACTGGATTAAGTTTAAAGATCTCCTTCTCCTTAAAAAATGTGAAAGTTTCAAACTCACTATTAGAAGGGACAAACTCTTGATCCTGTCTTGGAGAACCCAAAGGTTTGTCATATCCAGAACTCTCAGCTTTCATTTTCTGTATGAAAAAAATATTCAAAATAAGGTACACATATCTGCTAACATGAAATATACACCACTATCCATCAAACCTATGAATCATGGCCAAAACCCTGCAAGTTCATCAGTCTGCCCAACATATGTCACAAAGGACAGCATCCAAAGAGAAAACAGCTCACGTGAAATTGGCAACTGGAAAAAAATCAGGAAATAAATTGAAAAAATCTGACCTGGGTATGTCCAGCATCCAGTTTCACAATCCTGGATTTTGTGCTTTGATCACAACCAGAGTCTTGCAGGGGGAGGTGAGCTGCTGTCAGTGGGACTCCATACACACTAGCAAAGGATTTACTGATGCAGTAACTTGACCAAGAAAAAAAGGAAAACAAGGAAAGTTTGGCTAAGAGGGCTGGAATGCTGATGTGTGGAAGCACAGCATTTTATGCTCTTCAGCTGGCAAACAAAAGCAGCCAAAGCCTGAGATGCACAGAACAGATACCAGAGGGCAGAAGGACTTTATGCCAGCATCCCTGCATCCTTCCAAGACCACCAGTCTGTTGTACAACTACACATGAAATAAAAATAAACTGCTTCCCCACATTATCAAATGCAGCACTTAGAAGTGTAAAAAGCAACTTTTTTTTTTCAGGGCATAGCAGTCCATGATGAGTTTTTTGAATGGAAGACTATTTATTATTGTCTCTCTAAGTGCTACTACTGCTGCCAACAGAGATCATAAATGGCATTTTCTCGTTTCCAAACTATTTACTTTTCCTTTCTCCCCACCAAAAAGATTACAGAACAGTATGTATCTACATTATATGTCAGGCAGTACAGAAGTTTCCAAAGTAGAGAAATGCCAGAGCATAATGAGAATACCTCTGAAGTCAAACAGTGAATTCTAATGCAATTAACACTTTTCTCACCATTGCAATGCTAAAAAAATAAAAGCCATCATTCTGGAGACAACTCCTCAAGCAATACTCACCCCATTTTCTTACAGGATGCCAGAGCACAGCAGATGATATCATTCTCCTCATGCCACTTGCACCTACATGAAATGAAGGTCAGGCTTATTTCAGAAGCACCTACATTGTTAGTCAACAAGAACAGCTGGTCTGTCCAGATGAACAGGAACAAATATTAAAAATGGTTCTTTTTGTTGCATTGACCATGCAGCACCTTTAAAATTTCAGGGAATTCAGTAGCTTTGCCCTAAGTAGTTTATGCAGAGTTTAAAGGTCTGCTTATCAGTCAATCTGCTTCAGGACGAGGTGGGGGGCAGGGAGAAAAGAAAACCCTAAGAGACAAATGGAATTTAAACCATTTGAACCATTTCAAGCTTCCCATTAATGTGAAATAGTACCTCATGGCACAAACAACCTCACTCTCCTCTCCAAATGTCTCTTTTAGAGTACATTCTCCCATTCTTACAAAGGTCTCCCTCTAGAGTGAAGACACTCATGGGAACAGAAAACTGCCTGACTATAAAAAGACAAAGTGACAATGATGAACCCAATGGATCTTAAAATCCATATTCCAAGCAGACTTCCAAGAATAATTTATATATATTTTTTTAAATCTACTGAAATTTAAGATAGACTCTAGTGCTTCTTCTACTACTAATTTAAGAAAAGAACCAATAATTCTATTTCTAAATTAGCTGCATAATCACCCAATATGCTCCTGCAACACTGCAAGCAAATTACCACTTTTTGTACCAACACAGAAGAATCTGAAAGCAGGCACATTTACACAAAGAACCACCCAACACACCTGGTATTACTGGAGAAATCCCACAGGCAGACATCCAGTTTTCTGTACACCCAGATCTTGGAGGGCTCCTTTTGGTATTTCTTCTGGTACAGTTTCATTATCAGGTCTTCTACTGCAAAAAGTTCCCAGTGGCTCTCAATGCCTACAGTTCAGTGAAAATACAGGCCAGGAGAACAGGAGTCACTGAATATCCTGCTCAGCTCCTTTCTCAGTCAGTCCCTGTTCACTGCCCAGCCTCTTATCATAGCATCAAAGCTCAAAGATATTCCACCAGTGGTTTTAATAAAACCTGGCTTCCTAAAAAGTGGTGGGAGAAAGGAAGAGGAAGGAGCATGCAAAGGAGTTCTAGCTACCAGCACCAGCTTTTAAGAAAACTTTGAGACACGTTTTTCAGACAAATACAGCTGTCCATGATTACACAGCCCTTATTTCTGGGGTAGGAGAGGAAAAGGATGGACAAAAATGACCCATTCCCTACCTGTTATGCTGGCCATTCGAGCAAGACACCAGTTAATTCGGAATCTGTCATCAGACTGGAGGAAAAAGATTTGTCATCTCAAAGGAGTACAGTATAGAATTCTGACATTTCCATGACTTCTCTCTAGGTCTGAAAAAGCCACCTCCATACCAAAATTGTTTGTGGCACTGAATGCAATCTCCCCGGCAACTATCTTGAAGAAGAACTAAATTTCATGCATACTTCTTCAGAGCCCTGTATTTATGGATAGAGCCCAGTATCTTGTCCCTCCCTACTTTTTAAGGATTAACATGAGGTTTGAATTGAACTGAAACATAATATACCTGTTATAAAACTTAAACACCTCTGAATCCTAACATTTTGTTCTGTTGCCCGGAAAATGAAACTTGAGCAGAAATTTAAGACACGTGTTATTCTCATGGGGAAAAAGAGTCACGAAAACGTAAAAATATTCTTTCAAAAAAGCAGGGTTTATGACTATTATTGAGCACATCCAATTTAAGTCAAATCTTAGGAGCCCTTAACCAAAGTCATAACAATGTCAGAGAACAAAAGACCCTGTTCATCAGTAGATTAGAGCCAGAAGCGCAGGCTGAAAATAAGAAGGCAGAAAATTAGGTCTCTGCTTTATAAAAAGGTTGGCTTCTAGAGGCCATTTCTTCCTGCATGGAACTGGGCCACTTTGGAAAAAGTCTTTGCCCACTTATATGCACACTGATTAGGTTTTAGAGTGAAGTATGCCCTTAGTCATCCAACAGGAGTGAAAGCAGAAGTGGAGATTGAGAGTTTTGAGTCTGACCATACCCTGCAGAAGAAGCGAGGCCGAGCACCTCTGGCTGGCTGGGCAAACTCAACAAGTTCCTGCAGGACAACCGCGTAACAAGAACGAGGAAGGTGAAATCCAGATATAGGGATCTTATGGGTTTCATCACCTAATGGAGGGGAAAGGGGGACAGGGAAATAAAAAACACAACAAAAAACCACAAAGTTATGAGAAGTCCAGTCTTCCTTAAAAGATACAGTTCCCTCCTCCTTTTTATCTTTCTGTATACATATATGCACGCACACACACTCCTCTCCACAGACAGCGTTTGTGTTTAAGCTACCAAAACCTTGCTTCTGTCAGCAGCTCACACTCACACTCCTGTCCCTTTTAAAAGGCCATTATCCAAGTATTAGATGTAGGAAAACATGGGCCAAGTTTGTTCCCTCTGTACACAAGGAGAGGAAGTGTCCTAATAGAAACAAACTGGAGTCTATAAACATTACTGAGAGTCACAAAGGAAACAGGCAGGCCAAGCCAGACACAACAATGGTGTAGATATTTTAATTTTGTTAATATATGCCAAGCTGCTAAACATAACTTTTAAATATAAAGTAGTATCTTTGAGTTACCCTGCTGTTAATTAGCACTTCATGCTAAAGATACACACAAGGACTATCAAGACTTACAAAACATTTGGATAGAGGTCAGATAAGCTGAGTCTAAAACTGCAAACCTTTGCACACCATTCTTTTTCTCTCTTAAAACTCACCAGCAGCCTGGCAGTGGTACCGAAAACCACGTGGTGGTACTTCTGCAAAAAAGAGGAAAAAGTACAATCATCATCCAACACCACCAAGGAGACATCCTTAATTCTCCACTACACACCACAGTTCCATATGCAGAAAGGAACAGCATCTTCCATTGCGGTCTCGTGCCACAACTATTTCTGGAGAAGTTATTTTCAGTTCTATGAATTTAAAAAACAAAGTGCATTGTAGAGTGTGTTTAGGTTCAACCAAGAGAAACATTCACTGGCATGAAATACAAAGCACAAACATGTGCAGGTCCGCCCGGATTTAGCCTACCCTCTTTAGAGTTACATGAAGTTCTGACACCAGATCTCTTCAGAAACAAGAGATCAGCACTGCTCTGATATTTTAGGAAGTCTGACCACTTATAATCAAAGAAATAAACTTGTCTTAATACCAGAAGTCTAACCTGGGCAGCAGTGATCCCAGAAAGCCTCCCTCTCACCCCAGTGCTTCTCTTTCTTGGAACTCACCTGGATCTATGAAGTGGTGGAAATCAGCCACGATGCCATCTTGTAGGGAGTATCTGACACACCCAATCTCACAGGGAAGGAAGCGCTGCTCGCACTGGCGCGGCAGCTTCCCATAGCTGTAAATGTCCAGGAAGTAGAAGATGTCTCCAACCAGATCTGAAAGAAAAAGAACAAAAAACCCTCTTCAGACAAGCCACCAGAGGTTACAGAAGCCATGCTGGTCTCACCTAATCCAGGGAAAACTTTGGTGAACTTTCTCCTATGACTGGGTGAAGAAGGGTAACAACCAAGCAAAACACACAGCTCTTCCTCTGTAAGCAAGATAACAACACTTATGCAGAACACAGGCACATTCGTAGTGCTGATACACCTTCCAGAGATACTACTGTGTGCAGAGATGGGGCAAAAAACCCAACAAATACAAGCAACTAAAAAAGAGCCAACCTCCAAACCCACAAGACGTTAAGAGGCCTGCAATCCAACAGGAACCATTATTCTTTTTAAGGATAGAACTCTTTGCCCTTCCAGAAAATAAGGTTAGGGAAAAACCAAATCAGTAGCAGCAAAACAGCCTCACAAGGTAAATTTGGCAGCTTACACCACTTAAACTAGTTGGTAGTAATCCTGTGGGGCAAGATGAGAAGTCTGCTAATTAAAAGGATTCCTTCTCATCCACCAAATGAGCTCCCGAAGCAAGTGGCAAGAATACCCAACACAAAGGTTAAGAAAGAGATTTATCATTTACTAATTAAAAAGTATCCAACTACAACAAATATTTTACAATACACCTTAATCCTTCTCTTCATGACCATCACAATGCCCCCAGTGAAATTTAACATAGCAATTTAATCCCTAAACTTCTGCCCTTCATCAAAAAAGTCCTACTTGCTCTACTGGAGATGTGTAACTGTCTTTACACATAAATAATTTTATATGCCAGACTTTAGGACATTTAACACCCTAAGCCTGAATGGTCATGCTCCCTTATGTGGGTCTTAAATGGTACAAGCTGAGGGGTCACAGGAAAGACACCTCTCCTACCTTATTAAAAAATGGCTATAGCTCCAGGGAACCATACAGAACTTTAACTGAGAAATATTAAGAGCAGCATCAGGAAATGTATCTCATTTATCCTTTATCATTATGCCTCTCATTCAGCTAAGAGATGAATTGTGCCAACTCAAGCCAGCCAGCATGATCAGCCCAATCAAATCTGCATCACAATGACAGGGGAGCATGACCCCTGGCACAGAGGGCACTAATAAGCATTTCACTTTTTATGGAGCTACTGTTTCTTGCTCCCCTATAACCATGACAACATGAAAACAGTTCAAGAGACTGAGGTAAAAAGCTGGAGCTGAGACTTAACCACACAGCAGATACAGCTTATATGAACTTGCTTCTTGACTTACCTTGTAAGCACTACCTTTTATCATTTTTCAGAATAACATAATATTGATTGGGTAGAAGATTACAAATGTATTCACTACCCAACTCTAATGAGAACAACCATTTGAAGACAGGGTACAGGTTAGAAAGGTTTAGTTTCCCAGAGTTCTTTCAATAAGGAAGCAAGTCAGGATGTTATAAAGGCACTGACAGAGTCCATATTCCCTCTTTTGTTCTCCCAATGAGGCCAGGCCCTTGTTTTATTAAATACCTCTATCACACAAATTTTGAACTTTGATATCTAGCAATTCTTAACCCTTTGAAATCAGTACAAGTATTCTTTTATGCTGAACTTGGATTAGACCTTGTCAAATCATAAATGTAGGACTTGAAAAGTGACCTTTTCCTTTAAAACCTTGAAATAACTGTTAAGAAACTGTTAGTGGCTGTACTCCCACTGAGCTAAAAAACAGAGGATAGAATTCTTGGAGGCTGGGGGGAATGGTATTTTCCCTGATGTTCCTCTACCTTTCACAGCAGTAGCCCCGTAGTGTAAAACACCTGACACAGATGGCTTTTAGCAAAATGTAAACAGTCTTTGTACAGGTACCACTGAGAATATCCTCAAAGGGCAAGCTCTCATCTACCAGGATCAACTGCTTTAAAATCACCATACCCTGATCATTCTTCCAAGAGAGAGCAGGGGCATCTGGCAAAGGGGGCATCTTTGTGGTCAGAGGAGCAGGAACTGGGTCAGGCACATTATAGGTCTGGAAAAGATGAGAAAGTTAAAAAAACCCAACAAAACAACAAAAATCTTCTCACCCCAAATAAAGTCCTTCAGCTCCTTATTTCAGAGGAAAATGCAATATCCACTAACAGCTGTGGTTAGGTGGAAAACTTTAAACATAAAAGTGCCTGTATACTCACAAGCCAGGAAGCCAAGATTTCTCTTCAGTATCTTTGTCAACCCATTACAGCTTTGAAGAACTACAGCTAAATTTACAAAATGTAATACCAAAAAAAAAAAAAAAAAGTATTTTCTTAGATTCAACCACTTGCCACAGGCAAGGAACTCTTCAAACTGGAATTTAGAACTTTTCTCCAAGAGTTTTACAAAAAAAGCACCTGGCACACGTGTTAGTTGTCTTTAACTAGGAAACAGGTTCATGAAAAGCTGATAAAACCTTAAGGAAGTCGTTGGATTGCTCTGAAAATCCATTCAAGAACAATAAGCTTTTAATAGGACAGGAAAAGAAACCTGGCAGCCTTACAGAATCTGATCCCTGAAACCCAAATTGGGAATAACATCCACACCCAGGTGCACTGATTGCAGATAACCATCTCAGCCAAAGTTAATTTGTTATCAGCTTGAACTATTTAAAACAAAATGAGGAATTATTCCCATCTAAGTAAGCTTTGGCCACCTCCAAAAGAGGAACACGGGCTTTCACTACACAAATTGACCGTGGTTGTCTGTGTACAGGGCTGACCCTGTATATATATATAATATGAACTTCATATATTCATATTTCCCTATTTCCACTCATACAGTAAGGATGGTGATCTTTATTCTGGTAAAGCAATTGTTCATTCCTCTCCCTTATTACAATCTTCCAAAATGCTACAACTTGTGGAAAGAAACACAGAAGCCTCCATTTGTGACTTACCTGCCATTTCACTTAGTTCTCTCTGACATATAAAAATGGAGTTTCATTAATTGCACATGCTCAGCCTGCTAAACCACACGAGGATGAGCACATTTTAAACAGCTTTTTCCCAGACCTGCAGGCCCCCAAAACCAGAAAACATTGCTAACCTAGAAGAGAAACCTCTCTTCTAGTCTAGGCTGACTAATTTAACTGATCCATTTTTACTAGTTACTCCAAACTACGATGATCCTGTCATTCCCTCTATCACCACGTTAAGTGTTTTGAAGTCCCGGAATTTACCCTCACCATTAACTCATCGTTCACAGTCACTATCTAGTAATAGAGCATTAAGAAGCAAATGCAGTATTATCCATTTACTCAGACAGTAAATGTGACTCCCTTTCCTTGGACACACAAGTTTTTACATTACCAACAAAGACTGAAATAAAATAAGCTGACATCTCATATAATTCAAACCCTTAAGTAACTCTGCTTCAGGGGAGTGCTGGGAGAGGAAAAGAGACAGAAACGAACAAACAGGACAAACACCTTCTCAAGGCAGTAAATAACAGAAATTATGTGTTTAGCAGCATTTCAGACCACAACCATACACACTCAACCCAACTGCCTACTTCTGTACTGTTCTCCACAACAGTGTTACTAGTCTCTCCCATATCCAAACAACTTAAAAATAATGGCAGGGTGCAATTATTCTGCTTGTGCATAGGCCACAACATTTCATTGACCTGGTTCACCACACAGCTCCTCCAGAACAACAAATCAGCTGCCTCTAAGATGTGCTTTCAGGCCATCAGAAAAGAACTGCCTAAACCAATGACACCCACAGAGCAAAACCAATGTGAACCTATGACAAAAAGTAACACCAATTTACAGTATAAATTAAAAAAAAAAATTGAAAAATTAAGTCAGGCACTGCAAAGTACTGTTAAACATAAGGCCAGGGTGTTACAGAACAACATTTTACTTGGAAAAAGTGCCCAAAGGAACAAGTTGTGATGATTTAAAGAGATATCAAGTATTTTCACCTGCAATTCAAACCAGAACAATTACCTGCATAACCCGTATAATGGTATGTACTACTAATGCAGCCATAACCTCCAGAAGCTGGAGGATGTGCAGAGCAGGTGGAACTTGCACAGCATCCTATGGACCTGAGCACACAGAGCCCGACACCGTTCACTCCTCCTTCTTACTGAGGGCCTTCCATTCTCAGCATTTACCTCCTTTACCGTCGTCTGAGAGCGTTTCTTGCTATTCCATTTACGAGCCTTCTCTGCATACAGTGTCTTCTCTTCCTCTGTCAGGGACTTGAAAGAAAATTAGCTGTTATAAAAAGGATCCTACCACTTCCTTCTAGCAGTCCCACAAACCAACAAACGCCATGTGTAAGAAATCCCTCCTGCACTTCCCAAGGACATTACCCATGGCTGCCAAGACTGACTCAAACACTCCCAGGCACTTTTTTTCCTAATAACGCCATAAGCCTTGATTAGCAAACACCCAGCAAGGCGAAAGTGAAGCACCTCCGAGTGAGGGCAAGTCACAAATAAGAGACCTCCTGGAACTACTCCTGCCACCGGGGATGCCACCACCCCACCCACGGCACACGAACCAGAGCTGTGCCCGCGCTGAGGGGAGCACGGCACAGCCACCTGAGGCCACATCTGAAATGGCGCCGAGCCCACCCTCCAGGAAAGGCCCCGCCGCCATTCCGCCCTCACCTCCCATGCCTGGGAGCAGTAGGGGATGGCGTCCGCCACACGGGCCACGGGCAGCCCGCGCCGCTCCAGCTCGGGCAGCTGGTCGTGCACGAACCACGAAAAGGCGCTGCGGCAGCCACCGCGCCGA
>WBNO01010194.1:245642-346695 GCA_013400575.1 Peucedramus taeniatus
TCCATCCTCACAGTAGGGAACTGCTTTCTAATATCCAACCTAGGTTTCTTGTCTTTCATAAAATAAGTTACTGTATGTCAGTAGAACCAGGTAAGTGGTTAGCAACCCTTGGTCAAGGATGTCCTGTAGCAAATAAGCTCTATAGATGAAGTCAATCTAGGTGTTGATATATATATATATATATATATATATATAGCGAACTTGGCAAAAGGCTTAAGGCCCATGCATCCTAGAATGATGAAATTAGAATTCTAGATGAAACTAGAATTCTAAAATCATCAGGGTTGGAAGAGACCTTTAAGATGAATCAGTGTAACTCAGCACTCTCACTGTAACCCCTAAACAACAAAACCACATCATCCAGTGTCAGATCCAAATGCCTCTTAAACATACCTGGATACAGGTGAACTACCTTAATTGCAGTATTAAAAATCACACCTCCGGGTCAAAAACATCCCTGTCTTGGCGAAGATCCTTCCCCTGAGCATGCATAGGAGTCAGGTGGGACTATGTAATTGTATGGTAATTACTACCAGTCCTAATTGGGAGGTTACTAACACAATGTTTTTGTGTGTAAATAATGGCATGGAAAGCCCAGTGGGCTGTGCTTGATTTGTGAAATACCACCAGGCACCCAGGCTTGTGCAACTCCAAAATAAATAAATAATCAATGTCTCTCTCAAGTGTGTAATTATTGGCTTGTTGCACACCACACAGATGAATCTGAATTTTGTGGACAACAACCTCACAGCAGAGTGTGGCATGGCTGCTTTTCTTTAATTAGTATTTTTTTTAATGTTCTTTGGGTGTTGAAGGACAAGAAATACACCATGGGAGTATGAGCTTGCACCAGGTTCAGGAAGGAGAAGGGGGAAAAGCAGAGACCAACTTCAGGTGAGAGCCCTGGGTTTAGTTTTGAGATATATGGCAGGAAAGTGGAGGAAGTGACTGGGCATGTGTGCACTTGGAAGGGCAAACTTGTTTATTAAAAATTATATGGGAGCCTATGTTACAGAAAACTGAGGCTGCTGTTCAACTCTCTTTTTGTGGTTTTGGGTTGCTTTTTGTGGTTGTTGGGGTTTTTTCCTTTCATCTGTCTTGTTGACATAACTGACACTTCCTTCACTGAAAGTGCATAGGAACCACAGTTCAGATGAAATAAAAGCTGGAAATAATCTGATCTGCATCATCTTGATAAGTGGCACAGAGTTGCTTCCTGCCTTAAGCTTTCTATTGATCTCTCTCAAAAATCTAATGATCTTCACTGGCCATAGTAAAAAAAATAAATAAATAAAGAGAAGCTAGCAGGTCAATAATCACAATTGGCTTTAAAATGAAGTTTAATCAGTTTGCAGAAATCTGGCTGCCTGGAACAGAGGACCCTACATTTGACATGAGACAGGGTTACAGAAGTGGCAGTGTTGGCACAGGTCCTGATTAATTTCTGGCCTGGTTTTCCTTGGCCAGGGCATGTCATGTCTCCCACATTCCTCACTGTTCCCCTGTCTTTTGGGAATCTCCTTCAGCATCCATCTGCTTCTCATGCAGCCATCTTCAGTGGAGTTATCCAGACAGTCTCCATGAAAATAAAAGGTGCAGCACTGACATGGAAGATTCTTTGCAATTCTCCATCCCAGAATCTTCTTGAATTTACTGTAAACTTAGACATGAAAAATAACGATAAGAAACACATCCATGCATTTCCAAAACACTGGAAAAATCTGCCTCTTTCCCTCCATCTAACCACTTTTTTCATCTTTGGGTATGTCTGCTCAGCTTCAAAGGAGGTTCAGGCTTAAACCTTTGACTTAGCTAATTATGTTTGTCAGTGCTGGAACTGCTGTCAGGTAAGCTCAGACTAGATTGCTCTTGCATCTCCCTGGTGGCTGCTTTCTCTGAGGGTTAAAAAATGCTGGCTCATTCTGGAGGCAGTTCTGTCTTGCTCAAATCTTGTGAAATAGTTTGGTTTGTGTTCCACTTAGGAAATTTGCTGTTAAACATACAGGAGGAGTCAATCACATTGTTAAAAATGTAGAAAATCATGATGTAACCTCAAGGTAAGCATTTTTAAAGTCACTTTTACTGCTGTGGAAAATAATTTATATTCCAGTCTAGTTCCAGATGCATTAATGCTAAGTCTCTGAGGAAAGACTGCAAGAAATGACTTGTATCTTGTAAATATAAACATCTGCACAGAGCCTAGTTCTTTCAGGCAGAAAGGCAAGTATTTACTGTTATATTACTGTAAGAGTTGTTGCTAGGAGTGCATCTGTGCACTTGTGTTTTATTTTTCTTCACATCATATTCTTTCCTCTCACATGCAGCTTTGGGACCCACCCTTCAGCAGCCCTTCCTTTTAAAGAAATTCAGATAATGTGTGCATCAACTGTTTGAAAAACACAAGGCTCCAGTGATAGCTCTCCTAGGGCCAGAGGTGTGGTTGGAAAATAAAATTCATAAGCTGGAGAGAGAGAAAGGATTTTCCTCTGTGGGGTGAGGGTCAGATTAAAAAAACAGGGAACAGATCATCTTCAGACCATCATACCATCAGTATTCTTCCCCAGGGCCCTGAGGAGAGCCCAGTGCCTCTGAAGAAACTCATGTTTTAAATCTTTATTTGTCTGCTGTTTAACTTAGCGGGCAAAGGACATTTTTGGACCATTTACACTGATTTGAAAATAACGTTTGTACCACAGGAGCCCTTCCAGCAGATAACAACAAGTTTTGTGCCAGTATTTATATATTACTTGGAGGGGTTTTTTTTTGGGTTTTTTTTTGTTTCTTTTGGGCACTTAATTTAGTTAATTGATATGCGAACACATTAGGTCCTTTGTACCTGGCTTTGGAAATGCAGCTCCAGAATTTACAAAATTAGTATAAATGGTCCAGAGAACTCCTCTGCCAGCCTGTGCTTTTCCATCAATGCATGGAGTTTGCCAGTATCTCCAAATAGGGTCTATGTACCCTGGTACTATATGGACAGAAAAACTATCTGGAACTTTTCAGCCAGTAATGTATTTTCATTCATTCAGGATTCAAGGCTATAATCTTTCCTTGCACTTTTTTTGTCAGAAAGAATGAGAAAAGTTATTCTGTAAAGCATGGCAGTGACTACATCTGCTGTTCTCCACTTACCTGCTGGTGTGGAGCTACAGCACTCCCCCACAAAGGGAAATATTTGGTGTTTATGTTGGAGGAATCAGGCCAGATCCATCAGCCCAGTAGAGGCAAAGCTACTCCACACTCCCAGGTCCAAGTGAAGGGAGGTCAAGTATGTATTCCCAGCCTAACCCAGCTCCTCCTGTGGTTTTCCCATTAGAGATGAGCCATCCTCTCCCCCTCCCTGGCTCCTAGGGCACACGACCTTCCCACAAAGAAGTCCAGCTGGATTATAACTAACGCTGTCATGCTCGCTCCCTCCTGGCACCACTGACATGAGGGCTTCTGGCTGCTGGTCTGCTCCAGGGGACAGTAATCCTGGTCACTCCCTCGGGGTTCTCCAGCTGCTGGCACCCAGCCACACCAATGCCTGCAGTCCAGGCACAGCTGGTGGCACCCACAGTCACTCATTCCAGCTCCTGGCCCCTATCTACCTGCAGTCCCACTCCAGGTGCTGGCATTTAAGTCGGCTTACTCCTGTCTGTTCAGTCACTGTCACCCATGCACATGGACTCTCCCATGACTAGAGGCTGGCACCAGACCCCCATACACATGGACAGGCCCAAAACAGAGAGATGCTCACTCAGAAAACCTAACATAAAGGAATTTAATTAGAAGAAAGGAACAGAGTGTGCATGACAGATAAGCACATCATCCAGAAAACTCTTCACACACAAGTAGCTCTATCCCCTTATCCATCTATTTATCTTACCTGTTCCTTCCCAAATCACCTAGGTCTCTCCCTTTCTTTGCCTTTGATTCTTTCCCTAAGCACCCCACGAGGAGTCCTATGCAATCCTGAAATGCTCTTTCCTTGCATCCCCTAATGAGTCCTAAATCTGTAGGATACGGTCCCCCTCAGTCCTAAAGTTGCTGTGATGTTGGCTCATCTTGATAGGCTCCAGTCCGCACCCTGGGGCCGAGGCTTTCCCGGGACAGCCCTGGGAAGAGCCTGGAAAGGTTTTCCTTTATTCTGAGTTCCTATCTGAGGGTTCCCATCTGCCATTGTGTCCCTGTGCTTCTTTGGGCTTGTGAAAATGGGCCATTGATGAGCTTTTGTGGTGGGTGTGGGAGGAGCCGGGGCAGGGTTAGTTGGGCTGCCAACCATTGAAGTGCCATTATCACTCTGCACTCCTTTGTGTGCTTTGGAGACAGGCTTTTGTCACATAATCTCACGGCTGATTTCTTTCTCAGCCTGGTTATGGAGATTAAAAAACATACAAATTCTCTGGAGAGTGATACAAAGTATAGACCAGTTATTATTATTGTTTCACATAGAGATCTCAGGGATGAGAGCCTGCGGGCCCCCCTTCCCCAGGTGAATGATTTAACCCGTCAGCTACAGCTGCCAGCTTTCTTTTTTGACCTTTTCACTTAGTGAATCCGGGGTTTCTTTTTGAACAGTGCCACGACTCCAGGAGTGCAGGGTACCTTACACCTCATCTATGTGATGAAGGATGTAACTTCGTACACCTCGGAGTCAGGAGGCCTTTTTACCAGAACTCCCCTTGCCCTGTTCTCAGGCAGGGTTTTGCTGAGTGTTGGACCTGTTGAGAATGTCCTGGACCAGGCCTCATGGGTGGTGTCAGCACCTTTTCCCAGGTTTCTCAGGGAACTCAAATGAGAGCTCATAATGTCTTCTCTCCCGAAATGGTAGCATTTTTGTTGGGGGTTGCAGTGCAGCAGGTCATGGAATTGTGGGATGCACAGGACCTGCTGGGCAAGTGCTGTAACCCTGCTGACCAGCACATCCCAGCACCACTAAACCTGGTACATGGCAACCAGCTGCCCAGATGTGCTACAGCTGCATCCCCTCTATGCCATCAGTTTCAAAAACCTTTAAAACCAGGGCTCCAGTGAAATCACCACATTGTTCCAAGTATCCTGGGCAAAGTCTGGGAAATCCTTAACGTCAGATCAGACCAGGTTTTTAGGTAGGAAACAAGGACATGACTGTGACACCCCAAATGTGTGAAAGCCTTGCCTTGGGTGTTTGTTAGACATCTCTGTGATCAGGACTATCTGGGCATGCAGAGAAGGAAAACTGTAAGCCTTTAGGCAACTTCAACAGTACATGTGTGCTTTCAGTCTCAATCTGCTGCTGAATGAGTTTTTTTTTTTTTAGATTTGAGTTCTAAATGTTTGGTACCAACATTTTTCCAAAGTCTTGTTTTGGATCTGGCTCTAAGTAGGATGACCTGAGTAATTACAGACCTGTTAGACTGACAGGGATCCCAGGCAAAGGAATAGAATCACTGATACAGGATTTGCTTCAATAATGAATTAAAGAAAAGTAATGTAATTAATGCCAATCAACATGGGTTAGCAGCAAATACATTCTGTCACATTGGTTTGTAATTGCATCAAAAAGATATTAATTGTGGTTACTAAAGGTAATGCGTTCAGACATGTGAAGCATGTGACTCGACCACACAACACTGAATCAAGGATACAGGTTTATGATACCAAAACCATCCAGTCCCTGCTTAAAGCATTAGCTTAAGGCATCTCAAAATGTAATTTTAAATGAGGAATTGTAATCACACTTTTTATTAAGATCTTTCTTAGGTTGTTTCTTGGCAGCATACTACTAAATACTTGTTGGTAGCTTTCAACAAAACATGAAGTCATCACGGTTACTTGCAAAAAATACAAAGATTGAAGGAATACTTAATAAGGTAGGTGATAGAGTGGAATATTGACCAAAGAGGAGCTCTCTAAGTGATGCTACCTCAAAAAGACTAACAGCATCATCCCTGAAAGGATAAATAAATCTTAAGCAGGGATGATGATGCTGTAATAGTTCTGCTTTCATGCTTTTAGTAACTGGGCCTGGGATGCTCTCTCCAGTTCTGGTGTTAGCTCAAGAATAAAACAAACAAACAGTCTGTTGAACTTTCAGAGAGGATGTTAAGGGTTCTTTGATCACAGCCTGCCATTACCTCTTCAGAAATGCCTTAAGAATGCCTTGCCCTCTGACTTGGCAGTACTAGACAGTGAAGTTAGATTAAATTAGGGGCAGGGTGAGGTTCCTTCCCATCCAAAGTAATCTGTGATTTGTTTTTGTAACATACAGCCTGTAGTTCGAAGTAATCGATGTAGTGTGGTGAAGTGATGTGGCCTATTTTATTGGCAAAGCTGGACTGGACAATCACAAAAGTCCAGGTTGTGAACTCCAAGTCCCTGGAGGTATTTGTGCTGCCCACAGTTCCTCTACAGCCAAAATCTTTGAGGATTTAACAGCTTGTTACCTCCTGGGTTATCTGTAGATACGCAAGCAGAGTTTGTCCTATTGTGTATTTTTGCCTATAATGACACACAAAAGATGGTGAGCTGGGATGATTCACTTGTGATCCTCTACCTATATATATGATAACTTCACAAAACATTATTGCTGACATACCGTTAGTGTTTTAACTGAAAATTTCAGGTTCACTCTGTAAGTGTAGCAAAGGCATGCTATGATTTTTGGTGTCTAAAAAAGAGTCAGGAGCAGCAGAGGAAATTTATACAGAGGAGTAAATCCTATAGGAGGATGCTGTTCTCTTGGGTTCTTCCTAATGCTGAATTTATATTACAGACCTGAAGGTTCATTGTAGTGAGAAAGCCAGATTTCTCCATTAAATATTCTAAACATTTCTTGGTACAAACATCATGATTAAAAAACAATAGCAGTTTATATATACATATCACTCACTCCTGATGTTAATGGGACGTAAAAGCTCTGTATTATTGTGCTATCAAATGTAGCCAACCAGGCAGCTTGGAAAAAAACAACATAGAGAGTGAATATATTTCAACAATGTCTTGCTGTGACGCTATCAAGGATTAATAGGGGATTCCAATATAACAAACGAGGGAAAGTTTTACTTAGTAGCTATCTAAAGAGACTCACTAAACGCTACGAAGTGATGGTGTGTCACCCAGTAAGTTCTGCGACGTGCTGATCTCAGTACTAAATCAAGAGAGCAGTGTCTAATGGCTGAGTCTAGCATGGCATCCCAGAAAAGCTGTTGAAATCACTGTTTCTATGGAAATTTCTACAAGGGAAATCCGGGGGGCTGAACGGCATGAAAATCTTCATGCAGTAGAGAGGGTTTTCAGGGATGTTGCCGAGATGGGTCGTTCTGACTGAGGTGCGGGTGTAAATCGTTCCAGGAAGTTAAAAAGCTGACTCTGCCTATCAGCAGAGGAAACGACCACAAAAGATTGGTACTGGAAGATGAGACGAGGGAGGGAGGAATGAAGTACTTGGCAAGGAGAGAAAAGAGCCAGCAGCTGCTACGGCATGAGTAAAAATTAGTTTGTTTGTTTCCCCATTGTTCAGCTGAATTTGTTCCTGATCCCACGGCTTAGAGAACTCCCTCAGGTGGAGTCACGGGATCAGCAGTGAAATCAAGCAGTGTTGCAGTGTGGTATTCCTCCGAATCTGCCTGGGACTAAATTACGCAGGGCAAACACCGGGAATTTGCTCATCCGGTTTCAAGGTTGTCAAGTGACTGAGGGAGATGAAGGTTTAAGTCCACCAGTGTGTTGTTTTTCAAAGGACAGAGAATCCCTGCTGGGCTGTGGCTTGGAGCCATCTGGCTAATTGCATAGGAATTTCCCCACCGTTTGAAGGTGAAGTGGGGCTAACTGCAGCCATGCAGCTCTCTGTCTTGGGCTAAAGGGAAAGGCAACATCCCAACATTAACTATTAAGCCGGCTCGGATGTTGCAATCAGGAGATCAAAGGTCTACAGAGATCTGGAACATCTATTCAGGGCCCGGGCATCCATCTTAGGGGGAGATATACAAATGACAGCTCCCGTTAAACGAGAAAGGACCCTGCAGTAAGTTTATGAGAATTTCAAAGCAGATATAAATCCAACGTTACATGAGAAACAATGGTGCTTCCTTCTATTGAAAATCTTTCCTTCCTTTGTCGTGAGTCAAAAGTTTAGCAATAGTGATGCATGCCAAATTTATTTGCAAAAGCTGGAGTAGATTAAAAAAAAAAAAAAAACCTAACAAAAAACCCCAGTAGTAGCTAACAATAGTGACGCATAAGGGATTGTACAGCTCCCAGTGTTAAACAGATGAGATAATATCAACATCAACATTGTCTCAGGAAACTCTGGCTCTGAATCCTGGCCAGTTAAGTTACAGAAAGGCAAGGAACCAGGATTTCACTTGAAATTTTGAGGGTTATCAGGAAAAATTGTTAGGGGAAGGAGAGAAAAATAGCTTTGTATTTACCTTTTACTTACTTCAACCCATACAAACTTTCATGGATTATATCCTATAGATAGGTAACAGTGGTGAGGCAGGCCCTGTGCTGATGTAAAATACTATAGTTCCATCTGAATTTTCTGGAACCACACGTTGCTGGAGGCTGAATTTGTGGCCCTAATGAGAGTTTCTACTTTGTCTTCCATCTGCAAGTATGCTCGAAGGCAGTGGGGTGTCAGATCAGTGTGCTGAAGGAGGACAGCACTGCTGCACATATATACATTATTTAGTGTAACAGGGACTTCTTAATAGTAACTTTTAGCTAGGACTGCAAAACAGTTAAATTCATAATGTATCAGGTCAGAGGAACATCAGGACACTGATTGGGGTGGGTGTGTATTTTTTTTAAAGCAATGTTGAATAAAAATAAACTTCCATGTGAAAAATATTTTTTAAATAACATTGAATAGCTCCAAATAAAATACTTAGAAACAAATCAACTGCCTAAGGATTGTCTCCTTGCTTAATTCCATTTTAACTGTACTAACAGAGAGACTACACCTGTCTGAAAACAACCAAAGATGTTTTGACACATCTTTTATCACAGCAAACATGCTGGTTTGGTTTTTCCTTCAGAAATTACTGATCTTTTTTTTTATTTGCACTTTTTAAGAAAAGCTTATCTTGCCTGTAGAGAAGTTCAGCCTGAAAGGAATGATGAGGAATCTGCAAGCAACTGGAGAGCACCTGCTAGAATGTAAACAGCTTGTACAGATTTACTGCAGGCATCCCTGAGCGCCCTGCCTTTAGCAGCAGGACACACCAAGCACTTTGCTTCAGAAAAATCAGAATCGTTTCTGTTTTTTGGCAGATTGCAGATGAGACGAAGTTGAAGACTAGTCCCATCTCTCATATGGATCACTGATGCCTGCAGCATCCCAGCTTTGGTTACAAACACCAGCCAAACCCCGTAAGAAAAGTGCCTGAGGTTGAACAACACTCAAAGGGAAGCTGTGCGGGATGCTGTGAATGGGGAGTGCCGTTTTGCACTCTGTGCCTCTCCCCGGTGCTGAGCCACAAAAGAAAGCGTGATGCTATTTTAGCCAGCTATTTAGGCCCATGAATAATTCCACTGACTTATTAAGTTTTCACTGAAACTTTAAAAGTTTTAAGTACAGTTAATGTGTATCCACGTGGGTTTGCTGCGGCCAGGACCATTTAATTTCTAAGCAACATCCATATTCTAAAATGTCATTTAAGGCTGTATGTGACCCCTTTCTCACAAAAAAAAACCCCACAAGAAACCAAACAAAAAATCCCCATCCCCTTCCAGTATCATGTTAGCACGAAAACGTAACACCCTGCAACTCGATGCTCATTGTTAACCGAGAGAACACCTCCTCATCTAGAATTGTACTCCTTTATCTAAAATTACAATAATTAGTTGCTGTGCCCATGCTGGAAGTGGAAACCCCAGGGAAATTCAGAACAGGAACCGTCTACGCTCATCTCCCAAGGTATACATTTGGCTAATTTGGGCAGGACGGATGATCGGCGGGCACATTTTCAAGCGCTTACTAGAGAAGTTGTAAGAACCCCGCTAAGAAGCGGGGATGCCGGGGGCTGAAGGAGTTCCAGAGGAACGTGCCGGGGTGCCCGTAGGCTGAGGAGCGGCACCAGGCAACCGAAACGCGCCTTTGCCGGAGGGAGAGAGGGCGGGAAGCGAAGCAGTTTCGGGAAGCCGCGTCCCCCTCCCCTCCCCTCCCCGCCGCCCCNTCTCCTCCCGGCGTGGTCCCGGCGGCGCTGGGGCCCCGCTCGCCGCGGGGAGAGAGCGCGCTCGTCTCGGGGAAGGGGCAGCCGGCCCGGGGGGGTCGGAGTGTCCTTGGCCGCGGTGCGAGAGGGATGGCGACAAACCCCCGGCTCCCCCCGCCCGCCCGTGCCGTGCCGGGAACAATTGCAGGAACTTCTCCTTCACCCGGTGTCCTGACCGCACATGCCGTTTCAACACAGGTGTGAGAGGAGGGGGCTGCCCTGCCTCTGCCCCGGCTTCCAGAGGGGCAGAATTCTAGGGGGGGCCTTCCCCGTGACGGTGCAGTTGCGCCCAGGCCTTTGTGAGCGCAGGACGGGATTGCCCCCCAGCCCAGCTCGCCTCGCCGGCTCTCGAAAAGGTCGGGCAAGTCCCCCCCTAGGGCATGGGGAGGAGAGCCGGAGAGGCGAGAGAGAGGGCTCAGTGATGGGGAGAGGGCAGGGGGGACAAGCTGAAAAGGGGCTGGGTCTGAGAGCCGGGCAGCGAGGAAAGGAGAGGGAAGGGATCACAGCAGGGTGAGAGCGGCGGGGCAGCCCGGAACCGGGGAGAAAGAGAAAGCCATGTCAGGTCAGGAGCAAGATCTGCCTCCTGTGAGCCGGTGCAGCAGCCAGGCACAGGCAGGAGCAGCAGGCTATAAGAAAAGCTGCAGTAGGATGACTTAGCCAGGCAGGCTGGTTACAGGCTGAAAGAAGAAACAGACACACTTGGGTTAAGTGGCATATATTTCCCACTGTCACCTATGTATCCCACAAAAAAGACCTCAGCCTCTTCCCTCTTCCTATTCAGATTTAGGATTCACAAGCAGTAAATTCGGCTTTTAGTCATAACACCTCTCTCCCACCACCCACCCACCCCTTTCCTTGCATTTTCACTCTGAGTCATCCTCAACACCGGTGCCTGCCTACTGCTCCCTTCCAGGGTTTCACGGCCTCATCTGGGGCTTCAGCAGCTTCCAGCTCATTCTCCCTCCCTTCCTCCTTCCCTGCCATTTGGCTGCTTGCAAATGTATCCCACTTCAGCGAGTTGGTCTGGAGTGCCAGCGCACCCCCGGCTGCCCCTCCTTTCCTACTAGCCATAGTAGCGTGCTGGTAAATAACATCCGAGGGCCGGCAAAGGAGTACGGGGTGTAGCTAAACATGACATGACGTTCCTCCCTCTTTTTAAAGAGCTTCTTTATCTGGACATGTCAAGCTAATCAGGACTTTTTTATCAAGCTGAAAGACCGGGCTGTTGACACTTTTCTCCTTCCGCTGAGGGCAGTTCACGATTCCTGGCAGCGAGCGCTGTTTGGAGCATGCAGGGTCAATGCAGAGAGAGAAGTACCGCTGCAGTAGGAAGACCTTCCAGTTTCCTCTAGCCCTGTGGTTTTGAGACAGGACTGCGTGCTGCTGGTGCTGTGGAGAGCTGGCAGGCACAGGCTTCCGGCAGGCAACAGGTTATCCAAAGCTGTGTGCTGAGGGATGGAGGCAGTCAGTGCTCGCCTGCTCCCCTCCAGCCTCCAGCCCCTCCTGCCCAGCCATAAATCAGGTGCTGATGTCCTTTTTCACAGCCGACAGAAAGCAAACAAGCAAAGGTGTTGTGAGTGTGTGTGTGTGTGCACAGAAAAGGAAGAGGGGGGCTAGCAAATATGGATTCAAGATTTTCCTCTCCCCAGTGGCTGTGCAAAGGAATGAAAGGTCTGCATCAAGGTAAGGAGCCCTAATCCAGCCGGAGTGGTACACTCCACTCTGGGGAAGAGAAGTGGGGGTTGGGAGGTGGAGGGGCCAGGGGACAGAGTGCAAGATGGGGAAGAAGCAGGGAGACAAAAGGGAGCACGAGAGAGAAGGCTCTGATTCCCTTCCCTCCCCTCCTCCCTCCTCGAGGTGGGCTGAGAAATTTCTAATCAGCACTTTCAGTCCCTTTCCTCCCAGCAGTAATTCCTCTCTGTCCTTTGTTTGTCTTTAATTTTTGGCTCTTGCATTTATCTTTTGTTTGGTTTTGCGCATTGCGAGTTCTTAGGGCAATTTCAAAAAATCCTGTGTGAGGTACAATGGATTTGGTTTGGCTTCTCCCCCTCCTGTCCTGCTCTCCCACGTGCCTGAAGCGAGTGTTTTAATAACAGCAGCAAATGGATGAAGAGCAGGTCGTTCTTTATTCCTTCCTGTGAGGTCACACGGGTTAAGATATGTGTGGGACTGTGCTCTCATTCTATAAAAAGAAGATACAATTTGCCAAGTATCCTCAGCCCCTGTGTAAAGCCTGTTCTTGTAAATTACCAAGTGCAGCTTGATTCTGGAATGAATCCTCCCCTTGTGTTTACCATTTTCTTATTAATGCTGTAATTTCTAATGCATTTGAAACAAGAGCATAGTGCTGCACTGGAGACTGAACTCCAGTTTTAGTACAGAACAAGCCGATCAAATTTTTCATGCCTCACAACTTGGACTAAGCTTGGAAAAATTACAATTAGAAGACTGTCCATGGTAAAATGGGATCTTTTCTTCCTGAGAAGTGCTTTTCCACCAGTAATTTAGCACTCAGTCCCTGTTTACTGTTGCTGTACCTGTTCTTTCCCAGCCACAGTTCAGGAGGGCAGGCACAGGGGGCATGCTGGAGGACATTTGTGCTTTGCTGCTTCTGGCCAGCTGACCACACTTCTTGGGAAGGCAGGGAAATGGTTGGACTCTTTTACTTGTCTTGATTTAAAATGTTCATCTGACTTCCCTTGCCTGGCTTCACAGAGTGTAAGTGTAGCATAACTGGGAAGAAATCTCATGTTTTTCTTACTTTGTATTCCTGTGAGGTCACCTTGAGTGAGACTGGCAGCAGTGGAAATCCCAGTGCCATCCCAAGGATGGGTATTATGGTCTGGTGTTACAAGGCTTGGAGGGATTCTTTGAGTTTCTCTTGCTTTGTTCTCAAGCTTCTGATGAGTGATGTTTCTGGGAATGATTTCTGGGATGCTGAACCAAGTCTAGATCAGGAGGCATCTGACAACTCTAACAGCTTTCAGACAGCAGTAAGACAGGGTGGGTTTGATCTGGTAGCCAGAGATAATTCACCTGAGAGCATCCAGGGTGACTTTTGTGAATGTGTGAAAGGGGCTGTGGTAAGGGATTGTAAGGAGAAGCTGATGGAGAGAATGAGGTGAGGAGCAGGGGGTGCCTGGGGGGAGCACCACAGAAAATGGGGAAGAGCAAGGAACAGTCCAATGCCTACTGCAGTCATTTTGCACAGCCTGGGCTGTCCTACATGGAGTGTTTGTGTTGAGGTTCTGTGCTGTCAGTGCTGGCTGTGCAAGGCCACGCTTTTCTGCAGCTGCTTTGGGTTTTCCCCTTTCCAGGTTAAGTAGCTGGAGACCTGAAATCCTTGGTTTCGCTATGGAGCTGCTGAAAACAGAACCATGCTTTCAGCTCAGCTGCAGCTGACTTGTTCAGGCATTGGTTTCTTGCCTCCAAAAACAGTTGACAGTTAGTGGCCACGTTGCTAAGAACACAAGTCTGATAGGAAACAGACCAAGACATCCAATTAATTTCCATAAGCACTCGCCACAATCCGATGCTGGTGGCTTTTGCTGATAAATTGCATGGATTGGATTTAGTCCAACATGAGTAGGCAAGAACCTGTACAATACAATCTCAGTGATCCCACTGGCTCTCCATTCATCTCTTTACACATCTCTTTATAATTTCTGACTTTCTGGTCTCAAAGCCCAGATTTTTCCCTTCCTGATTCAAGCTTGATCCACCTCTGGAAGTGTGAATGGTGTGCCAGTATTCAGCAGTGGGGGAGAGAACACTTGGAAATGGTGCATAGTATCCGAGATGCCAAAACCAATGATACTTTTGCCCAACAGTTTATTTTATTTGGGAAGTGGTATAAGCTACCCTAAGGGCACTGTCTCTTACCAGTGAACAGATGCTTTTCTGCCAAAGCCCTGTGGTAAAGTCTAGGAGTAGCTTTCCTGAGGTGCCTGGTTCAGGACCCAGTGATTTCCATTCTCCTGTGTGCACAACTGCCACTCCTGTCAATAAAGGTACATTGTAGATGTACAATAAATGTACATGTAAGAGGGTACATTCCCCATGAAAATGGGGAATGCAAGTTTTGTAGTTTTGTAGAATCAGCTGTACTACTTCAGGCAAGCAGTAGCATGAGCCAAATAATTGCAAAGAAAGAGATGAGATGCATGCACAGATAGAGAGACCCATGTGACCTGAAGAATAATGTGTGCTGCCTTCTCTTGGACTCAAAGTCTTGTGTGTTCCAGAAGGATGCAGCCTGAGACGTGTTCCACTGAGCTACACTATTGGGCTTTGCCATTACTTCCAGGGTTTGGTGCTTCAGATCAATTTTATTCTAACTACATGATATTTAAGGTCTCTTCCAACCCCAACCATTCTGTGATTCTATTCCTAGAGGCTGTGTAGTGAAGTTAAATCTTCCCTGGGATTCATTTCATCTCGGGGAGGCATAGGCTTCTCTGGAGGTCAGTGGCAAAGCAAAAGCCTCAGTTATCACCTCTCAATTGCCTTCTCCCTTCTCAGGGAAGGCGCTTAGGAAGATCAGGCACACCAGGCTCAAGCCCGCCCTTACAAATATCCCCTCTGTAATCGCTTCCTGGAATTTTCTTTAATCACCAGTGAAATGTATTAGTGGTAGCTTGTGTGTAGTGTTGATTGCATAGTTTGAATGCATAATCTGAGGATAGTTCAGGAAAGGAATCAGAGCAAGGAGACAAATGCACATTGCCAATTGAAACAGACAAACCCCATACAATTATATTTCGGAAGTGTGATTATTTTTAAGCTCTTTCTCCGGGAGAGTGTGTGTATATATATATTTGTACAGGCACACAAAACCATGGATTCTTTCTATTTTCTAAGAGAAAGGATAACTGTGTTTATAAGGCACAATTGATTAATACTTTCAGACCTTTTTCTTTGGGTTTAGGAGAGCAAGAAGGGAAGAAAACAAAATAGTAATGTAGTCATGAGATTCCCAGGAGCTAGATTTTTTTCTTGTTGAACTTGAAACATTGTGAAATTCACAATGAACAGATTCCTTCTCTAGAGTGCAGGAATTGCATTTCCATCATGACTTTGAAGTAAAGGCTAATTTTGCTCTGTCTGCATCAGTCAAAACATAGCACAACACAATTCAGTTTCTTTTTATTCCTATTTGCATTAAACTAGACAAAGAGCTACCACAGTGCTGTCACTAAGCTTCTCATAGTTTTTCACATATTTCACTCTTTTTTTTTTCTCTGCTGTATTAACAGCTCAAAGTTCTGCCCTGTGATACATCTGGGGCTTTTCTTGTCTTGGCTACAGTACATTTTGAGGTCAGCAGTTTCTTCTTGGAGGTGAGGAAGTCCTATAATTCCCATACCTGGACATAAGTGATCAGTGTAAAGCCACCATCTTGTCTTCAGGCAGTCAAACATCCTGGTGGCCTTTTTGGTGGACACTGTTTCAGGATTGACACACTACATGAATCAATTCCAGTCATTCTTTTTTGGCAGAGGAAATAACAGGTGTATAATTTCCCAATTCAGCCATATATAATTATATATAATTTGACTTAAATAGATCTAAAGTTTCCTCTGCTCCAGTCTCCCAATCTGAGGCACTGTGTTGCTCTTAAATGCTATTCCTGGAAGGAATCTGAAAATAATACTTAAGAAGTTAATAAAGAGTTTGGGATAGCATATAGAAGGTGCCAGATAATTTCCTGCACATCTCCAAAATGCTTTTTGGTGGGAAAAGAATCCCTGTATTTTCCCAAAAGCTGCTTTTCTTTTCTTGATATAGACATTCACATGGGGGTAGGGTGGGGAAAGTTAGATGAGAATTTTCTAAAGCTCAGCTAATCATTTATTAAAGCAGTCCCAGGCTTGCCAAACTCATTAATCTCATTAACAGGGAAGGAGGGCTGTGGTGCATGGTTAGCTGAGAGCACTGTGTTTTCTAAGCAGCATACTTGGTTCACAAGGGAAAGATTTAAATATTCAGTGTGTCACTGTTTTATCCCTGGAGCTGAGGTAACGTGATGAGTCACTTGATCAGCTCATGCCACATGCTGGCCTCACACTGTGAGGGGTCATGGAGCTGCCAGACACAGGTCTGACTGGACCCATTGGTTTTTCAAGGTGTTCTTCACGTTTCTTGCATTCAGATGCAGCCCAGAAGGTGTGAATCTCTGGAGAGGAGAGGATCAGACATCACCACTTGGTTCACCTTGAGAAGCGTTCTCTTAGTGCCAACATAGCCCCTGGGCTTGGTCCCTGGGTAAAGGAAGTCTGGCAGAAATGTCCCAGGTGCCACTTTCTGAAGAATCCCTTTGCCTGTGTCTCAGGAGAGTGCAGGAGCTGCCTCATTCCCTGCCTGTGCTGGGGGAGACCTCAGCTGTGCTTGGTGGTACCCTGGAGAACAGCCACACTTCAGCATTGGGATTTGGGTCCAGGCACTTCTGGCAAAACTGATAAAGTCCTGTGCAACTTCCACATGGCACTAGCACAATGTGCATGGTGTCCTGCATTCATTATATGCATAATACAGCATTTCTGTGCAAATGCCAGAGCACCCCTGTGCTCCTCAAGCCTTCACAGTAGTGCCCAAGGTGAAATCCTGCCTGGATTAGTAACTCTGTTAATATCAGTGACCACCTTGCCTCTCTGAAATAAGCTTTCCCCTAGGTTCTGTCCATGCTGTGTTTTCTTCTCCAGCTGGGATTTATAGACTTCATTGTGCTTTACAGTTCACTGCAGACAGTGTATCACTGCAGACAGTGATAACTTGTTGAATTTAATATTCACTGTTTTATCAGCCTCTTCACTTTCCTTTGGTTCTGAATCCTGATCATGCAATCTCTGCTTGCTCTTGCTTTTCAGGTCTGCAGCTGTCTGCAGCTTGACCTTGTCTCTTCATGCCTGCTGTTATACAGTTGATGCATTTATTGCTCTCTGTCTGCTTCAAGCTCCAGTGCTTTAGTCTATGCCTTTCCCCCCCCATTCTAAAGATATCTCCTGTCATTTCACTTTCTTTTGCCAATTTCCATCTCCTTTTCATCTCTGCTTTCTGGAGTGGGTGGGTTATTTTTGCTGACTCCATTTCCTCTCTTCTCTACATCATTTCTAAATCTCCTGCAACCTGACTGCAGCCCTTTGTACTTCTTTTGACCTGGGCTGAGACACCTTCTCCAGCTTCTTCCAGCTGAATGCAAGCTTCCTGATTGTCATCCTGCTTATCATTCTGCTTCTTATGTTTGCTCTGATGTTTTATCCTTACTCTTTTTACTTCTTGCATTTTCCCTTCTCTTCTACTGCTTCTTGATATCAGGAAGTCTTTCTTTGTCCTCAGTCTTTTCATTCCTCACTAAGCTTCCCCAAGTCCCCCAGTCCCTTCTGCAGATGTGTAGACTTTCTTTCCTGCTTTGTTGTCTTGAATGTTTCCTTGTATTTCCACTTTTTCCCTGTTTCCCTGTGTATTCCCTCTTTTCCACCTGCTCTGGGTGAGGTGTGTGGTAACACCAACATTTTCCATTCTGAACCTGATTCCCTTTTTCCAGTGTTGTGGGAGTGCTCTCAGACATCGCTGCCTGCAGCACAAGGAGGGGAGCAACGAAGGGTTTGTGGGGGAGTTTTGGCCATACCCCTGTGGGTAGATGGAGTGCCTCACTCTCCTGAGGGCTGACATTGCTCACTGACTCTCCCTCAGCTACACAAGGGTGTAACAGCAGTCCCCTGCATCTTCTCTGGGGCCTTAATGCATCAGGTCCAGGCTGCAGCTCTGCTGTCAGCTGCTAGATAAACATTACATGTTGAGATCACTCTCCTCCCCGAGAATGTGAAAAACTTGAGGGTTTGGCCCTTTTTCTCCACACCTCCCACATGGAGCAATTTCTCTCAGTGCTACTTGCCAGCCCTGGGAAGAGCTCTGTGATTTGGATCCACTCCTTCGTGCATCTCTGGAGTTTGGCAGAGCAGACAGCACTAACTGGGCACCAGTGCAGAATGTGCTGGTCCAGGCACTGTGTGTTGCCTGACTTGTAAAGAGGAGGTGTGATGCCACTGAAATGGGGAGGGAGGTGACTTATTCTGCAGTGGGATTGTCATGAAGTCAGGATCTGGCCCCTTGGCTGACCTGCTGTACAAGTGGAGCGTGGCCATCCCTAAAATTACTCTTCCTTATGTTTGAACCTGCCCCAGAAGCTGTGAATCATCACACCATTGTGTTAGGGCTTTACAGCATAAGGATGCTACATTTGAGCCTTCAGCCCCATCATGCTGTGTTTTTCTTTGTGACTGTAAGCTATGAAAAAGCAAACTTATTTCTGCTGCCAACATCCTTGCTTACATACACTGAGTGTTGCACCCTAGCACCTGAAACAGATGGACAATTTTATCTATGTGAGGAGAATAATGCTGTGATAAAATGCAGTAGCTCCCTCTTCAAGCAGTGCCAAGGCATATGATACTCATGTTTTTGTCTTCTAGCTGAGGTGGAAGGGTTGCAGGTCACTGTGCCTGAGAAGAAGAAGGTGGCCATGTTATTTCAGCCTGCTCTGCTTCGCTGCCATTTCTCTACTTCTTCCACCCAACCAGCTGTGGTACAGTGGAGGTACAAATCCTACTGCCAGGACCGGATGGGAGAAGCTCTGGGTATGGTGACTTCTGGTTTGCAAACCATGAGCAAGAGGAACCTGGACTGGGATCCCTACCTGGACTGTGTGGACAGCAGGAGGACAGTCCGTGTCGTGGCCTCCAAGCAGGGATCTGCCATCACCATAGGAGATTTCTATAAGGAAAGAGACGTCAGCATTGTCCATGGTAACTCTCCTACCCCGGTGATGCTTGGTGGGGGCTGCAGTGGACACTCAGCAATTTGGGATACTGGAGTCTGGCAGTAATTGTTCACTTGACTCCCTCAGAAAAGGCTGTGGGAAGGGAGCTGTTGTATGTCAGACATTTAGGATTCAGCCAACCAATCCTAGACCCAAAGGTAATTTCCTTTGGCACTTCCCTTCAATTGACTCCATGCAGGTCTTCAATTTAAATACAGTGTCCTTTTTTCCCTTACATGAAGTGGAAGCTTTTTATTCCTGACTTCTGCATATTGCTGTGTATATAGGTTTTCCTTAGCAAAGGGGTGGCAGCAAGAAATACAAATTCAGCCTCTGCAGGATGGGTTTTTCTTCCTTGCAAATGCCACTGATGTTTTCCTAGTTCTGAAATACCAAGATTATCCTACACCTCATGTTTGCTAAGCCACAGACTTCACCAGCTCTCTCTGTCATGAACCTAAACCCACACAGCCTTGGTCAGAGTGAAAGGAAGAGATTTCCATGGGGTGAAGTCAGGTTGGGTGGAGATGAGGGATGGCAGGGTCCTCAAACATTTTTGTCTGGAAGGCTGTGTGAGAGACCTTGCCCCTCAAAATAGAAGGTGTCTGATTGACTGGGGAGACCACCTAGCCAGAAGTGGAGACTTCTAGGTGTGAAGAGCATGTGATCAGCCTCACAAAAGGGAGTGTTTTCCTTTGTCTCTGTGTAACCTCTTTGCAAATGACTGAGGTGATATAATGGAGACACTGTCTAAGCCCTTCTTTCAGGACATGAATAGTGTTGGGACCTGTGCCCTAGGTGACAGGAAGGACAGAGAGACATTTGTGACCCCTTGTGCTCTTGGCACTTGCAGGGTGAGCTGCCTCTGCAGCATCATCTGTTTTCCCACCTACAGCCAGAAGTCCTGACCTGTTGTTTTTTCCTGAATACTGTGATATTCTGGATAAGGTTAACCCTTATCTTCTCAGAAAGGAAATTAAATGGATTTGGGACACAGAGATGGACCCAGTGCATTCAACACTCCATTCTTCCTGTAAGTGTTGGAGGGAAAAGCTGACTTTTGTTTTTTGCCTTCCAGATGCAGACCTGCAAATTGGGAAGTTGATGTGGGGAGACAGTGGCCTCTATTACTGCCTTATTATCACACCAGATGATGTGGAGGGCAAGAATGAAGAATCAGTGGAGCTGCTTGTGCTTGGTGAGGCCTCTTGTTGGGCTGCTTTTTCGGCAGATACCTGATGCATCTTTCCTCCTGCTCTCTTGCTGTCTCTCCATCCCCGTGCACTGTATTACTATGGGTGTAAGAGCTATGTAAAACAGTCCCTGCAGCACTGTCACCATTGCCTTGCACCTTGTGCAGTCATTCACACCTAGGCAAAGTGGGTGGCAAATGCTACCAAACCAGAATAGTAATGTTTACACCCACACTGCTCACACGTTACCCAGGCGTAAATGACTGCAGAGAGTGCGGGGCTATGGAGAGGCAGAACCCTTGTTTTTAAGGGATAAAACAAAAAAACTTGCAGCAAAATGAACACTTGAGACAGAGTCTTTTAACAGCAGACACCCAGAAGACAACAGATCCTGTGATTTTTGCAGTCCTCATCCCACTCTTCTGACCTGTGAGGCTGTCAAGAAGCACTGTGTTGAATGTGTCAGTTTGGGAGATTTTTTTTGTGTGCCTGATAACACCTGTCCAGTTAGAGCTGCAGTTTCACAGTCATCCTAACCAGGTCTGACCTGGTGCTGCCAGGACCTACCCTCTATGTGGTGTGTGTGCTTGGCTCTGTTTCTATTAAGCTCCCTTGTGCAGTGTGCTTAGCAGGATTGGTTTCTTCCCTGTTTGCAGGGTGTGCTTTCAGTGGTGGCTTCCATGATACCTCTCACTGTTAAAGGTCAGAAAAGCAGCCATTCCAGCTAGAGGAGAAAAGCAGAGTGGAATAGGCCTTTCAGGGAATTTTGTTGAGATGCCTGGAGCCAGCTGTAGTACTTCAACCCTAGATGCCCCTGGAGAGCAAGCTGAGTTTTTCCCCAACTTACCTTAAGACCTCACCATGGCTCTTGTGTGTACAGATCTGTGCATCCTGTGATGGAAATATTAAAAAGCTCGGGTTGATAGTGTGTAGGTGGCCTGTGGAGGTGTACAATAGAACATGTCTGCCAAGCGTGTTCTTGATCTCCTGCCAAAGGTCAGAGTTTAATTGATATTTATATTTGGAGCTGTAGTTATCATCACCAAATAAACCAGACTGAATGGGTGAGTAGCTGTCACAGTGCTATTGCCTCTCCTCATCCCTTTAATGTCAGTCAAACAATGGACAGTTGGAGTGGAAGGTCAGAAAGTGGGAGGTCAGTCTGGTCACTCCAGAAAACAAGCCTGTGTGACTGTGTATCATCTGCCACTTAGTAACAGGCCCAGGACCAACCTGTGTGAGTTCAGCTGAGGTTATCTCTGCCAGGTGGCAGTGGTAGCTGTTAAAATCCTCTCCTGAGGTCCTGTGTCTCTGTAGTGATGAGCTGCTGAATTTTTGTCCCTTCCTCACCTTACTGTCTAGGATTTGGTGTCTTCCTCTTGTATATCTACAACTGTGCTCAGACACCAGTGAACTGATAGTACCATGGTAACAGGAAGAATTGGTTTTTCAGTGTGTACAGAAGGCTGTGGGGAGAAAACAGAAATCCTCTCCTCTGGAGCTGGCTTGATGTCTCTGCTCCCAGTTCATTGTGGTTATGTTGGGGGACACATGTAGCTTAGGCTGCATCACCCTTGACCACATCTGCTTTTCTGTTCTGCCTCTGGGCCTGACCTTGCACTTTATGCAGCTCTCTGCCAAGTTTGGCAGCAGCATGAAAGCAGACTTGTCGTGGGCTTCCTTCTGCCTCATGCTGTTATGCAGCTTCTGGATGTTGCTTTTCCTGGGTAGAGGCAACATTCCAGCATTTGGTGCAATTCCAGGGTTACCTATCTGTTTTCCTTCTTCCCCCTCTTCCCCATATCACCTTTTTCTTTTCCTTCTGCCTTCGCTGTTACTTTTTCTTTGTTTTCCTTTATCTCTCCCTATTGATGGCTAAAGGATGAAGCAGCCAGTGATGAAAATACCATTTCTTAATATTCTGCATATTCTGGGATATTTTTTTGTTCCCATCGCTTGGAGGGAGACACTGAATACAGATGTATATTGCAGCAATTTCAGTTTTAGGGGACATGTGGTAAAAGGATTTTGTTTGCTGTTCTGCTGCTTTTTGGGTGGAACCCAGATTCCCTGTTAGAGAGTTTGGAGCAGCAGAGGGATAGTATGTGAGAGATGCTATGATTCCCAGAGCACATTGCTGTTTGCTCCCTGCTGACAGTGGTCTCTCAGATACAATTTACATTGCTTATTTTGGGATTGCTGCATTATTTCAGCATAAATTAGAATTTGGAATGGAGCAGAGGTTCTACCCACTCACGTTATCCTTGGGACAACAGAAAATTCAGAATGGAAAAGGAACTAGGAAACTATCCCTTTTAGTGGTTTCATATTAATGCCAGGATGAAAGTGCAGTTTAATATCATGTTGAAACCATGAAAGGACTGAGAGGCAAAAATGGGAGATATCCTACTAATAGCATCAATAAATTAGTGGAAGTTTGTTTAGCTAAAAGTGCAGGGTCCTGCTTTTATACAGTGAATCATACCATGAAAAATTGATCAAAAGGCACTTTATCACAACTTAGAGCAAACTCTAAAACCTGGGTAAATTACAGTATTTCTTTTTTTTCTTAGGAAAGTGATCACAGAGACTTTCAGTGACCTCTTTAAATAGCCAGGGAGCCTGGGTCATGATGGGATTGCATGTTGGGTTTTGTTACCTGGATGTGTCATGTTGACACACAGAGCTGCTGGTCAGCTCTGGGTAGCATCAGAGAATCCCATGTGCTGTCCTCATGTCACACTTCTTTCAGAAAAGCATACAAGCATTTATTTATATCCATTTGTGCTCAGCAAAGCTGATAGGATTTGTAAAGCATACCTAATGTTAGGCATGTGCTTATAATGTACTTTGCTGAAAAGACCATCCAGTATCTTTTGCTTAGTCAGGGACTTTTACCCTCTCTAAGGGAATCAGTGCAGTTGAGGGAAGAGGAGTAGCAACCTCTGTCTCAGAAACACAGGAGACTGACTGGTGGTGAGCCTCCTGTAGAGTAAGGAGAGAATTTAAATTAAAAAATACTATTACACATTTATTATATTTTAAAAATATACCTGAGACCTTATTATTCTTTGTAACTGTCTGAAAGGAGGTTTCAGCACAGTGGGGGGCTCATCCTCAAGCTGTGTCAGGAGGGGTTTGGACATCAGAAGGAATTTCTTCACAGAGAGATTGGTTAAACATTGAAATGGGCTGCCCAGGGAGGTGTTGAAGTCAGTCTCTGAAGTGTTTAAGGAAAAACTGGATGTGGCACTGTGTTCTATGGTCTGGTGGTGTTTGGTCACAGGTTGCGCTCCATGATCTCAGAGGTTTTTTCCAGCAGAAATGATTCTGTGATTCTCTGATGTATGTGCATTTTGATGGCATTTGGAATCTCCAAACAGGATGTAGCATGCTGGAGACTGTATGAACTCTGCTTCTGCTGCAGACTAGACCAGAGCTTAGCAATTCCACAGCAGGAATTAAGTGCTATTCCCTGCACTCATGTGTTTTATTAGGAAAGGAGAACCTTTCCTGACATTACAGCCGGACTAATGAATCCATTTGCAACTTTATACATTTTATTTTTTAAACCTTTTAATGTGATTGAATCTAAAAGACTGAATCCTAAATTGAAGAAAGTCTACATTTCTGTTGTAGTAGCTGGCAGCTAATGTCCTGCTTCTTGAAACACAGACAGTGCTATTAATCATATTGTTATTTGTAGCCCCTGTGTATTGCTTTTTTATATGAGAATGTCAATGGGCTTCAGTAAAGTAATTCATTGCAGCCTTTCTGAAGGGAGCTGCACGTGTACCAGTGCAGGGATGCAGCGTGCCTGGAGTAACCTTCAAACCAGAAGTCAGTGTCATCCTGGCTTCGTGTCACCAGCTCACATCAGGAAGCAGTCCAGCTTCATTGCATGGCATTGCATAAACCCAGTGAGCCTTCCCAAGAGCCAGAATTCACTACACTGCTCCCTTCCCAAGCTGGAACAGCTACAGAGCAGTGCCTGTATGTACAGCTCAGCACAGCTGGGCACCCTGGCGTGCATAGGTCTGTGCAAGCTCAGTGATGTTTGCATTCTGAGATTTTACATAGCTTAGACATGCTTCACAAAACAGTGGCTCCATTCCCCAGGACCTGTCAAGTTTCTGGAAGAGGCCAGAAAGTACTCCACTAATTCCAGTTGTTGGTTTGATGCTTTGGTTAGTGATCTGTGCACTTTGCTAGACAGATATTGCCAGCTTTTTCTTCCATCCAATTCAGCAGCTAATTTTACATAAACTGTCTATCAGGGAAATATTATTTTATGGTTAGTCACAGAATCAAAGAATCATTAAGGTTGGAGAAGACTTCCAAGATCACTGAGTTCAACCTTTGATTGAAAACCACCATCCCAACTAAACTGTAGCACTAAGTGCCACGTCCTGTTGTTTCTTGAACACTTCCAGGGATGATGACTCCACCACTTCCCTGGGCAGCCCATTCCAGTGCTTAACCACCCTTTCAGTGACAAAATTCTTCCTGATGTCCAAACTGAAACTGTCCTGGCACAGCTTGAGGCCATTTCCTCTCATGCTTCCCTAGGAGAGGAGGTTGACCCATCTTTCCACAGCCTCCTTTCAGGCAGCTGTAGAGAGTGGCAAGGTCCCCCCTGAGCCTTCTTTTCTCCAGGTTAAAAAGCTCAGCCACTGAGCTCATCAGACTTGCACTCCAGATCCTTCCCCAGCTGTGTTCCCTTCTCTGGACTCACTCCAGCCCCTCAATGCCTTTCTCAGAGTGAGGGACCCAAACATAAACACGGGACTTGAGAGTTCTCACCAGCGCTGAGTACAGAGCCTGCCCTGCTCCTGCTGGCCACACTATTCCTGATCCAAACCAGGATGCCATTGGCCTCCTTGCCCACCTGGGCACACTCTGGCTGACATTCAGCTGCTGTTGATCAGCACTCCAGGTCCTCTTTCATTGCAGTTTTCCAGCCACTCTTCCCCAGCCTGTGGCACTGCCAGCTCCTCCAGGAAAATGCTGTGGGAGACACTCCCAAAGGCTTTATTAAGTCCAGGAAGACACATCCACAGTCTTTCTCTCATCCTCTGGGTGGGTCACCTGATCATAAATGGAGATCAGCTTGGTAAAGGAGGACTTGTCTTTCCTAAACCCATGCTGGATCCTTCTGATCCTCTGGTTGTCCTGTATGTGCCCTGTGGTGGCACTCAGGATCATCTATTCCATAACCTTCCTGAGCACCAAGGTCAGTCTGACAGACCTGAAATTCCCCAAGTAAATCTTTTAGAAGCTGAAGCTTCTCCCATTGTTATGCTTTAAATAACAATTAGCACTTGGGGTTTGTGTTAATTTCTGGAGACAGCTGGCAACTAACCTTGGTAAATTGACATCTTCTGCAGTTTATATTGCCAGCCAGTATCCATATAGGCCAAACCCAAAATTTAAAAAGTCTCACACCCATAGTAAAAGTAGTAAAGGATGTAAAGTAAAGAATGTAGATACATACACACACAGCATATTGTACAGTAATTAATGTACTAATAGAGACATGTGTTGACTTTCAGTGAGGATAAATCTCCACTGGGACACGTGTGTATGGTGTGCAATGCTAATAAGGCAGTTCTTACTCAGCAAAGTGACTCAATAGCTGGTATAAATATAGCCAGGTTTGGAGTCTCTTCTATGCCAGGAGAGACTGTATAATAAAATTTGACATGATTTCGGAGATTGAAAAGTTCTTGGCAGAATTTTCCCTTACATGATGTTGGTTTTAGGATTTTGCTCTGATTTGCTGAAAGGCTGCCAGTAGCATCTGAGCCAGTGCTCGGTCACAGGAATTGGCAGAGTTGTGTTGGTGGCCTTGTGTTGAGGATGTGTTGGCCCACATTTCAGCTGGGAAAATGTCTGTGAGCAGCTCTATGGAGAGGGCTCACCGACCTTGAGCTGTGACCAAAGGTGGGTAGTGCCAGCAGGCCAAGGAAGCGATTGGCACACTTCCTCTTAAAAATCCTGGAAAAGTGTTGATGCACTACCCCAGACCACTGTGCTGCCGCCTTTGTAACCTGCTTCCAGTCCCCCTCATCCTAGCCCTGCCTACTCCTGCTTATTTATTTCACACCGATTAGAAGTGCTACTTGTTGCCAAGGTTTTTTACCCCTGTTTTCCTCCTTATTTGCCAGCGACAGCCACACGCTGCTCACAGAGGAGACTGGTGTGATTAAAGGACCGCGGTTACTAAGGTAGCCATGGCAACAGCCTCCTTGGAGGTCTTTGTTGCCTGCTAAAACTTTGATCTCCAAAAGGGGCTGCTGCTGTTTCTCCGTCCAATTGAAGAGAAGGATGGAAAGAAAGGATAAAGTTTACTCCAAGCAGAGGAAGCACAGAGGAACACTTTGCAGAGCCGTGCTCCCCCAATAAATCTCACAGCAGCTGCCTTGGAAAAGTATCTGATTTACAAGGGCCGCACTTCCTCTCCTATGCTTTCCAGCCTCTCCTCAGGCCAGTGTCCCTTGCCAGGGGCCTCTTGCTGTGGCATGGCTTGGCAAAGTTTCCCACCACTGAGAAGGAAATAATTCCCTCTGTAGTTGCTGTGTCCTGTGATCCCATTGCAGCAGGTTGGGCTGCAGAAGCAGCCTTCAAACAGGAAAACAGTTCAGCAGTTACTGCCATAGTTACCCAATATTTATCGCATTTATGTGCCAGTATTTGCCATGTTGCCATATTTACCCAATTGCCATGTTTCTGACTGCACCTGCACCTACTTTATTCATGCCATCATTTCTTTTCAGCTGCACCACTTACCCTAATTATTTTTGTGTCTCTCCTCTGCAGACTCTCTGCTAATTGTGTGCTTGACTCCAGGTCTTCCCTGCTCCGCTGCTATTTGCTCACTGCTCTGTCGCCTGCCTGCCTCCCGTGTATTAACTCCTGTCCTCGCTGGCCTCTGCTGTGTGTCTGCACCTCTTGGAGCTGCTGTGCATCCCCTCAGCTTTTCCTCTCCCATCCCTCCTCCTGTGCTCTGCCAGTGCAGATGGGGTGCTTGCAAGCTCCGTTGCATTTCAAGGCTGGCTGGGGCCTGGGGCGTGTGAGGTGCCTGGTGAGAGGCCACTATGGGCAGGTAAAACCCTTCAGCAGCGTGGTGGGAATAGTGATGGCTCATGTCCCAGATCCTTGCAGAATGAGGACAAGCTCCTAGCTCTGACACAGTCACCCAGGACAACCCTGGAAAATAGGGCCATTGTCTATTCCCTCTCTCCCCTCGGTGGTGAGAGGTTCCACAGAGGACACGAAGCTCTTGGGGGTGGGGGCTCAGATCTCTTACTCAGCAGTGGTGCCCAGCCATGGCTTGGAGTGCCTGCAGCCCTTTCTCAGGTGGGCAGAGCTGCTGTGCAGAGGTGGTGTGGCCAAATGGTCTCTTGGCAGGATGTTTTACTGAATTGTTTCTAACCCACCAATTGCTACCTAGCCCCAGCATCCACTTTAAAATTTCCTTGAAAGAAACGAGAGAGAAGAAGGTGAGCTTGAAGCCCATGGAAGGAGCATCCTAGGCATGGAGAGATGGGTGGATGCTGGCCATGGGTGCTCTGACTGCCTCCTGCCTGCTCTTGCAGCCATGGGTCCAAAAGGACACCCTGCTCTCAGTTTCAGGCAGTGTGTGACCCACCAGGGTGCTGCCCCAGGATCCCCTCTG
This sequence comes from Peucedramus taeniatus, assembly GCA_013400575.1. Lineage (NCBI taxonomy): Eukaryota > Metazoa > Chordata > Aves > Passeriformes > Fringillidae > Peucedramus > Peucedramus taeniatus. The sequence continues at coordinate 273,513 of WBNO01010194.1, forward strand.
TGGCCACCACCTGGCTCTGGGCTGTGCCCATGTGTGGGCCAGGCTTGCAGAGGGCAGGAGAGCCAGTGGCAGTGCTGCCCCCACCCTGAGCTGCCCTGTCCCTGTGTCCCTGTGCCTGCTGGCTGGCAGGACAGGGGGATTTTTGCTCCACTTGTTGCTGGCAGCAGCAGCAGAGGGAGGAAAGTTCCTTTCAATGAGGGACAGTGGTGGGAGCCTCCTGTTGCTGGGGCAACCATAGGCAGCTTCATCCTCTTGGCTTCCCTGTAGGACTGGTGTGGGGAAGGGTTAATCAGGGGATTTATCCAGCTGGGGTGGGGAGGGGGCTGAGCTGTGGAAAGCTGCTGGGGGCATGGCAGGCCAGGGTTGGGCATTGTGCTCCTTGGCTGTCAGCTGGGCTGGGCGAGGCAGGCAGAGTTCAGGCTGAGTTGTGGTGGGATTTGCTGCTGCCTCGGGTCTTTCCAGGCTTTGTGCATCCCTGCTGGGGGCTCTGGGGCCCCCAGTGCTGTGTGAGTCCCCTTGGCAAGGCAGGGATGCAAATTCCCCAGGCAGATACTCTGACAAGCCAAGTGAGGCTGCACAAGCAGGGAAGTACTGGCTGCTCGTGGGTAGCACAGAGGAGCTGCTTTGGTTGTCTTTGTTTTTACCAAGTTCTCAGGCACTGTTATATTAAGGGATGCTTTTTCCCTGTTGGGCATATGATTTCTCCTGGAGATCAGGAGGTGCCCAGCTCTAGTAGCAGGGTTCGAGGCTCTCCAGGTAGGTTCAAAATAAAGCAGGCACCCAATTGTCAATGAGCATTTGAGAAGGAGTTTCTGCTGTTTAAAGGTGTCACTTCTTGCCTTTTTTACCACAAATAGAAGCCCTAAATTAACGATGTACAATCCAGCAATTTGTCAGTGGCATCTGCTCTCACACTAGGGCTGCATGTGAGCTTGTGCAGAGGTAATAACACATGGGAGGTGAGCTACATGCTCATGTCTGCCCATATTCTGCATGCATGTGGTTCATGTGGGTGCTGTTCACATATGCACAAAAGGCCTGCAAAAGAATTGCATATTGTTTTATCAAAATAAGGAATATAATTAATATGCACGTGGAACATAGCACGCTAGCAGCTTGGACACTTGATCCTTCCAGGAAATGAACTGCAAAGAATGTCATGAAACTCTTTGTAAATGTAGATGAAAATGTTGCAGCAGACTGGTGGCAAGAGTTCTCCCTCAAAGTGGTAAATGGGGAGCAATTATGTGAAGCATCACCATGCTATCTTTTGCTAAGGATTCTGGACCAGTTCATCAGGATGGGCGTTCCTGTGAGTACTAGTCAGCTCTGATGAGTTGCAACTGGCTGCAAAGCACTGCCTGTAGTCATGGTATACTCATTATGGCTCCAGCAGGCTTCCTTGTGGATTTTTGATCTCTACAGAGTCTCTGCTGAAGCACTGAGAAAAAACGGATGGTGGGAATTTGATTGTAATAACCTTCAAGGACAGACTAGAGGCCGAGGAGCTTGGGATCCAGTTCATCCCTGTGTCTGAGTGCTGCGTAGTGCAGGACCTGGAGGGCATGTGGGGAGGTTAAAGGTAGCTTTCTACCACTTTTGCATTGGCTTACCCTTAGCTGCTCCTGTTGCAATGCCCACAATGTGTGTCTCTCTTCAGAGTGCAGCTCTCCTACCGTATGCATGTCTTTAAAAATCCCAGCATGATCCTGGGGCTCTATGGGAGAGTTCACAGCACAGCTGCACTTAGGGCTGTTCTGCCAATGCACAGGTGTGTGTAAATTACAGCTGAGCACTGTGCAGGATGTTGGCTGTGCACTGGAAATATCCCAGACATTCTGTGCCAAAACAAACAGGCAACAAGCTGCCTTTGGGCTTGGAGTTTGTTTGTTTGTTTTTGGTTGTAAATTATAAATTCAAAATTGACTTGCCTTTTTGTTTGTTTTGTTTTTTTTTTGTTTCCTTTTTCTTTTGCAAAATGATCCCACAAATTTCTACACAAATCCCTCCCGGGCTGGTTTGCTTCCATTGGGTGTTGGCCTTTGTCACACAGTCTCACCAAGATGCTCGTGCATCTCCAAATAATTAGCACATATGCACAGCATTCCTTCAAGGCTCCTTTCCTGGAGTTGTCAGTGCACTCACAGAGCCCCACATGGAGAGAAGCATCCACGGGTTTTGGAAGCACGTGGCTGATTTATCAATAGCCTTGGGTTAAAGATGTTTCATATCCGTAGAAACGACATCAGTATGTTTCAAAAATAAACTGTGTCCTTTTGTTTAAGGGCTGTTTGTGCATTTCCAGGAGCTTTTGCATGTGTAGAGCATAAATCCAGGAAGATGTTACCATGTAACCATGCTAAAGGGACTCCTTTTTCTTGTCATTTTGTGCCTAGATTGGAGAAGCTCTGTTCCAGATTCTTTCCCCCCAGCTCTGCTGATAAAGATAAAATGCAAGGACACAGAAATGGCAGAAGTGCAGAGGCAGACACCAGGCACCGAGCAGGATGACATCTGTGGTTGATAGGAATTCACATAACGCAGAGTGCAAGTGGGCTGATGAGGAAGGGAACTGGAGGCTAAGGCAGGGGCTGGGGAGTGTGTTTTTCTTGCAGTAACCTCTCTCCTTCTTCTCCTCCTTCTGTCTTTTCTAGGCAGGACAGGGCTGCTTGCTGATCTCTTGCCCAGTTTTGCTGTGGAGATTATGCCAGGTATTCAGTCATTTCACCCTTAATCATCCATTCCTCTGTCATCTTGTCTGTTTATCCTTCTGCAGCATCTTTATGTGGTGTATGTTTCACTTGTATGTGTATTTTATCTGGGGATTTAAAGAGAAGCATCTGTCAGTTACTGGGAAAGTGCTGGGTTCAGACCCAAGAGAGCTGATGCTGGACCATGCTGGGAGCCAGCACACAGAAATGGTTGATATCATGCCAGGATCAGCGTGAGAGCAGAAATGCCAGAGCTGTTCTGGGGAGGTTTTCTATCAAGCTCTCTGCTCTCCCCCTGCTAGCACAGAGGAAAGTGTTCTTCAGCCTGGGGGGACCCCACAGCCCTGCGTGGCTCTGTGTGTCAGCTGCTCCTGTGCAGTCACTCAGCTCTCCAGAGCTGGCCTGTGCTCTGCTCCACCATCACCACAGATGGTAGCACAGCAGGGGCTGGGAATAGAGCATTGGCTAGCACCCCATCAGTGGCACAGCCCCTCTTGTGCTGCAGGGCCAGGCCATGTTCTTGGTAGCACCAGGTGGCTGGGCCCGATGTGAGAGCTCTGTGATAAAGCCCTTGCTAGCCAAAACTAGTGAGAGCCACCAGTTCTGGCACTCCTTGCAGAGGAGACAGAGGCTATGCAACAGATTGTTCTTGAAAGGGAAAAGCTGTGAGAATATTTAGCCCTTGAGTCATCTGATCATTCCCTGGTGGTGCCCGAGGAGTGTTTCTTTCACACGTTTGTGCAAAAATGCAACTCCACATAAATGTGTGAAGCTATTTTTGAGCCCGTCCCAGAGATGCAAACGGAGAGAAGGCAGACACTCACCCACCTCCAGTGTAACCCAAAGCTCCCTAGAATTCCTGCATGGCAGGAGAGGGATTGGTCTTTTCAGCATAGATAGATAACAGTTGATTCTCTATTGCCTAACACTTTTCCCCCCGTTATTTAGAATTTTATTGAATGGGTATTAAATTATGGTGTGTTGGCCAGATATCTTTCTGGTACTCTCACTGCATGGGTAGACAACAAGAAAGTGTAAGATGCAGCAGCAAACCACATTTCAGCTGTTGGTGTTGCCTGAGTAAAGAAAAGCAGATACTTCTGTGAGCACAAACCAGTTGTTTCCAGACAGTGAGGACACAGAGTGTGTCAGCTTGGTAATCATTTGAATCTCAGCATTACACAGTTGTATTGGGAACTGGTTGAATCCCAGTTTTGTTTTGTTTTAAAGGAAGAGCCAGCAGGCTCTTTTTGCTGTTTTCTTAACCTCATCAGAAAAGGAAATGGTCTAACTTCCTGTGAAGTAAAATCCTGACTCACAGGTCCCTGTGGCTGGGACACTGATTTCAAACATGCACTTTATATGCTGAGTGAGTATCCTGCAATGTGTAATGCACACACTAACCTGACCCCCTTTTGTACTCTCAGGATGTTTTCAGGGACACCACAGATACACTTCTAATGGACTTGCTGTCTTTTTTTCCCTCTACCAGGCTTTTGTCCTTTATGGAGTGGTTGTCAGCTGTTCACTAATAGTTCTGGAGATCTCACATCAGAGTTTCAGTGGATAGCTGTGGCTGGCCACTTGTGTCAAGCAGTACCGTGTCACCTCCTCCTCTGTGTCCATGATGGTTGCAGAAAACAAGATGAGAACACAACAAAGAAAAAGCCACTAAGATGTTGCTTAGATTGGCATAGATTAGGAAGTGCAGGACTGGAAAGGATAGTCTGGTGCCTTATCTTGCATTCTATCCCCAGCACTATGTGATTTCATCTTTCTGTAAGCTTTGCAAGCTTAGGAGTAGCCTAAGGTTTGGCCTTTCTCTTTCCCATTGGCTCACTTTCTTTGATGGGCTTCTTTTAGCTTCTCTCTACATCACTGATCATCTATTTCTGTCCATTTATGTAAGATCTTAAACTATAATACCTGCTTTTCCTCCTGCATTTATCCTCCTACCATATTTACGGGCAGGAGCTACCTCTTCCCTCAGCCTTCTGTTTAACAGAATAACTCAGCAGGCTTCAGCTCCCCTGCTGCCAGGCAGGCTCCAGAGTCCCTTCATCCCCCAAATAAATCCCTGCTCTCCATCGGCTCTGGCCTAAATTTGTCTTTTCTGCTGCAAAGATGACCAGAGCTGTATAAAATCAGTAACTTCAGATTAAGTGCAGAGGAGGCTTTGTGTGATGGCATTGATATTTTCTTAATACTGCTGGAAATTCTTCCGTTATTGGGCCTAGTAATTTGCCATTTTTGGTGGATGTACTGTGTGAGTGCTGACAGTAATGCTATGTGTACTGGATCATTTCTCTTGTTTTTCAGTTCTTCTCAACCAGTGCAGTCCTGTTCAGAACAGAAATTGTTCTTGGTCCTTGAACCTGTGACACTGAAAGTATTGCTGCATACTTTGAAATTCAGGATAATACTGCATTTTACTTTTCCTATTTTAGACCCAAGGACAACTGGCCCTTTGTGTAACATGTCCTAGCCTTTAGTGACAATGCATCCCTACTGCTTACTGTCATGATATTTTAGCACATTCTTATTTTCTGTGTCAAGGTAATTTATGAAAATATTAAGCAAAACAGCTGCTAGAAGCAGAACTTGAGGGACTGTGTCAGTAATCTCTCAGTTCTTGCTTTCCCATTCATGAATGCTTCCTTTCTGCCCTTTCCTTACTTGTTAGCTGAATTTTTCTCAGCATATAGTAAGTTCAACCCCACAAAATTATTCCACAGGAACCAAAATTGAATGCAAATTTAAATGAAATTCATGTGTGTCAGCCAAAAAAGAAATAAAGGATTAAAAAAAAATTTCACTTCACACTTCTGAAGTGTTGATTTGTAGATGCCAGATCTTTGACTGACATTTTTCAAAGGAAATTTTAAATTCTAGATTTAAAATGGCATTTTTAAAAAGGGGAATTGTTTGTAAAAGAGTTAAGGAAAACTCCAGCAAAGTAAAGAATCACACTTTTGTTCAAACAGAACGCTGTGGACGAATCAAAAATTACATTTCTTATTTTTGCATTGTATGAAGAACTAGGAAAAATTCTATTTTGAATGATCAAAGTGAAACATTTTTCCTTAGTGAAACATTTCCAAAATGAAACACTTTTAGCTTAGAAACACAGGTGAGAGGTGAACTGTTTTTCCAGTGTGATTCTTCATGCACATTGCAATCCTTGTATCAATACTTCTTCATCTCAACTAATACTGTACCAGGACACTCTTTAGTGAATGCTGGACTTCTGCTTGGAAATAGTGGTCTGCTGCTATTTTTCCTCTGAAGTGGGGATAAACCCTTTCCCACTGCAGCCCCACCATGTCTTTATTTGCTTTTTGCTATTTTTCCAAGGTGGTTGAATAACCACCTGGGTACACCTGAAGTCTTTTCCCCACCAGCAGTCTTGCTTTGAGATAGGTCAGGTGCATTTCTCTGACTTAAAATCAACTCTAGGCCTCCTGTCTGTTCAGAGTCTTGTAATTTCTTGGTTCTAATGTGTTCACTGATCATTCCCTATGTGGCAGTAGGTGCTGCCCTGGCACAGGCTGAGCCCTTCTCCCACCAGATTTTCCAGCAGTAAAGTTTGAGAAACCTTTTCTCCCTCCCCTTCCCCTTTAAACCCCATCCTGGTTTTTGTGGACCGGCTCTTGCGTACTTTCACTTGTAGAGTGTTTTTCAGCTGCTCCCTTTTGGGGCCTGGCACACATCAATCTGAGGCTTCAATGGGGGAGGAAAAAAGTGGTTGTTAGGTTTCCTGGCGGGCTGTGGTGCCTGAATAGGATGCTCGTTCGGCACATTCAAAAGAATAATTGCGTGCGTAGGCCTCGCTGCGAAGGGGCAGGCCTGGCTCGTTTACTGGGCTATTTATAGCCTGCTTTTCACCATGGTTTGTCCCATTAAAACCAGAATGTGGGTAGGGAACAAACACATAAGCAGGGCATGAACATGGCCAAGAAGAATGAGTCTTTGATGAGGGCCAAACGCTAATGGAGCACATCCTGCGGCGCTGGCGCGGGTCTGCTGTGGGGTGAGGGGTTCCTGGCCGGGGAACCAGGGCTCCTGCCTCTGTGCTGCCAGAGATGCTGCTGGAAGAGACCACATTTTGGTAGCTCATTTCTCACTGTCATGTGCCATTTCTGCTTTGACACAAGAGGAGGAGTAGATCTAGTCCTAGACCCACAGGGAGTCCGTCCACTTCTGTTACTCACCTGTGTGTTTTGTCCCCATGCTCTCCGCTGGGAGGATGTTGCTGATGTTCTCTTCCACAGCAATGTGCAGTCCTGTAAGTATCTCCCTCTCTCCCCTTGTTTTCCAGAGTGGGTCTTTGTGGGCCTGGTGATCCTGGGGGCGTTCCTGTTCTTCCTCCTGGTGGGGATCTGCTGGTGCCAGTGCTGCCCACACAGCTGCTGCTGTTACGTCCGCTGCCCCTGCTGTCCCGAGTCCTGCTGCTGTCCCCGGGCGCGTGAGTGACCCTGTCCAAGCCTGCTGCAAATCTGCCCTACTACTTCTGCTCCCTGGCAGAACAGGAGGAGAATCTGCTAATATTGCTTCCTTTGCCCTGAGCACTTCGCTTGGCTAAAGAACTGGTTCTTAGGGAGTGAAGCATCTGACCTATTACTCAATGGTTGAATGCTCAAAGTTAATTACAAATGTAATTCCCCAAGCCCTCCCTGCCTTGGCAGCTGTGCCTGCTTTTCCAAAGTGTCATGCTCCCATTCCAAAGTTGTTGTTGTGTCAGTGAATGTTGCGGGTCAGAGCTAAGAGCATCCTGGGAGGTTTCTTCCTGGCAATGCAAATCAGCTGTCCTCTACAACAGTGCAAAATCCTTGCAACCCAGCAAGGTTCCTGGTCAGGCTCAGTCAGATCTGTCAAGTTCCATGAGCCTCATCTTGCTGCTTGAGTCATCAGTTATTTTTAAAGCTGAACTGCCACTAAATCATGGCAGTGGTAATGCTGGCTGTAACACCCTGAGTGTCTTTCTGGGCACCTCGCAGTGCCATTATTAGTATATGCACTATTATTATATGCAGCACATATTTTAAACTCCACTCAGTACCCTTTTAGGCTTAGAGACATTCAGGTTGGTCCTTGTTAATTCATTTGTCTGATTGTCTCCTGTGGGCTTGGTGGTGCAGGTTTTGTCCATGTGTGCAGTGGGTCTGCGGGGGGCTGGCGTGTGATGCTGACTCTTGTTCTTTTTCTTTTTCAGTGTATGTAGCAGGCAAAGCAGCAAAAGCTGGGTACCCTCCTGCAGTCTCTGCCATGCCAGGTCCATACTACATCCCCAGTGTTCCTGTAGCTGGTGTCCCATCTCCTGCTGTGCTGATGGATAAGTCACACCCCCCTCCCTTAGCCCCAAGTGAGGCCAGCGGAGGAAGCCAAAATGGTAATTTGCAGTGCCAGGCACAACATTCAGTCCTATAACTGGGAGTAGGGCTGGGAAGGGGGGGAATGATTGTCACTGATGGAGTGGTGTGAAGAGCAGAAACACAGGGAAACTGCATTTTAATCCTGTCTCTGGCAATGACATTTGCATTAGGGCCACGTGGTCTAACTTTTCTAGGGCCATCAACAGAGAGTCAGTTTGTGGGTGCCTAATTAGGTCAGCAGGGAATGGGAGGCCAAGTTCCTGTACAGGACCCCTCTCTTTACTGCTGCAGATGTTTGCTTGCAGAGGACAAAAGGATGAAGATGATTTCAGGAGAGCAGAGGCAGAGGCCATTTTCCCCTTGGGGCTGATGCCTTTCAAGCTGCTTTCTCTTTGTAAACTCTCCTTCCAACCCTCTGTAGGGCACTGCTTGGACTCTGGCAGCAGTTTTTGCTGCAGCATATTTTACTGTCCCCATGGCATTTTGGGCAAAGTAACCTATTCCCTTGGTATTTCTCCCCAAGACCTTTTGGGTCTGTACCCTGTCCTCTGCTTTACAGAAGTCAGTAGGTCACTTTTTTTTGTTCAGCCCTTGCATTTGTGAAATGTGAGTGATGAAAGGCTTCTGATTAAAAAGGAGTGGTGGATCAGTGTCAAACCTAGAGTGTGATGCTTCTTGTCTCAGGGTGGGTCACTTCTGCTGCTGCAAAGGAAGCTGCCATCAAGGAGAAAAGAGGGTAGCTATTGAGCCACATACATTTCAGGATCAGAGTGGCTGTCTAAATTCAAACATTCTGCAGCAGAAATTGCTCTCACCAATGTAGAGTCATCACTGACCCAGCTACATGTCTGATTTCAAAGCACCACACTAAGTATCAGTTGTTAAATTAACTCATGACAGTGTGTTGATAAAAGCCATCTGAAAAGACAAGATTAAGTAGCATAATTAATTAAGGTTTTGGAACAATCCTACTTGTGCTTCCGCTGCCCCAGTCAGTATAATAACCTTTTTGAATTATAGAAAGTATTTTCTTTCAACAATCATACTTTTTTTTTGGTCACTGAAATCAAAACAAACCTCTGGAATAGAGCATTTTGAAATAGGAAATAAATCAATCACTGATCCAATGCAGAACGTATCCAATTCAGAAACCTTTGTCAGAAAATGATGAATGACACCCCAGTGCTTCAGTTTTTTTCTTCTGTGAAAAATGTCACTGCACATAGAGTGTGGTGTTGGTTGTGGGAACTCCAGGGATTTTTTAAGAGTCAGATCACAGCTCCCAGTCTTGTCTCTGCTAGCAGAGCACAAGTTCAGAATAAAAAACAGTTTGGTAGCCAAATGGAATGACTCTTAGGATCCCATGATCCTTACACAGAATGATGAATTTAATATATAATGCAGCCAAATCAGGTGTCTGGACTCAATCCCTCACCTCAGGACTTGACAGGAAATAGTATATATGGCAGATAAAAACATTATTACAGAGCTTTGACCTTTGTGGCAAGACAACAGAGATTCTTAAGTTTTTAAAAAACAAGTTAATATTTTTTTGCAATAATATGGACAGACCCTTAGTCTGGATCATGGACCTGTTGTTCAAGGTGCTTGAACTGTGGAGCTAAGGGAGAGTTATAGCCTGTACTCTGTTCTTTTGCTCTTAAGGTCCTCCACAATGCCAGAATATCCCCTAATGACAGGCTGTAGAAGAGAAAACAGTGTGGCTTTTCCAAGCTACTTATTTGCTTGTTGGCTTGGTAGCAAGCTAAACAAAACAGGTAATGGTTGAGTTTATAATAAAAGCCTTTCTCAGAAGGAGAATAAAAAGCCTCTGTGTCCTCCACACAGCTGGTGTAGGTCTAATCTGAAACTGTATGTTTGGGACTTCTACCTTTCTGTCAAGTCCATTTAAAAAAATGGGATTGGAAGTGCTGGGGGACAGAGACTGGAGGATTCTGTAATTCTGGCTTACATTTTGCCCTAGATAGATTCTGTGCTTATAAATGACCTCTGTGAGGGGATCTAGTGAGCAAACTCAGGCCTGAGGATATTTACAAAATTTGTCTGGGGTTACATAAAAGCCGTGTTACAAAGCTCAGATTAGGCCTAGGAACTGAATCCTAAACTTAGGGCTGAATGGAGAAAAAAAAAACCCAAAACATTTAGCTGTCTTATTTAGAAGAGTGTTGACAACACATAAGTTAGGCTTTATGCTCTGTTTTAAATGCAGTGGTTCCCTAGATGCTCTTGCATAGATCCTTTAAACTCTGCACACAGGGAACCTTTTGGTCCTTGATCTTTAACCTGAAAAGGGTGTAAGGATGAGACATCATTTACTTCCTAAACATACTTGTCTGAAAAAAAATAGTAGTGATGCCCTTTCTGGGGAGGGAGACAGCTTACAGTTTTGGCTGAGCTGGTTCCACCCACAGAAGAATAAAAATAGTGTCCAGTTAAATACAAATTAAACATTAGAAATTTATGAACTGTTCAAGAGAAGAAAATATGGGAAGAATGTTCCATTCCCTTTGACTTCAGCGAGTGGTTCTGGACATGTGATCAACAATACTGCATCTTTATTTCTTTATGATTAAAATGGGCTTAAAGAGATTCAGACCTGATTAAAGGGTTATGGCAATTTACAGATGAGGAGTGTGAGGAAGAAAAAATAATATATTTGGTTCTCAGCTGAAGGAATAATGAAGAGATTTAATAAGTTGAACATTTAGTATCATTATGAGAAGTATTTAATAAACAAACATAGAGACCAAACTGCTTCCTCTGTAGTGGAAAATACTTTTTATGAGCTGTTCACAGTCATCTTTGCAGATTTAAATCCAAAATTAATTTCTAGATGCTTGCAGAATTAACCAAGAAATTCATTTGCCTTGTGATACACAGCTGCAATAGCAAGTTTAGTATGAAGCTAGCATGAAGCCTAGCTAATTCTCCATCAGTTGCCCAAATAGATGTTTGGCACAGCCTCATTGTGAGCAGTGGCTCTGGGGAGACAGTCTGGGAGCTGCCTGTTCAAGTTTCCAGAGGTTAGGAATAGGTCAGAGTGGTTTGCTGGCCTGTGTATAAATGAGGTGGCAGCTTAGCTCAACTCCTAGTCCACACATTAGAAGAAAGACCAGTGAGAGGCCTCTTTCCTGGCATGGTACCAGACAGGAGTGAGGTACCAGCCGTGTTGGTGAGGTGGAGAACTGCCTTTGCTGCTCATGCAGTGTAGCCAGAGCTGTCACTTCTGAGGCCAGTCAGTCCAGCCTCACTTGAGGAGACCTGCTGTGCTTCCACTTGGGGAGGCAGAGGCAGGATTCCTTGTGTTCTGTAAACCACTGTCTGCATTTCCAGCCACTGTGCACTCACTCACTCACAGGGATAATAAAGCACACACTGCTGTCAGCTGAGCTGTCTGGAGGCACGTTAAAAGAAGGACCCTGACAGACCCCTACTATATTTTTACATGCTATACCATTCCCAAGTGCAGACACACAAGGCAATATCTCAAGCTATAATCACTCATCTTACACATGCGCAGTCCAAACCCACAGTAAAGCACTTTGCTTCTGAAGTCTGCCCATGGCACAGCCATTCCTGAAGCACAGCATGGTTATTTCCTAGTGCACAGAGACACATGCACAGCAGTTTAGGACAGGAGGTGCCTAAGAATACTTCTGCCAAGTCCCTGCTCAGCCCACACAGCACATACTATGCGACGTACTACCGAAGCCATATGTTAATAGCTCGATGTGTTGCGGTGGTGAGGGATAAAACAGAAGGAACAGGTTGGCTCAGAACCACTGTCCAAGTGTTTAAATTGTTCCCCAGAAGGAGCATTCATGCAACACTGCAGTATTCCCACGAGGGAACATGTTAACCCCATGGAAGGCAGGCAGGTTCCATTTTGTAGTGCTAAGTGAATTGTCCTTACAATGGTTCTCTAATAAGGCTGAATTTGAGGGTTGTAGTCCTCTCTTGTACCTAGACCTGAATTTCTGTCAATCCTGAAATAGCTCCAGGCTGACACCTTTCTTAAATAATCTGCTATAAAAACCTTTTTTTCTTCAAAGAAAGAGTGGAAAGGTGGAGTTCTCTGCTTGCTGATCACAGACCTGCCTTAAAGTAATCAGGCTGTTTGTAGCTATTGTTAGTAGGTAAAGTGGCATGGAGCTAACATGCCAGAGTTAAAACTGCTTTGGCTCCAGGTGTATAGGGCCTTCTTTTTTACACACAGGCACCTGGACAAGTCAAAAAGCTGTCCAGACTTCCCAGAAATCAAGCATTTCATGTATGTCTAAGATATATACCTTTTCTGTAAAGTAAAGCTTGTAAAAAATCCCAGAGCAGACAGTTTCACAGCTACCAGAGACCTGGTTGGCCTCATCCCTGGAGTCAGTATAAATCTCAAAGCAGTGTGGTGTGCTTTGTGGGACTTTGTGTTTCCTTCTGTATTCTCCAGAGCTTCTGGCACACGCTCTTCGACCTGTGTGAGGAGAATTCATGGGGGTGGGAGGGTGGAGTGGTCTTGCACAGTGACAGCTCCCAAATGCTCAGCCACCTGCTTCTCCTGCAGACTGAGAACTTAGAGGAAGCCTGATCTTCTGGGATGCTTCTCCCATACCATGACGAATCCTTTCAGTAGTGCTGAGGAAGGAGAAATGAGTTCTGCTTTTCTCTCTGCCATCATCTGTGGGAGTTAGGAGTTGGAATCACTCTGTGGCAACGAGGGGGTTGCTTTTGTTTTAGCTGGGCAAAGTGGGCCGACTCCAGAGTGAGCCCGTCTCGCAGGAGGGAGGGTGAGGTGCTGTGAGGGTGTCCCACCATGCCCATTGTCCGTGACTGGATGCACTGGGTTGTACAAATTGGGCATTTTCAAACCATTTTTGCTGTTCCTGCAAACTTCTGAAATGATGCAAGTTCTTACAACTTCACATCCCACACTGTAGACGAATTTCTTGTGAAGCAGCGACTGACTCAGTGTGTTTTGACGCAGCCTACCTGCCTGCAGACGTGAGCTCAGCTATAGAATAAGCAGTGTTGTGGGAAAGGCTCCTTGTTCTTCCATGGGTTTTCCTCTGATGTTTTCTTTTTCTCTCCCTAGCGGTGCGCAAAGGGTACAGGATCCAGACTGACAAGGACAGGGATTCCATGAAGGTGCTGTACTATGTGGAGAAAGAATTGGCTCAGTTTGACCCGGCTAGGAGGATGCGAGAACGATGTGAGAAACCAGCATGGTTTGATTTTTTTTTTCCATTGACCTAATCAAGACTGGGAAATCCACAGTTAAAAGTTCACTTGGTTTGTCTCAGGGTCAGCCCCTAGGATATGATATCCAATATAAGCTAAATGGGAGAGAAAAAGGTCTAGATTTTAGGTATCTACAGGTATGTTCCAGTTTTAAAGGTCTGGTGCTTAGCTAATCATTCTTAGAGAAAAATGAGGGATACTGAAAAGCTCATGAAAATTGTCCACTTATTTATATAAACTTTGGGATCATCAGCATCTGAAAAGCCAAATCCCTACTCATACCTTCTACAGCCTGTGGTGTGATAATAGCTGGGATATTGCTTTCACAATTTCTTAAGTGTGTGGTGTCTGTAAATTCCCAGCATGGCAAAATAGGAGAGGGATGATTTTATTGGAAGCATGTTTTGTGGGCTGCAATGACCACAGTGTGGCTTGAAGGAAGCACGAAATTCATTTGGAGTGGCTGTTGCCCTGCAGAAGGAGCAGGGTGGTGAATAGGAACGTGGTACAAACTCAGAACTGAGCTTTGAGGAGGAACTCCTTCTGTGAGGAACTGTCTTCCCATAGCCTCTTGTAAGCTTTATTTCCTTAAATAAAGGCCTAGGCTGCACTTAATGTGTGTCAGAATACAAACCCGAGTGAGGATCTTTCCACATTAGGAGGCAGAGGTGCAGAATGGGACAAGGTGTGTGGGAAGGGCTGGCAGTGCTGCTCCTTGTCCTGTGGCTGCTGTGTGCAGAGCACAGTGGCAGGCTGGGGGCTCAGTTCCTGAGGGCACACATAGAGCTAACCCATGGTAGGCACTGCTAGAGGCTCACTTAAAACAGACATGTGGGATCCTGAAAATCATTGAAGGGAAGGGATTTAAGGAATGACACTACATCAAAGCTCTGTACAGATTAGGCATAACGAACAAATTATATATACTTCTAAAACAGTCATTGCTGAGCACACTGTCTTCTCCACCCACAAGATTTACTATAAAAAGACCTCTGCAGATTGGTATGTCAGGCCTACAGATGTCAGTGTACTTGATGGGGTAGAGACTGACAGTGATTCAGACAGACTTTTACTTTTTTTCTTAATCTTTTTTTTTGAGGGGGTTGCTTTTGTTTTAGCTGGGCGAGTCAGGCCAAATCCAGAGACAGCAGGAGAAGGGGAGGTGGCACAACTTCTGTGCTGTAGTGGTGTCCCACCAAGCTCGGTGACCACCTTGCAAGGGCAGGGAGCTCACAGGCAGAAATCTCTTCCTGAAGGCTGAACTCAGTTACCTGGAACACAGGCATTGTGATACCCTCAGAATCCACGCCTGGCTGCCATCAGGTGATGCCCAACTCATTTCTTTCCTGCATCCTCCCCTGCAGATAACAACACTGTCTCTGAGCTGAGCTCGCTGCACGAGGAGGACCTGAACTTCCGCCAGCCCTACCGGCAGGCGCGGAGGAAACCTCTGCCCCCCGCGGGGGACATGGACGGCGACGCCGAGTACTGGGCAGGAGTCGTGGGCGGGGGCAGCACCTCCAGATCACAGGCTGTGTCTGATTACAGGGACGAGCGGGACAGCTACTGGCACAGGTGAGGGACGCCACGTCAGGGGGCAGCTCTATCTGGCAAAGTGGTAAAGAAAGCAGAAGGGACAGATGGACTGGTAGCTCTCCCCTATTTCCTGCTGCCCTTGCTCTGCATAGCAGGAGAGAGGGGCTAGAGATAAGGAGGAAATCTGGATCATGATGAGATCAGAATGAAGCTGACTGCCACAAGCCTGCTGAAGCTTACCCAGCTGGGTAATGCTAGGTACAAGCCCCAGTCCCAGTGGGATGTAAAAGTGAGATCAATAGGGAACCAAGCCACCTTTCCCATAACGGAAAAGTGCAAATCTCTCTCTTGAGCTTTGTACCTGATGCCTCCATCACTTCCCAGTGCTGGTGTGCTTTATTATATAGGAGTCACACCCTCCTGCTTTGATGCAGCTAGACCAGTGCTCCAGGCCTGAAGGACTCGCACTCTGGTGCATAGAAGAGAGACAGCACAACCTTCCCTCAGGCAGCCCAGTATCCCAAAAGCAATGGCAGAGATTTCCTTCCTTCAGTACTGGGCTATTGTACCAGCTCACTGTCTTTAAACCTGCTTCAAAACTGCCCTGCTGTGAGCTTCTATAGCTGGGCTCTTGGGTTTTTCCAGCAGGATATACACCTACAAGCACTAGGATGAAGGAGAAGCAGGTCCAGCCCTGCATATTGGAGGGCAGGGCAGGTGCACCCTGGGGATAACCTCAGGTAACATTAGACATGAAGAACCTGAGCTATCTGCACTAAGCTGCCTTTACAGTCAGCGAAGAGAACCTGGGGTTCCAAGGATGCGATAGATTCTCTTCCTATGGAAGATGATGAAAACAGCTCAGATGATTCATGCCCCCAGGAGGGCCTGTTTCCCTCCATTGTTTGTGCAGACAGCCGAGGGGATGAGTGCAGCTGGATCCTGCCCTCTAACTCTACCTCCTCCCTCTTCCAGCCAGCAGAGATCCAAGTCGGAGATGCTGTCCCGCAAGAGTTTCTCCGTGGGAGTGCCGGCCGTGTCCATGGATGAGCTGGCGGCCTTTGCCGAGTCCTACAGCCAGCGGCCGCGGCGCGCGGACAGCCAGGAGATGCGGCGCTTCGAGCGCTCCGAGTCGCACGGCGGGCGCGGCGGGGGGCTGCCCCACCAGGACAGCTCCATGGAGGAATACTACACCAAGCGCTGCAGGGGCAATCGGGAGCCGCTGACGGACTCGGATCGGGGCTGGTCCTACAGCCCGCCCCGCAGACGGGCCCACGAGGAGAAGCACCTTCCCCGGCTGGTGAGCCGGACGCCCGGAGGGAGCCAGAAATACGATCACTCCTACCTCAGCAGCGTCTTGGAGAGGAAATCGCGGAGCTACGACGAGAGCGGCGACCATTGCGCGACCCCCTCGAAGCTGAGCTCGCAGCCCAGCCAGAGAGGAGGGAGCACTTACTACGCCTGGTCACCACCCTCCACCTACAAAGCCGAGAAGTCGCAGCCGCCGCCGCCGCAGTCGTCGTCCCCCGAGCAGGACGAGGAGGAGGAGGACAGCCTGCCCCCCTACAGCGAGAGGGAGCTGAGCCGAGGCCCTTCCTACAGGGCCAGGGAACAGGCCTACCTCAATGCCTCTGACAAGAAGAGGAAAAAGGACCCCAAGAAAACAGTGAGGCCATGTCTGGTGGTCCTGGTCCAAATAGGCTGAGCGGAGAGCCACCAGGCAGGGGTTACTAACCAGAGTCGATGGGCAAGGGGGTTTTCCAGGAGGGTGACACCTGGAGTCTGGGTGTCACTCCCTGTGGGAAGGGGAGAAGGAACTGGGGGGTAGGAAGCCAGAAAGAGAAATAGCTCCTACAGGAGTCCATGATGGAGGGGAAAGCCAGATGTGCCTGGGACTGAGGAGGAAAGGAATGTCTTTGGCATCTGTGGCCTGGTAATCCAAGGTGGTGGGAGTTTATCTGGAGTTCAGGAGGATCGTGGTAGGGAAGTTACTCAGACCTTACAGAAATTACAGGGCTTTGCTTTGGCCTTGATTCTTGTTAAGGAAGGTTTGAGAGGCTCTTGTTCTGAACTGGGACAGGGCTGGTAGCAGGGGATGTTGTAAGAGACATCTTTCTGAAAGGAGTGAGATCACAGACTCCCATGGGTGCATGGGCCCACGGGCTCCCATGGGGGCCATTCATGCCAAAGGCATTCCTCACCCAGGATATCAGAAAGTGCAAAACATCCTGCCACGGTCCAAACTAGTGAGGACTGATAATTTCATGGTGGTGGGGAAGGGGATCTTCCCCATCTAACCCAGCTGGGGAAGTCTGCACCATGAGGGAGACATTATCATTAGAGTAGCTCAGCTCTGGGAGAGAGAACTGGATTGTGAGTGGACAAAGCCGTTGCTGTTTAGTTGTGTCTCTGTCAGAGCTTTGTCTGTCCCTTTGTCTGTTCAATGAGAGATCTCCTGTTGACATTTAATCTTCTCTCTTTCCTCTCAGAATGATTTCCCAACAAGGATGTCCCTTGTGGTTTGAAGTTTTTGTGGACCTGTCATGTTGATGGGCTGGATATCATGAGGTGACTGCAGTGGAGAAGATGCAGAGCAACAAACAAGACATGCCTCTGTGAACCTTTGCAGCCATCAGCCATGGACTGTTTAAATTTTTTGTTTCATCCAGGGGAGCTGAGGCTTTTGTAAGAGACAGACTCCCATGGACAGCACTCGATCTCAGAGGCTCTGGGAATCTGCCAGGAAAATGAGGCGAGGGCTCTCTTTGGCACCCTGTTTTCCAGTGCCCTCCATTCTGCATTGGACAGCAGCCACATTCCTACTGCCCCTGCAGCCCTCCCTGCAGCCCAGAACTACAAGTGAGGCTGCCTTTGTGCCTCTTGCCCAGTCCCATGTGCAGAGGGAGGCCTGTGTACCTCTTGCTCTCTCTGTCTCCTCTGTTTGGATCAAAATTGTCTCCATACTTAAAGCCTTTTCTGTATCACCCCTGTGCTGGGAGGGGGCCTTGTTCTTACAACTGCAGACTGCCTCCAGCTGATCAGGCCCTAAATCATGAAAGAAAATCCACATCCTTTCAGACACTGTAAGAAAATGACTGATGAGATGGTACCTTGATAAGGGCTGAATGGGGAAAGACACAATTATGAGCTGGTTTGTTCAATATATTTAGTTCTGTTGTTGTGTGATGAGAGCTGCAGGTGAGATTGATGTATTGTTTTGAAAGTGGGTCAAAGTAGCTTTTATTGTGATGAGAGCATGATTTGTTTCCCCCCCTGCCCCAAACTGTGTTTTGTTTTGATGCTGTTGCATTTCCTTGCAGCTCAGCTGTGAGCCTGTAGAGCTTCAAGCTGCAGTACCTACTCCACTGTTTTAAAAGCAGTGCTCTAGCCTTCCTAGTGCTCTGCTTTCAGCATCACCATTCACTTCTGCCACTCCAGTGAGTGGCCTTTTTTTTTCAAGGAAGCAAAAACAGGACAGTCTCGGTGAGAGGGCAGCTGCAGACCTTCATCCTGTGCCACTGGTATCACTCCTTTCTGGGAATAGTTTCCTAGAACTCCTGCAGAAGAGAGCAGTAATAGCAGTGGGAAAACAACAAGCACTGTGGATGGATACAAGCTTTGAAAGTCACCCTTTTCACTTAGAACCATTCCACTCACTTTGGTGGGGATGTGGTTTTAGTGGCTGTTGTCTCAGGAATAGCTTTATTTAGAAGTGAGTGCTTCACACCATTTGGAAGCCTGACATTCTGGTTTTCATAGGGTATTATGCAGTCATTTATTTAGCTGCTAAAATCATCATGTGAGGGAAGATGATGGGAACATTTTAAGGTCCAGTATCTTGATCCCTATTACACCTAGAAACAACTTGGTGCCCTGTTGTGTTATGGATATTATCAACCTCTGAAATGACATCTTCGTTGTTCCTCTGAGAATTTGGGAAGCTGTCTGGCCTCAGATGCTCATACTGGCAGCACTGTTTGGAACACAAAGTATATTAACATCACTGCAGTTCTCCATAAAAATGATAGATAATTTCTGTGTTACTCCTTTGCCAGATAGCTTACCCACCAGGAATGGTCAAGGGAGAGGGAAAATAATCTCCATAGATTTGGTGACAGTTTTCATGTGAGAAGGTGAGTTGATGAAAGGATGATGTTCTTCTCCCACACTCCTCTAGTGATGAGTGTAGTTTTAGAAATCCCAGTCCTGGGTCTTCCTGGCCAGAGAGGGATTAGCCAGCAGGAACATACAATTGTGGAATTGCAGAATTGTTTGTGCAGGAGGCAGCCTTTAAAGATTTCAAGATTTAAAGTTTCAACCCATTGCCATGGGAAGGGACGTCGTCCACATATGAGGTTGCTCAAAGCCCTGTCCAGCTGGACCTTGAACACTTTCAGGGATGGGACATCTGCTGCTTCTCTGGGCACCCTGTTCCAGTGTCTCACCACCCTCACAGTAAAGAATTTCTTCCTTGTATCTAATCTAAAATTACCCTCGTTTACTTGAAAATCAATGCCCTGGTAAAAACTCCACCTCCAGGTTTCTTGTAGGTCCCTTTAGGCACTGAAAGGCTCTAAAGTCTCCTCAGAGCCTTGTATTCTCCAGGCTTAACAGTCCCAGCTCTCTCAGCCTGTCTTCACAGAAGAGGTATTCCAGCCCCTCTGACCATTTTTGTCTCCCTTCTCTGGACCTGCTCTAACAGGTCCATGTCTTGGTGTGGGTGGCCCTAGAGTTGAACACAGTACTCTGTGTGGGATCTCAAGAGAATGGAGCAGAGGGAAATTCCACTCCTTGGCCTGCTGGTCACTGACCTGATGCAGCCCAGGATATGGGTGGCTTTCTGGGCTGAGAGAGCACATGGCTGGCTCATGTCCAATTTTCACCACTATAAAATAATAGAATTATAGAATGGTTTGGAAGAGACCTTAAAGATCATCTGGTTCCCCAAATCCTTCTCAGGGCTCCCAGTCCATTCTTTCCCCAGTGTGTATCAATACCAGGGTTGCCCTGACTCGGGTATAGCACCCCACACTTGGCTGTGTTGAACTTCATGAGGTTCTCGTGGGCCTGCTCCTCAAGCCTGTCCCAGGGTCACTCTGGATGGCATCCCTGGCATCATTCAGCTTGCTGTCACCCACAGACTGCTGAGAGGGCACTCAGTCCCACTGTCTGTGCCATTAATGAAGGTTGAACAGTGTCAGCCTTGGTGCAGGCCCTTGAGGGACTCCAGTTGTTACTCATGTCGTTTTGGACACTGAGCCATTGACTGATGCTCTGGATGTGGCCATCCAGCCAATTCCTTGTCCATCAGGTAGTCCATCCATCAAACCCATCTCTCTCCAGTTTGGAAACTAAATGTGTGGTACTGTGTCAAAGCCCAGAAGTCAAGGTCCATGACATCAGATGGATTTTCCTTATCCATCAGTGCAGTCACACTGTCAAGTAGGTCTCCAAGTAAGCAGGCATGATTTGTCCTTGGTGAAGCCATGCCAGATGTCTTTAATCACTTCTCTCCCTTCCATATGCCTTGAGATGGCTTCCAGGAGAATCTTTCAGGGCTCACAGAGGTGAGGCTGATTGGTCAAGAGTTCCCAGGGCCCTGATGTTTTATCCCTTTAAAACATTTCTGATGTTTCCCTTTTACCAGTCACTGGGGACCTGACTGCCTGAGTGTCATGACTTTTCATCTTGGGAGAACAACTTAGCAACTGCATTTACCATCTACCTGTATTATGGCTGGAGAGACTAACATTTTAAGTATTTTCATCTTTTTTTTGCCTTTAATTGTCTGTTCTTAGGGAAATCACAGCACAGTTAGCAAGAGGTGGGCAGGTGCCTGCCATCTGAGGTCTCTGAGGCCTTGGGAAATCTACAGAGCTACACTACATGCTGTTTTAAATCAAACATTTCATTCCTGACATATGAGGATTCTAGTAAGTTGATGTTTTGTTAGCCTGAAAACCTTGGCAACCCCTGTGCCATGAATTTCAAGGCAGCTTAGCCTGCTATCGTTTCCATCAGACCCAGGAAACAGTTGACATAAAAATTTGAAAGTGCATCTGACTATGCCAGAAAGGGGCCAAACCAGTGGTTTTACAGTCTCAGAATACCTCTATATTTTATATCATACTGAAAACCTGAGCATTACAATCTTCTCATTTCAGTTATGTTCTGTCCCTTATCTCAGTCACTGTAGTTTATTTGATCAAGCCCTCAGGAATGAGCTGTGTGTATTAAAAATACAAGTCTTCATTTATTTGAGTCAGTTTTGTTTGTTCAGTGCTGGTACTTCAGGGCATCTGTACACTGTGTGTAAGAAGTTGCCATTTGTGTATTTAGCTTATAAATAAGTAGTTGCAAGCTAATTCTTTTAAGAAAACTGTTTTAATTGTACAAACAACTGTTTATGAGAATTTAGAAACATTTCTTGAATCCAAGTACCTGGAAAAGTATTGAAGATTTTATGACTAGTGATTCTGTGAGTTTTATCAGATGATAAAAGTTTCAGCTGCAGAAAAAAAAAAAGGAGGTCTTAATTCCCTGAAGTCAGATCTGAGCAGCAGCAACCTTGCTCTACAATTTTGGATTTCGTATCTCTCTGTACAAATCTGCAGGAATTTTCAGTTACTGATCATGTCTGTCCTCAGGCCACCTTTGTTTTTCTCATTAGAAATGTGTCTGCAGCAGCAGCAAATGGACCAAATCAAGAAGTGAGGGGTGACTAGAGAATCTGCACAGCTACACAACCCTAATGACCTGTGACTCCTGCAGCAGGGGAGCAGGGGGCAGAGAGTGACACAGCTTGAGAGGAGCCTCATGTTTCAGGAGAGGAGTAATGGTTTGTGTCTGTGCCATCTTTCAGAACACCTGCAGAATGCTGGTGCTGGGAAATAATGAGCCTGGTTAATATGGGGTCTTAAATTATAAGTTTACCAGTGATGAATTTTTATTGCTGGCATAAAATTAAAATCCTTTTCTTACTGGATACGGATGTCTGGGTCATGTCAAGGACATGGAGAGTTTTGTGGTCATAAAATGACAGCATCACAAATGATTTGCTAAAAAAACAGATAATGAGAGAGGATCATGTAAAAATTTAAAAGAGCCTCTAGAGCAAAAGCAGGATTGAGCTTTAGCAGTAGATTTGGCTGTACTGTCCAAAAAAAAAAGTGATCTTGGCTACTGGAGGAAAAAAAAAGGTTTTGACATAATGGAATGGGAAAATAAATATCAATGGTAATGACTTATCATCAATCCCATTATTCCTATAAAGTACATTGTAAAAGTTCCAATGGGTGGCTTCAGTGTGAACATCCTCAGAACACTCCATTTCCACTGAAATGGAAAATTAACAAAATTAGCACTTTGAATACTTTACATTTTTGAGAAACTCTCAACATTTATGAGCTGAAACAGGCAGCCAGAATTACTCTGGTCTTTGTGCTGGCATACTGAACAGGGGACTGGAGCTGTAACATCCCCAGCTTTGTTACTGGAGTTGGGTCAGGGGTGGCCATCAGCAGTGCACCCCAGAGCTGCATCTCTGAGAGATAAAGGAGAGCTGCTGGGAGAGATCCCTGAGAAGGAGCAATCACAAAATATTTCAGAAGTCAAACCTTGCCACAGACTGTTGCAGGTACATAAATGCAGCACCATGGTGTTTATTGTGCCTGGACTATTCTGAAAATAATTTTAATGATGTGGAGATTGTTGAGAAACTGCATGGAGCTGTCTTTTTCTCCAGGTAGCTTTCACACAAAATGTGGGTGAGGATCTGTTCACCAAATACAGGGTCTGGAACATGTGGAAATAAAAGCTAAAGGGGCTTTAACCCATTTTTTACTGGAGCAAAGTAGAATCCAGGAGCAAAGATGCCTTTGGCATCTGCCAGGTGCTGCAGATTTGCCCCTGTAATTCTAGAAACCTCTGTGGTGTAGCATCTCCATCAGGCTCTACTGGCTGTACATGCTTTCTACAACAGCTGTGATGTTGAAGCCACCCTCATGTCACCTGGGACTCGTAAAGTCCCTTTCTCATTTCCTGGAAGATCAGAGAAGGTATCTATTGCATAATGTGAAGGAACAGCTATCATTTTGATGTGATCTCAAAAATGCCAGATGGATTTACCAGCATTAGAAGCAGCAGAAATCTAAAGAATAAAGTTAGCTAATACTAAAGGAAGGAACCTGCCATGATTCTCATATGAATTCTCTTGTGACCTTTATAATTCTTCCTGACATTCACCCCTGCCTGCACAGGGGCCTTTGCCAGGGGAGGCCATCACCTCCTCTCCCTTTTGTCTGTCATTTTTTTCATGCTTGTAATGCCTCTCTGACCCCTCTGCTTCCCTTTGGTGCCTAGGGGTTCCAACCAGTTTGGATGTAGAATAAGTGGCATTTTGTAAAAGGCACTTTTACCCTCTATAAAAACCAAAATTACAGAATGCCCACAACGAAACCCCAAGCCCTCCAGATATTCTCTCAAGCCCAAGCAGGGGTGCTACTGGAAACATTTTAAAAATTAAAGCTGAACATAATTTCAAAACAGGTCAGTATTTTTTTCAACCCCAGGGCAGCTGCAGTCAGAGCTGTGGAGTGCAAACAGCAGGAGCAAATGCATTCAGGTTTCATTGTCCTTGGTGAGAGAATTTCTTTCAGAAAAAGAGAGGGGCAGCATTTAATGAGTCAGAAAGCAAATGGAGTTCCAAGGTGCTGTTACTTGCATGTGAGTTAGAAGTGTGAACTAGAAGTTGACAGGCTTGGCTTAAAAGCAAAATTCAGTCCAGAGAGACTTGAGCCTTGGCCCAGGGGTACAATCCTCTTGCTGTTTACAGATGGGCTGGGCTTTTTTCCTGCCTCTGTTGCTGCCTACCACAGCCATTCCCAGCCATTACACAGCGAGTGAGTAGCTTTCTTAGCTGCTGTTATTTTACTTATATTGTCCTCCTCTGTAATGAACTTTTTCAATATAAGGGGGAGAAGGATGTAACAATACTCCATAATGAAAATGAAACACTTTTATAGCTTTTTGGGAGACATCCACATCCCTAATTACCAAGCATTATACATTTGTCATGCGTGCAGCATCGGAGTTGTTGCCTTTGAGTTGTCACCATGGAGAATAAAAGCAGGAAAAGCTCCCACCAATCTGCCTTTTTATTATCCTGCAGGCAAATAATTTGTCCAATTTTTGCTAAGATATGAGCAGTTTATATGAGTAGTTTTCAACCCATTTTTTTGATTATTGGGCAATAAACTAAATATTTTCCAGTGGAGCAGCAGACCCTCCATAAATCTCATACCATTCACTGAATAACATACAAAAACATTCTGCCCAGCATTTTCATACAAAAAATCCATGCAGGTACCCTATGGAGCCCCACTCTATCAGAAAAAGGATAAACTCTCCCTGCTATGCAGATGTAAAACCTTTTTTTTTTCTTATTCAGAAAACTTCTATCTTTTTAGTACAGACATGTTCCTTTCTTTTGGCCTCTTTGTCCTTAGGTCTGCAGTACTCTGGACTGATTATTTTTGTGTCATGAACAATCAACTTCACTTGGATCCTGTCTCAGTGTTGTAAATAATGGATTAAGACTCACATTGTTTGTAGGTGTAACCTAAACAGCATTTACATGTTTAGATCATGTCTGATAGGTGTTATCAGCAGTCAGGTGCAGGAGAAACAGCTCTCAGCTCTGCCCTGTGCAAGGCACAGCATCCCTTGGCTCTGAAAATTGTCATTCATCTTTTATTTCACCACCTGTAAAAGTGCTCAGTGTTTTTGGGCTTCTTTATCACTCCTCTGTCCATCCCTCAATGCTCCCCCTCTGCAGAAGTCTCCAGGCCAACATGGAACAGGAAAGGTGTCCATCCATACCTTAAAGCCTAATGAAGGTGAGGAAGACCTGAGAAGAGAAACACTGAGAGGTCACCCAGCTCAGAGCTCTGCAGGAAGTCACTTCTGGGTGGGAAAGTGTTTGTGCCAGCCAAGGCAGAGGTGCCCTGCAGCTCCCACCATAACTCCTGGTTACAACTTGAACACTAATCCCTGAGCACCTGGCTGTAGGTACAGGTTTGTGATTCAGGGCCATTTCTGAATTAGAGAAAGGAGTCTGAAAAAATTGCCTCAAATGGCACAGGAGCACTTATTACAGCAGGTGTAGTGTTTTCATTTAATCCTTGCTGGGTGACAGAAATCCTTTCTGCTTACTTGTCATGTTGGTTTCCATCAGCCTCTCCAGAGCAGGTGGGAGTGATTTTCATGTCCCAGTTATCAGATCTTCTCTTTGAGCAACAAATCACTCAGTGCACTTCTCTCTGAATAGGTACTCCAGGGTAGTGAGAGGCAGAGCTCCAACTGGTTGCATTTTACACTCAAGAGCCTGCTAAATCATTAATTAATTTAGTCTCTCAAACTTTTTTGCTTCCCAGCAAAATCAGAATGTGTGTTTCCACAGGCCTCAGGCCTGCTCACCTAAGTTTTAGCAAGGAGTTTTAACATCCAGCAGGGTGGAGATCAGGTAAAGCAACAGCACAAAAAGCTAAAAGCTTTACCTTGTGTAAAGTGTGTAAGAGATGTGTAAAGTTGTAAAAAGTGTGGAGATACACTGCTCACTGCTGTGTCCTTCCTAAGGACCAGTATATCTATTAGTCATTATTAAATTTATGTTCAATGACAGAAAAGACACCCATGGTCCTTGCAAATGGCCTCTGACAGGAGGATGCAGGGGGAAATATGGGTTAAATCAAGTCAGCCAAGTGAGAATGCCCAGAGACCTCTGGCCCTTGGGACTGTGCCCTGCTGGGAAGGACATAGCCCAGCAGGATTTACTGCTGCTGGCTTTGGGCTGCCTCAGGGAACAGCCCTGCTGCTGACAAGGGGTTTGCAGCCCCTCTCTCATCATCACATCACTGATTCTGCAAGGAGGGTGAGGTCACTGAAATGAAGGCTATCTTAGCCATGTGAACTCCTGGATTTCTCTTTCAGGTTTTTGGCAATCTTAGGCTTTGAAGAGTAGGCCTATGCAGTTAAAGTTTGAGCAATATCTGTCTAAAATGCAGGTCCTACACATCTTCATGCATGAACTTGGCCACAATTCCTGAGTGCAAACAGAAAGGATGTGTGGACCTGGTACCTGCAACACTTTTCTTTGTAACTTGGAGTCCCAGCTTCTTGAGCTGAAGCTTTCAGTACAGCCCAAGTGCTCAGGATTCCTGAGAAAGGAAAATGACTCAAATTGGTAAAACCACAGTGCACACAACACCCCAGTGCAGCCAATCTACAGAGACAGCAATGTGTAACTCTGGCAGCCAGAACCAACTGATGCAACTTGGAACTGCACCTTTGTGGAGCTGAGCTGCCAAGGCTTGGAGAGCACTTGGTCCCTTCACCCCACGGACAGAGTGGCAGAACTTGTGTGGGTAGCAGCCTCTGAGCCTAAGGTATGTTCTAGTTAGTACTGGGGGAGGAAACGGATGAAATGTGTTTGGTTTGGTTTTTTTTTCTTTTTTCTTTTATTTTTATTTTTTTTTTTCCTCTTAAAATAGAAATATATATTTATATATATCATTTTTTGTCTTCTCTCCTCAGAAGAGAGGTCTGAGGCTGCCTTCTGTTCAGGCCAGTATGGTGCCTGAATGAAAAAATTTCTCTCCCCAGTTTCAGTAAAATGCAACCTAGGCTGGTTCTTGTGAATAGCTGTAAAAGCAGAGTTACTGTAGCAGAGCTCTGTAATCAAGAGGTCTCCATGGACAGACTGTCATCTTGATGAGAGACTCTTCTTAATTAAGAGAAGATGCTGCATTGTAGATGAAACAATTCTTAAGTGTCCCAACTTCTCTCATCATATCAATGAGCCTGGAGTTACAGAGCTCCCAACAACAAGGGGCTTTAGAGGATTTCAAGAGAATTTTAAGTCTAAAAGTTCAACACTCAAGCATGTGCAGCATGCAGAGAGCACATTTCAAAATATGTTTGAAGAGCAGAAGCCTAGTTTTGTACCACTTCAAAGATCTTTGAAAGGCAGAGTGTGGACAGCATCCCAAGTATTGCTGGGAACATCTGAAATCCACACACTTCTGTGAAAAGCTTAACCTTACTTGCAAGAAAATCAATTAAAAAGCTGCCCTTGCAGCTAAGCTTAACTGATTTCCTGTTTGAGCATCTCAATTACACTTGATTTCATGATTAAACTAGTTCAGATTAATGGGAAAGCAAAAAGAAAAGTCACAGTCAAAATACTGGACAAACTGTTTAGGGGAGTGAGGGAGAACACTGGTGTTTGTGAAGCAGCCAGTAGGGAGAATCTGGAAAACAGCTGCCTGCAGATTAACACTAAATTCAAGCAAAGGGAAGGGTAACACACTGGTGTGCTTCAGCACATCAAGTGGCAAACCAGAAATGCTGCATGAGCATTGATCATCTTCCTCAGCTGGTTAGGACTCTTGTGTTGTCTACACTGTGTAATACAGCTCCAGGGAGTGAACCTGGGTGCTGTCCCTGCCCATCTGCTCTCAATAAGGTATTAGTGTACTATATTCTACATATCTAGTATATTCTGGAGTAAAATGGTTTGCCACAGCCCACATTCAGTCACTCTCACTGCCAGGTGAACACGGCTGCCCATGGAGCACTTGCAGCAAGAGCTACAAGTCTAGAAGACCAGGGCACAAGCTGCACCAAAACCAGCATGTTGTCCACAGCTAGTTAGGTGGTAACCTGGCATTTTTAGAACATGACAGGCAGCTCTCTGAGAAGTCATGCAGTCAGGCAAGTCCTCACAGCAGTTTTGTTTGCCATTTCTAGAAAGAGGCTGATTCCAAAATGGCCCGCTGCCCGTTCTTCCTGTACCTCAATGAATGACTAAGAATATGAAAAGTGGCACAGAAAATGTCCTTAGATGTTCATAGCTCTCCCACTCTGCCTGGCTCCCAGCTAAAGGAACCTTAATTAACCATGCAATGAAGCTGAACTGGGTGCTGTGGGCTCTGGACCGTGGGATTTGTAGCGACTGAACAGAGAGAGCACAAAGTGCCCTGGCTTGTCATGGCAAGCCATGGAGAGTGAAGGTCTAGCCCTTCTTAGAAACACTTAAAAAAAAAGAGGAAGAAAAGCAACAAACTTCTGAAATGATGTATTTATTTCTTTCCTTTTTTTTGGCCTGTCTTTTCTCTGACTCCAAGCCTATCAGTGGTACATACCCTGCTCCTCCTGAGCCTGTGGTCTAGATTGGACTAATTGAGCTTGGAATGAACTCTCAGGAGTCTGTAATTTAAAAAGCATGGATCATCTCATGGATCTTAAGAGCACAGCCATGTGAACACTTAGCACAACTGTATTAATTCAGGCTCTCGGGGAGAAGGAGGGAGTTGAGACCAAATGACTTAAACCAGATCTGCTGCCAACAGAGCAAGAAGTTGTGCCCTTTGTGGCAGCAGTTGGTGGCTGAGGGAGGCATGGATGTATCCACACTACTCAGACTGTTATTCCAGTTGTATTCTGGTCATAGCTTGCTTGTTTCCTAGGGATCCTGTGCTCTTCATTCACATGCATTGTATTTGCCCTAAGTGATCTCCCCAGTTTGGGAGCTCACCCCTGTGTGAAAGCTCATTGTTTGCACCAGGCCTGTGTGTGGTGCTGAAAATAAAAATTCTGCAGCACAACAGATTTGATGGCTTCGTTTTCTTGCCTGAAGCACACTGTGATTTCTTCTCCTGTTTGTCTTCGTGGGTGGAACAGGCATTTCAGTATATACTGCCACACTCATTACAGAGAGTTCTTCCCTGCTAGAGATATTAACATCTTTGTTATTACTGCCAGTTCCCTCCTCCTCCCCCGTACCAAGCGGTTGCCTGAGCTGGAATTCCTATTAAGGACAGACTTCCAGTAGTAGTATTCTCTTCCTCAAAGTGAAGAAGATCTCTTCAGAGGTCAGATCCTTCTGCTTTCTCAGAATCCTGCATCCCTCATGTTCCTTAGAAAGTAATTATTAAAACTGTCAAAATCACTCAAAGAAACATCACAGAAATTCTTGGAATCAGTCAAGAAATTGTAATTACCTCTTTGTAATCATTAACAACCCAAACCCGTGGTATTTGAATTCAAAAGTTTTATGCAAGAAAAAATGTTTAACATTTAATATAAAATCACTTTGACACAGCTTATTTTTCAAATGCCATCGTTTCTCTGTTCATTATTTTCCTGTTCATTTTCAGTTCATCAGACAATTAAAAGACCACAATTGAAAAAGTCATCCTAAATACTTTTCAAAGCCTTATAAAAACATTCATATAGTGCCATCCACAAAAGTACCTAAACAAGACTCTGAGAGAAACACCTATTAGGATGGTAGTTTAGTTAAGTGCTGCTTAGGACTAAGCTGTCAGACAGCAGCATCATTTATGGAATTGTCAATTTAACAACGATACAACCCAACAAACAAATTGTTCCACAGACATGGCCCCAGAACAGCATCAGCTGGGCCCACAATATGCACACAGAGGCACCCAGCACAGTGTTGTGGGGGTTTCAAATAAATAGATGCAAACACCATCTAAAACCAAGCCTACTGGCACGTGGGAGATGTGGATTCTATGGGAAGCAATCATCCCAGGCTGCAGCCTTACCGTGAGGGAAAACACAGGCAGCTTGTACAGGAAACAGTACAAATTTTAGCTGGTTTTTACTGGGATAAAAATCACTCCTCTCTAGAAATAACAGAAAAAGACACTGATCCTTGGAACATCTCTAGGTTCTCTCTGTCCTTGGAGGTACCATACTGTGTAAGTAAGTACCTTTCTGTTCTCCATCCCCAAAAGAGGCTCACAGCAACCACTGCACCCCAGTGAATGTGTTCTAGTTCATTTAATTCATTCAGCAGTGGCCTCTGTCCCTGCTTGAGTGTTTGGGCAGTGCTCACTAACAGATTTGGATAAATCCAACCCCCCCAAAAAGTAAAAAAATAATTTAAAAAGGAAAAAAAAAAGTGACAGGCTCTGAGGGCTTTGTCCACCAAAATTCATGCCCTTTACAAGATGTCCAGGGAGAAGCTTTATGTCTTCCCAACACCATCCAGCTTCCTGTGATCCATGGAGCTTTCTCCTCTCCAAAAGAAACAGGGCAGCTTAACCTCCTCTTCCTCCTCACAGCCACCTTGCTGAGCCTCTGAGCAACCACACTGACTTCCATGGCTGTCCCCAAACTGCTCCTCTCTCCTCTGGAGCCCACTGCCAACACATCCTGCAGACCCGCGCTTTCAAGGTGATCTGGAAGGGGCCCCACATCACCACCTGGAAAAAAAAAAGTATGGCTGTGATTCCCACTGGGAACTGGCACAGCAAACAGGCAAGCTGTTACCTTAGGGAGCCTTGTTTGCACCACGTAGGAGAAGCAGTAGAGGGAAGACTGGGAGCAAATGGAAACCCAGCTGGAGAGGCTCTACAGCCTCATCATGCGACCCTGAGCAGATGTGCCATGAACAGCAGAGCCAAGGGCAATGCTACAGGTGTCTCCTTATCCCCAAAAAACCTTCACACATTCCTAATATTCCCTTTTCCTACACACCCTTACCTGCGAGCCAACAAAGGCAAGCAGGCTGCCTTCCCTGAGGGGGAAAGAGCAAGTTTCAATGTGACCTGCATAAAACAGAGTGGCTCAAATAGCACTGAGGCAGCCCAAAGAGCATTTCACTTGCTCTGTGTTTGTAAACTTACATAACTTGTTCCTCACCCATGTGTGTCTCCTCCAAGGCTTTGTATTCTTGCTCTTCTCCCTGGTCCATCTGTGCAGTTACAGCAGGTTCAGCAACAAGGAACCCTTCTTGCAGGAGCAAATGCAATTTTAGTTGAATATTCAGCAAGAGGTCATCATATTGTCTTACAATCTACTGCCCCTGCTGAATATTGGGAACAAACACAGTGGTTACTTAAAGGAAGGGAGGTCAACCAAGCAACAAACATTTATGGCACTACTGAGGCATCTGGTGTCAGATATTTTTCTTAAAGGAGACTCAAGGTTGCCCCTCCTCTGATAAGTGATACACGTCAGGACATGCACCAGATGTGCTGGGCTCAGAATTGGTTGACAGTAATCATAGATACTTGAAAATGTGTCAGAAAAGAGCAAAACCCAGCCACACTACACTAATTTCTTCAATAATGACAGCCAAAAGTCTAATTACTCTCCTAAAAGTATTTTAAATAGAAGATTACTTTTTAGACACCAGAACCTGATTTTTTTATTTGCGATCTCATCTCTCCTTTCTCCTCCAAGACTCTCAGGCTGATGCAGAAAAACCCAACAAAAAACCAACTTGATGTCTTGTCTACTCTGGCTGGATTCTGTCACTTCCCAGCCTGGCATCCCTGCTGAGCTCCAACAAGCACCATTAATGCAACTGTTGGGCAGGCTGCCCTCACAAATGCCATCAACACCCAAGACAAGAATTTTTCTGTCAGTATTCTCTATTTTGAGGCCAAAACCAGCCAAACAGTAAACAACAGCAGTTGGAATCAAGAGGGCTGGCATTAGCAGTTGCTGCAGAAAAAAAGCAGAAGAACAGGGAAAATATAATGGTAAGAAAGATCCCATTTTATTTTAAAAGGTAAGAATCAAAGATAGCAGGGAAGGGATACTGGGGGGATAAATGTAGGAGCAGGGAGCAACATGTACCACAGCTAAAGCTGAGATCACTCATAGAGATATTTTTAAAGCTTTTAAGACATTACTTCCCCCCCCCACCCTGCTTTTAATCTTTAGAGTTACTTGTTTTCATCACTTCAAAGATGCTGCACAACCACTCAAGCTCCAGATGGAACTGACTTACTGGACAGATGGGCAAAACACTGCAAACTGATGGGTGCCCAGACCACTTCATCCACCACCAGCTATTTACTATGGGAATAAGGGATTGGATAGTGTCAGAATCAAGGAGACAGCTCAGGTGAACAGGAGTTTTGTACCTTAGATGCCAGGGATTACAAAACCACCAGTCTTGAAATCTTTTATTCTCCGTGGCAAAGCTGGACAGAAGGAAAGTGAGCAAGCAGAAGAGAAAGGCTGCAATTGTGAGCTGCAGAATCATGAAGGAAAACAAACAGATGAGCAAAATGGAAGCTTTAGCAAAAATAATAATTAAAAACCACCTTAATCTGAGTCCCTACTTCAAGTATTTGCTGAATGCTGAAGTGGAACACCTGTGCAGACAGATTGTTTCCAGCAGTTCCAAGCTGATATATAAAGAGAGGTTGCTTTCTGCAGCCCTGCAGCTCTCAGGATTTTGCCACTCCAAGCTATTTACAGCCAGCCCAAGCTATTTACATGCTGCAAGGTGCACCAGATGGGCAGCCCCCGCTCCAGAGCTGCAGTCAGAACCGTGTCCACACACAGATATTTCCCCCTGGGCAACTCACCACAAACAGAAGGGTTTGCTCTGAAAGCTGTCAACAAACAGGAACTTTGGAGGAGCAAATCCATCAGCATTTCAGAGGTGGTACCAGCACCTGAAAAATGCCCAACAATCTCTGCCCTGGGGAGCATCTCAGCAGGCAGACAGGGTAGAAGGAAGAGCTCCCTTCTGACCCTGCAAAAATTCCTAGTTCAGGCTGCCACTGCCACACTGCTGCTATGCTCTGATTTGCTATGGTAACTTCTACATGACAGGGTCATCAGGAGGAAGAAAGAACTTCCTCCTTTCCCAGGATCACAGTCATGTCTCCATGAAAGGAGGGCACAAACTGCACCAACAGAGGGGACATTCCTGCAGGGATTTCATCTGTTACTAGCAGAACCATAGCCTTGGGTGTATTGAGTTATTGCTTGAACGTGAAAACCAAAACACAGAGATCATCTGTGTGTGGGAAATTCCTGCCCACAGCTTTACTAAGACAAGGTGTGAAGGGTACCCAATCTGGACCTCCATCGAGGGCTTTGCAAACACATCATATTGTGTTTGGGGGCCTTGGCTTTGGTGTTGTCATAGCCTATTTTTGCATCTGGGTCCTACAATGGATGCTCTTTACCTTGGCTACTCAATTTCTCTTCTGACCACTCAGCCCTGTGCTCCTGCCATGGCTGGAGTGAGGTGTGGAGGTTCTGGGAGTCACCCCAGTGCAGAGCTCCACACTTTCAGCTTCCCATGCTCCTGATGTGCCTCCAGCAGCCCAGTGCTCTCCCCATGGTCGTGCTG
Organism: Peucedramus taeniatus; assembly: GCA_013400575.1. NCBI lineage: Eukaryota > Metazoa > Chordata > Aves > Passeriformes > Fringillidae > Peucedramus > Peucedramus taeniatus. The sequence goes on from WBNO01010194.1 coordinate 306,569, forward strand.
GGCATGTTCAATCATCCTCTCCTCAGCTATTTTTTGTGACAGATAATGCTAGCAGTAAAATCAAAAGGTGATGACATTTTAATTTTTTTTAAAATCACGGAATGTGGTTAATTATGCAGCTGCACCCCTTCCCTGCACTGCCATTCTTGATGACACACTTGATCATGCACTAGGGTTGGGGGGACAGCAGGCAGAACGAGAAGGCCATGACAAGTCCCTGCCAGAGGCAGGAGGGGACAAGGATTTCCCACCGAGCAGGGGGGCAGAGCTGGTGCCATCAGGAGCACGGGGTGGGAACTGAGGAAGGGCAGGCGTTTGCTGTGCGGCGGATGGGAACGGCGGGAGCTGCGCTCTCGGCAAGGGATGCAGGCACGCAGGGATGGCAGAAGGGACAAGCTGGTCCTTCCATGTCTTCTGCCGGGCCGGCTCCTTCCTCCGCAGGGCCGGCACACAAAGGCTCTGCGATGGGAGCGGGTTCCAAGCCCGGCCTCGGCTCTCCCGGCCCCATGGACAGCGCCCAGCCCACCTGGATCCTGCTCCGCGGGAAAAGGGCGCCTCCTGGGCGGGAACCGGGCAGTGCTGGGGGGCTTCTCCTCTGCACCGGGATACAGCCATCCATCCCCGGGATAACCTCCCGCATCCCCGGGATAATCCCTCCATCCCCGGGATAACCTCCCGCATCCCCGGGAGAAGCCCCCGCTGCCCCGGGTACCCCCCGCATTCCCGGGATAACCCGGGATAACCGCGCCCTTACTTTCCACCGCCCGCATTCAGCGTGACAAATAATGCTGATGGCACACCGGTGCTTTGCTTTCTGCTAAGTCGTCTTTATCCTACGTCAAGGACTTTTTGGGTTTTTTTTCTTTTTTCTTTCTTTTTTTTTTAATTGGGGTGTGTGTGATGCTCTGCCAGTGAGGAGCTGCACGAAGGAAAACTGGGAGGGAGCATAGCCGGGATGGGTGACTGGAACTGGCTGGAGGGATATTCCACACCACAGAACTCAGGCCCAGTGTATAAACTGGGGGTTACTTGGAAGAGGGATCAATCTGGGTTCAGGAAGGGGGTAGTGAACAATTGCATTGTGCTCACTCTTTTATTTTTTCTTTTCCCCTTTATATTATGATTATTATTTACCATTATTATTACATTTTACTTTGTTTTCAATCATGAAACTGTTCTTATCTCAACCTAAAAGTTTTAATTTTGATTCTCCTCCCCACTCCACCGGGCTGAAGAAGAGAGAGGGGGGTTGAGCGAGAGGTTGTGTGGTGCTTCATTTCCAGCTGGGCTTACACCACGGAACAAGCAGGAGCTGTGACATCTCAGTGCCAGGCTTCACTTCAGGGCAGAAAGGAAAGCAGCTGATGTGGAGGGGTATAGTACTTAATCAGTGATGAAAAACAGGACATACAGGAGTTCCTTGTGAGGAGACCATGCTGTGTGAGGTGGGGGAAGATTTAGGAAGTCACTGTTCTGGAATTATTTGCCTTATGGAGTTTCCCCAGTGGAATGAAATGTACACATGTTTTTACACTGTGGTGCCTGCTCTTCTTAATTTCTCCAGGTAACACATACCTGCAGGGAAGAAAGAATTTAACTCTGCGTGTTTCCATGAAATGTGGTGGAAAATGTGAGAGCTTGGGTGTGTTTGCCTGAGTTCTTCCCATGCTGATGCTGGAGGAGCTCTCCCTACACAGGAGGTGACATGGGAAAGGGTTTGCTTAGGCATGGTAACACTCGGCTTTCCCTGACACCTTACCCGAGGACCGTGAGCAGGTTTGCAGACAGAGGAAGCCACCCTGTGGCACAGGCATGAGACAGCAGAAGGGTTTTCTGAGGCTGTAAAAATCCAAGTTGTTTTTCACCTTGGCCCCTGTATCCCAGCTGATGAACACACTGCATTTATGGGTGATGGTTTTGCTCCCAGGTTATAATGCAGAAAATTACCCAGCCTTTCTAGGAGCTAAAACACCCAAGTACATAGTTTGTGCTTAGCTGTGGTACAAAACAGGCTGGCTGTGAGTTGAGGACCCACAGGATGACAAAGAAAGGGGTGGTTTTTCAGGAATATGAAAATCTTTCATGGTAATGAAGAGAAAAATATTCCAAAAGCCTCCAGATTCCCTTTTCACTTCAAGCTATTGTTAGCAGGGCACAAACGATGGGGATTAGTCAGCAACCTTGGTCACTGTGCACCCTGAAGTGTATGGGAACTGCAGTAAGAGACAGATGAACAGGTGAACAGGGTGCAGTGTTGTCCTGCTGAGGCTTTGCTTGTTAAGGTTAAAATACCAATTTGCATTAAAAACCTTTTCAGTTGGAGAAGTGATGACTGATACAGGCTCATTAGACTCCATGGCTGTGTACAGATGGAGAAACAGTCGTCAACAAAATAAGATGGGAATACTGAAATAGAATGAAAGGGAAAACATAACCCCATCAATTTACAAAACACTGCAACTGACAGGCACATTGCTGTATCCTCTTCCTGCTGCTGCCATACAGCACATTTGAAGTGTGGAGGGTTGGGGATCACTGTGCTCTCAGCAAAGTGTGAATGTATGCAACAGGACAAAAGAGGAAGCTGCTGGATCTCCATCACTGCAGGTTTTTGAAGTGTGGCCCTGCCTAACCTGATCTGGTGCTGGTGATAGTCCTGCTTTAAGCAGGAGGTTGGGTTCCAGAGGTTTCTTCCAATCAGTATTCTGTGTATTATTTCAGCAGTTTCTGAACTATTTCAGGTATTTTGAAATGCAAGAACTCTTTTTATTCTGTACTGTCTCCATCCTGCAGACAGTTCAATAATTAAAAGTTGGTAATTTGGGAGAAATCTTCAGAAAAAGATTTGGCTGTCTTGAAAATGTGTAAAGCAATGAAGTGTACAAAATGGGTAATGTGACTCTACTTCAGAGAAAAGGGAAAGAAACAAAGTAACTCCAGGTTGATAGAAATGACAAGCCAGCATTTACTAGATCACTATTAAAATAAAACTGCCTGAATCTAGACAGAAGGTATAAAAAAGCATCTTGCATTTCAAAATATCTGTAATAGTCCATAAACACCACCCCATCAAGCCTTGGCTCAATTTTTTTACAACATCAGAGCAATTTCAGTCTTTGATTACTTTGAACTTCAGCTGGGTAGTGATTTAACAATCACCTTTTCTTTATTTTTGGTTTTGTTTTGACAAGGCCAATGTATCAGTTTTAAAAGTCTCTATGCTTTTATTGTTAAAAGTATTTTGTCTTTAAAAAAGTCCATGATGCTTAAATAATTGAAATGACCAAACCCCTGTGTTGGAGAAGAGCAATGAAAAAAACCTGTTGGGAATGACAGAGTAAGGAGAAGTACTGAATTGTTTTTCCATTTTGCAGCAAGCTCTAGCTAGTCTTAGCCTTTGCATTTCTCTTGGTATTGCAGTGCTGAAAGGAACACTGTACCTACCCAGCAGCTTTTTAGAAATTCATTTACACTGAGCAAAACTGCCATCCAAATAGAAATAAATAAGTTTAATAAAGACATTTGAAGAATTGTGGCTGCCCACTGAAGATTGTTTCTTAAACTTAGGTATTGATCAACCACTTTCACCTGCACTGAAGAAACTTTTGGCATGGAGTGATGCATCAATCACTTATATGCACAGAGCACCAACACTCTGAAGAGCTGCTAAAAGAGAAATAAACAAGGAGAACAGTTTGCTCTCTTACTCTTCTTCAAGCCTGTTTGACAGGAAACTCTATTCCAAGCATTTCAGCTCCATCAACACATGCAGTTTTTTGTAGCCTGGAGAAGATTGCTTGTTAACACTGCAGAAAATTAAGTGCATTCCAAGCAGATAATGGCAGCCCTTGGTTTGGATGTGAAGTATTAAATCTTCCCCCTCTCCCAGGAGTTTATGATGTTGGAGTTACAGACTCACAGGTTGGAAGGCAGCCCTGGAGACCACCTAGTCCCACTCCTTGTTGAAGAGAGTTCCCTGTCAGCCAGAGTAGGCTGCTGAAGGCCATGTCCAGTCAGGTTCTGAGGATCTCCACGTCTCCATGGTGTTTAAGGGGAAAAAAAGTGGCAGAAAGCAAACTGACACCAGACTGATTGAAAAACTGGAAAGCAAGCAGCTGATGTATCAATGCTAAAATGAAACTACCCTACCCCCACAAGCATGGGCTTGTAGAAAAAACAGGTGACCAAACAAACCACCAAAAGCTTGGCAGCATCACCATGTCACGTTCCATTTCTTTTTTTGTAGTTCAGGACACCTTCCCTGTCTTTCAAGGAGATACATGTTCTTCACACAAAAATAGGTGCCAGTACTGTGAGAGGATTCCATCTCAAGGTATTCATATTGTGTTTGATTATTAACTGCTGCTTTGAGCTTCTTACATTGAGGTGAATCTACTAGCAGCCTTAAAAATGGGTGCAGAAAGAAGAGATTTCTGTCAGGACACTCAAGGACTCCTGTGACAGACTGGGACTGACTTGGCCATCAAAGGGATTACAGACACGTGGTGAGGGAAACAAAGGGGTGCCACAAACTTCTTGCTAGGTTTGATTCAAGATTACCCAGCCTAGATAAATTGCACATTTTCCAAATAAAAAAAAAGATGAAAATGTGTGCACATCTGTGGACCTGCTGTTTTAATGCCCTGTATTGTTTACAAATGATGACGTGAGCTCCCTTTATGAACAAATTGATGCCTGAGTTTGGCCAATTACGTATGAAATGCAAAATCAAAGTTATGTTTGTGCACCAGTGTTGCTGTGCCTCTCTGAGTGACCCTCGGGGCGTCCCGGCTGGCTGTGGCACAGTGGCAGTGGGGGACACTCTCCCGAGCTCCAGGGCAGGCAGGAGGGCAGCGAAGGCTCTCGCCTTGGCAGGTGAGGCAAAGGTATGACGGTGAGGGAAGGAGGAGTGGACTTTGGACAGAGGTAAATCTGGATTTATTGCAGAGGTGGAATACAGAGATCCAGAGCCCAGGGGAGCCAAGTCTAAACAAAGACCCTGAGGTTAACATGTAACAACTTATAAAGGGAGGAGGGAACAAGGGCGGGGTTTGACAGAGCCAATGGGGAAACAGGGGGTGTGGAAATTGGGAAGATGGGCACTTGGGGAAACCAATAGGGGCATTCTGAGGGAGGAACCCCCAGTGCCTGAACCAATCACTCGATGCCCTTGATGGAAGTTTCTAGAGGGAAGGGAGGGGCTGCTGAGTGACGGACAGGACACCAGGGAGGGGCTGAGGGAATGACTCAGCCATTATTAAGGAGTCAAGGGGTGGAGGCAAGGGATTGACAGGAGGGAGGAGGGAGGAGACAACATGGGCTGAACCACTGTAACAGGGGAGAACTGGGATAAACCAAAGCACAGAACAATTACAGTGAAAACATAAAAACACAACACAACACAACACTTTGGCAAGTGACATGACCTTGAGGAGATTTATCACTGGGTGTTTTCCTAGGTACACACTGTGTACCAGCAGTCTGTAGCTGACATGTGTGAAGGTTGGTGTAAGGCAGCTGAGAGGGACCCTTCGCTCACCCAGCACAGAGAGTAGCTGTCATTTTGGGATTTTTAAGACCCTCTAAGTAAAATTCAAGAAAAAAAATCTCTTGTAGACATAAAGGAGTGTAACACCTAGGGGAGGAGAATCAGCCAGGGGCAGTAGAGGCATTCCCAGCTTTGAGTAACTGGAAAAAAGTATTAAAGAGAAGACTAGAACAAAGAACAAGTGAGCACACCTGTATGAATCTATCAGAGCCAAAATCAGAGCCAAAATCTCAGATTGGACCAAATTCACTGGTGCATGTTATCAGTGGAGGCTGTGTTTGTATCCCCAGAAAAGCTTGTCAGGTACAGTTACATTAATTGCCTAATTACCTGTTACCTGGATTTATGGCTTTGGCCATGCACTTGCAAAACCAGCTGAGGGCTGAAAGTTGGAGAAACCCCAGAGAAGCAACCAGGGAAACTGCATTGAGAAGCCTTTCAGCAGGTGCTCAGTTTTGTTACATCTTTAGAAGACAGACAAGGTTTAAATATTTGCCTGGTTAAATGGGCCCCAAGTTGTGCCAGGGGAGGCTCAGATTGGATATTAGAAAAAAAATTCTTCACAGAAAGCATGGTTAGCTATTGAAAGGACTGTCATACTGAGTCACACTGAAGATCCCCTGAAGGTGAAGGCCTGCCCACAAAAAAGGCAAGTTCTTGAGTAATGCTTCCTTGGTGAGACTCTTCTAAGTCCAGCTTACCTGTGCCCTGACTGCTTTGCCCAAAGGTTGTGCCCCCAACTTTGTGTTCACGTGGTTGAAGCAGCAGGGCTCTCTTATGTTGTAGCTTGTATTGTCATTTACATCACAGTTTGACACGTTTTTTTAATAATAATGCTTTCCTTGTAAATATCTGAATATGATATTCTAGTAAACTTTTCTTGAGCTTTCTGTATCTGCAAACAATTCTACCTACTGATTTCTTAGTTTTAATTAAGCTCAAAATGTAATCTTAGAGGTCTGGAGGGAGAACTCAACATATAAAGGGTAAAGTACCCTTGAAATGTGTAAGTTTTGCAGTAAAACACTGTGGTTGTCACTCATGTTTTTCACTGAGGCATTTCAGACTGCTTGAAGTATAATGTGGTCTCCCTTATTTAAGTGACACTTGCCTGTGGGAGGAAGAAAGGCTTGTTTAAGGAATGTGGATGAAACACCCTCTAGTAAAAGGCAAACATCATAGATCATGGCCTGCAATTGTCCCTTGAGTCTGGCATTGATGAAGTTTGCTGCTGTCTGCCAGTGCATTTGTAGTACCCAGACAGATTTCAAAGCTTGGTGATTTGTGAGTCAGTTCTCTCATTTTTTTCTGTTTGTACTAAATGAATTAGGAGAGAAGTTTCATTGGGGATGCAGAGTCTGTGTCACAGCATTGATTAGGTATTTAGAAGAAAACATTCAAGAAGATCATGCTGAGCAGCAGGTTAGGGATAAGGAAGTGACCAGTATGCATGCATTTTCCCAGCAGATTTTTGGGAAGTAGCAAAGGAGTTCTGATGTAGTCCTGGGTATGGAAGGACATCAGGCAGATAAAAGCATTGGGAAACCATCAGAATGGGTGAAGGGAAATGTTCTGTACAATTGTGGGAGAACTGGAAGGAGAAGCACGAACGAGATGCTTGTTACCTGTATTTGAAACCTTGTTTTTCACCAAAGAGAACTTGAAACTTGTTTTTAATGGCTTTAACTCTGCTTTGTTCATTTTTAAAATTACATAAATGTCCTGGGGTGTGCTAGGAAAGCTGTATTTTGCTCTCGGATATCTGGGGAATAAGACGTTCTTGTACTGAAGGGGTCAGTCTTTCCCCACTTTTTTCCTCAGGCAGTGTTGTTGAACGACTTCATTTTAGGTTATGGCTGATCCAGGGACTGAGCTATATTAGCATGGTTATTTGTTTAAATATTTATTTTCCCGGCCTCATCAGGGTAATTGCGTTATGCAAAGTGAAAAGAGAGCGGCCTCGGGTCCCTCTCGGCTCCATTTCACCTGGAACCCGTGGGCTGACAAGTTCCAAGTGCATCTGTGCACCTGAAATTGCCTGCACCAGCCTTATCTGCCCAGAGGTAATGGCACATGCAAATGATCTGGGCTCCAGCGCTCCGTGGGTGCTGAGAAGAAATGATTAGCAGTGATTATGGTTATCTACTGCTCTGTGAAGGTTTTGCACAGCAGGCCTGCCAAGGGAGGCTGGAGTTATTCAGCTGGTTTTCTCCTGAGCCTTCTCTAATTACAGTGTCTTCCTGAGGATCCTGAGCGAGACAAAGCTCAGGACAAGAAGCTTAGGCAGGGCTGCCTGCAAACATCTGCACAGGTACAGGCACATCTGCACAGGCACACAGTTCTTCAGAGCATGAGAACAATGAAGGGCAGGGTGGTTTTAGCAAGACTGGGGCTGCAAGGCAGCATCTTTCCACTTTGAACCTGGTATAAAACCCCAGCTAGCACTGCTTAGCAGGTCTTGCTGCTGGTTTGGGCTGCCTAATGAACGTGCTGCCTTGTTATCCACGTGGGGAGGAACACCCCCAGTTTAGGGTGGTGTTGTAGTGGGCTTTTATGTTTAGTAATAATTTGTCTTTATATTTTTTCTGTTTTTCCCCCAAGTGGTTTACCCCTGATTGATTACACAGGTAGAGAGAGGGGGCACATTCTCCTTGGATGAAGCCATCCCCCAAACCTCTGCCCAGGCCCCTGCCAGTCCCTCAGGGTGCCACCCCTTCCATCCAGAGCTTTCGGTCCGGGGCGTCGGGTAATTGGTCAGAGGCCAGGGGTCCCTCCCCAGGGGTCACCCTATATGCTGTCCCAAATATCCATTCCCCCAGTCTCCATCCCCTTACTTTCCTTATTGGTCAAATGAATGTTATCTACTTTTGCTACCACCTCCCTTTAAATCTAACCTTGGCACAAACCCCAAGGCTCTGGGCAGGAAGATCCCCAGAGGTATGGGGCTCCACCAGAGCTCCTGAATAAAACCTTGGATTAACCCCCTGTGAGAGTCGGCTCCTTTCATCTCTCACCATTGTCACCAGCATCTCCTCTGCAGCAGGTGATCAGCCCAGCTGCCTTCTGTACCCCTGGGGCAGGGGAAAGTGTCCCCCTGCTGTCCCCCCTGCTGTCCCCCGTGTTGGGGATGGCCAGGTGCCCTGAGTGGCACATACAAGGACACAGAGGAGCAGGGACAGGGTGGCAGGAAGGCAGGCAGAGGAGCTGTGCCATTGCCAGCAGAGCTGCAGCAGGGTGGATGGGTTGATGCCTCTGGGGACCTGCAGTGCTTGTGGAGGTCATTTCATGAGTCTTTGTGTAGATTCTTGTGCAAGGATTGGTGCTGGGGAAGGGCCTCTGAAAGCTGCACTCTGTCCATCCTTGCTACAGCAAAATATGTTAATTATTGGTGTAGCTGCTCTCAGCAGAGAGATCTTGGGAAGCTGAATGACATTTGCTGCCAATGGCACTGACAGACATCCAGCTTTTATCTGGTTTCATTAAGCTGCCCTGTTCATTTAGATCTCTGCAGTTGCTGCAGGACTGCACATGGTTTAGACTTCTTGTATTTGCTGGCTTTCTGTGCTTGTTTCTTGCTATTTTAATATTTAATTTGCTTGCTTTTGTGTTGAAAGGAGCTGGTTTGTGGTTTTTCCCTCCCTTTTCTTATGAATATGTAATCATAGGTGGTTTGTTTTCCAAGTGCTGTGGCTTTCACAGCAGTCTCCATGCTTGAGAAATCAGGCAGTAAAGAGACCCACAAAGCTGTGGTCAAACACATCCCATGAAGGTAGCAATGAAAGTTATGGAGACTCTGGTAAAGTCAGCACGTGAGAAGTGCTTGACTTGTTGATTGGATGGCAGAACATATTTTTAGTCAGGCTGAAATCTTTCAGATGGTTGCCTTTGAGATTTGTCTTTCATTTCTGCATGTCTGTAAACAACAGCAAGTAGTTTTTTTGGATAGTCACTGTGAGGCAGCTGACATTTGTTTCATCTTAAGGCTTTTGGAAGTGTGCTCTTCTCTGACCCTGAACTTGCTGAATTGGGGTTCAAGGCATTGCTTGACAAGCAGGGAGACAGCTTGCTGTGCTCCTCAGGAGTTCTGTCTGTTGTGGTGCTCATCCTGAGTGCCAGCCCTGCCCTATGTGCAGTTTGCCTTGTTCCTTGTTGAAGGCAGTGATTTGTGCAAAACCAGGAGGCAGCAAAAACAGGTTCAATCAATAACTTGCTGCTCAAGTTGCAGTGCATGTACTGCAAAGGGAAACTTCCTCCTGCAGGCTGCCTGTCAGGCTGGGAAATCACATTCTGTGAGCTCCAGAAATAAATTTACTTCCTGAGGTGACTGCTCAGCTGGCAGAGAGGCGTTGGAACCATGGGCTTCTCTACAGACTTGCAGGAGTTTGGCTTCTTCACATATGCTCCCTTGGCACATCAAGGAGTGCTTTGCACTGTCTCCTGTGGCTTCATATGGCTTTTCACATCCAGAGGCAAAACTGGAAGCTGAGGAGGATGCATGGCTCTGCTTTGGGTTTCTCTATGAGGTTACACTATTTTACATGAATTTAGTTTCCTTGGGGGAAGCTCTGATGCTGCAGGTATCTGTAATGTAGGGTTTTTTTCTGAGACATCTCCACACTTTTGATGATAAAGACATGCACCAGACACAAACAGAAACTTTGGCAGTGTCAGAGGGTTTTTGCTGAGAGCCAGAGGAGCAGTTGACAGTCCAGACATGCAAGTCCATCTCTATAAATTAATCTTCCCTGGCTGACCTGCAGCTACACCTTTGGATTTCTTTTGTCTGGGAAAAATTGCCTGATGATGTGAATCTCCAGGGTCTCCCCTGTGGCATGGAAAAAAGGGAAACTTACCCACAAGTTCATAGCAGACACTGCTGGCAGTTGATGAAACTACAGGTGTTTTGGTTTTTTTTTTTAAATGAAACAGCTATTCTATCCAAAAATTCTCTGCTTACATTCAGTAAGGAATAATTAGCATGCAAGAATACTTGTATCTGAGTTAATGGGATTTGAAGGTTTCCTGATGAACAAGCCTATGAAGAAATGTATATGTAATTGCAAAGAAAAGGTCACTTTTGAAGTGTTACCTATTTAAAAATGATTTAATAATTATTCACATTTTATAATCATTATTAAAAATATTAAATATTATTCATTATAGGCTGCATTGTGTGCACATATTAATTTTGAAGTGCATTTAATTAATAATTTAAGAAAATTTATTAATTCCTAGTAATTCCCTGGTAGCAGCATGTTTTTATGCTAATCTGGTTTGGAATATCTGGTTTGGTGTGGATGTGTTCTTAAAGGTTTAGGCTTGTGGGTTTATTAGCTGCAGGACCAGAACAACATTTTAGTGCTGGGTTGAAACAAAATTATGTTCCTAAAGTGTTTAAGCATGCTGCACTTGCTCTTGTTAAGCAGCTTCTGCTTGAAATTAATTCCACTGGGAAATAAAAGACCTTGGCTAATGGAATTACGTCAGTATATTTGGAGTATGAAAAAGGCAAGCAATTAAAAATAGAATATTAATTAATTAAGCTTGCAGCTTCCTCTTAAAGATTTAATGTTTGAAGGAGCACTGTAATAAACTCTAGCAAGATAATAATAATAAAACAAATATAATTTGACAGAGTTGGCTTATTAGATATTATTAATTGAGTATGAGTTGAGAGTTGTGTCTTAGTGTTTACAGGGAATAGAAATAGCTGGTTCATTAGCTGTCAGTAATACTCTTTAACATCAGTTTTAACATCAGTTTATGCCATTTGTGGCTTTATTTCACAAAAAATCTTGACAGGAGTTAAAAGAACTTCCTCATTTAATCTTTATGAAGCTGCTGAGGAGGAAGACTGGTACAAAGCCTTCTGTGCATAATGTGTGACACTTGGACAAGCCAGGCTTCAGTGGTTATTTAGAGACCATACACTTCAGTAACTGGATTTGGAAGTGAATCCCAGTTCTCAGTTTTAAATCCCAGCTCCCAGGTGATGTTCTCAATCCCCCATCATTGCCACAGTTTCAGCCTGATGCCTATAACCGTGCTGAACTGTTTGTTAGTGACTGTTTTCCATGTGCTGTGTTTTCAGCTCACAGTGATGTGCACGTGGCTGTTACTTTTTGACCTTGGCTATCCCCAGTTGGAGCAGCATTTTTGGATCAGCTGTCACCAAGAACTAGGTCCTCACAGAGCTGGATGCACAGGAACACTGAGCTTGGCCAGCTCATTCCTCTCTTCCCTAACGGGGCACCGGGCTCTGTGTGCTTGGGAAAGAGGGAGGATGGCACATGGCCATGGTGTGCAACAGCTCTCACAGCTTTGTGTCTCCCAAGGAGAGCTCCAGGTGTGTGTGTGGTGGGTGCAAATTCTCATTCTAAAGTCCTTGCCTTTCTGTGTTGGGCTGCGTGGATCAGACATTGTTTTGTTATAATGTTTAGGTTATATGTTGAAGTTGGCAGCCTCTGCCTCTGTTTTCCAAAAAATCATTGAGGTTGGAAGAGACCTTTGAGATCATCCAGTCCAACCCTCAACCCAGCACCAACCATAATCACTCCTGAACCATATTCCCAAGTGCCACATCCAGATGCCTCTCACACTTCCAGAGATGGTGACTCCATCACCTCCCTGGGCAGCTTATTCCAGTGCCTGTCCACTCTTCTAGTGTATTTTTTTTTTAATATTTAATGTGAACCTCCCCTGGCAAAATTCATGTCAGTTCATTTTGAGCTCATGTGATAATTTAAATGAGACTCCTGCATGTTATATTCTTGATTTAAGGTTTGTTACCCTGGGAATTAACATTTACACTTCTGCTACAAGACTGAAAACAAGATGTTACAGTTAGACTTTTAAGCTCAGCCATTTAAGCTCCTAAATGTGCTGAGCTCTTATTGAGCTTCCTTGTTTAATTGTTGGGTGCTAATTTTAAATTCTTTCACATCACATCTTGTTGTATTTTTTTTTGTCTCTATACAGTGCTTGACTTTGCCAGCTAGAAATATTTTTAAATATGTGTTAACATAGATATTGAGGTCAAGCCAGGCCAGCAAGTCTTACTGAAAGCTGCCTTAGCCTTTGTGAAGTCTGACCCACAGTGGAATAATGTGGAGATTTTGGGACCTACGAAATACTGATTAGGACTCTCCTCCCTATTCTGAGCATCCTGGCCTGTGAGATGTTTTTTACCTGGCACAGAAGTTGGAGTGTTATGCCTTGTTCTGACTTCCTGCTTCCCTGCCTCAACACCCTCTCTGTTTGTGATTTCAGGACTGTTGGAGAGCCACAAAAGTAAGTACTTGCCTCTCTCCCCAGTGACCCCTTGTCTTCCCAGTCACCTTCCCCTCTAGTTCCATCATTTTGCAGCTGGAGTAGAGGAGGAGACTGAGTTTCCTCCCTGCACTGCTCCCTGGATGCTGTCAGTACCCAGCCAAGCACTCCAGCTGCCCTGCCCTCCTGGTAGCCCTGGATGTCAAAGGAAATCTCATATTTTGTGCTTCAGTGGCTTGAATTTGCCACCTCTGACTCAGGCCAGAGCAATACAAGAACGTGAAGTAGAAAATGGGTTCTGATGATTCTGCTGCGTGGGGTGACTTGGTTTTTGTGCCCTTTAGTTAGTGCTCTTACTCTGGTTCCTAAAGATGGGAACCAGGGAGTTTTATTTCCTTCTACTTTGGATGAAAAGACAGAACAGACCAATTGAAATGTGTCCTATCTTATTTTGAAATAGCTAAAGGACTCAAATGTGTTATGGCAGGTGGTTTCAATGTGGGCAGAATCTTTGCTAGTCAGAACAAAATAATCTTGGCCCAGAAGCAGTTAGATTTTTAGAAGCAAGCAATTATCATTTGTATGGGAGTTATTTTCATTCAGACTACAGTAATTGTATAACTCAGACATGCCAAATTCAACTTATGACAAAAGGATAGTGTTTGTTTCTGCTTCTGACATAGCAGCTGTTGCAAATGTCAGGATCCAGTTTTGTAGGGAAGCTGTTAAAGATGACTGGTTTAGTTTTTTGCAGTGTCAAAGACAATATTCTAGATATGTCCCTAGGCATTAATATATCTGATGGACACATTCAAAACACACTCTTTCTATGACTTGTGACTTCCCAGTAGGATTCCCTCTTTCTAAATCAAATCCAACAAAAATGCTTCTTCAGCCTGACGAGGAAATGGACCTTGTTATGGTGGGGGAACTGTTCAGGGACCTCATTTGCTACCTACTGCCTTCCCAACAGCAAACCCTGGCTGTGTGCAGGCTCCCAGTTGGTAATTTGCAAACCTTTGTGGCAGTGCTTTCCAAGGAGATTTCAGAAAGCAAATATGTATGGATTTGTACATCCCTCCTGCACATCTTGTTGTGGTGAGGAAAATCTGTGTAAGCATGTGAGATGGAAGAAACGCTGTTAAAATGAAAAAAGCAATTTTATTACAAGGTAAGGTATTAAAGTACTCACAGTGAATCTCTCTGTATTGGTTTCAGGCTAGTATTTCAAATAAATATAGTAAAGGAAGAACATTTCCAATTAACAAGAGATAAAAGGAATAATCCTGCTTGTGGTCACTCTCTGTGGAATGTATCCCAATAATGAGCAGATATGTTTTTCTTCCCTCGGGAGCATAAACATTTAAAGGAATTGCAGAACTTATTGGTGAATCCACATTCTTGAATCTAACAGAGACAAAGCTGAAACACTTCTTTCAGCTGGTCTGGGGAGAAAAAAGTAAACACAGAAATGGCTTGAATGAATGCTTCATGGTTTTGGTACCACGAGGGATTTGGAAGAGTTCTGAGACTGTTCTAGACCATCTCAGACTAGGCAGGATGCAGGAACATGACACTGGCAGATGCTCTACAGAGGTAAATGACAGAGCCTCTCCCTTCAGGGTGTGATCTGCAGGAAGCAAAGGGAGCAGACCCTGCTGGCACCCTGGGCTGGCTGTGTGAGGTGTGGACAGAAGTGACTCCTGCATTGGAGTGCTGAGCACTGCAACACAGGGGCATCATGTGTGAGCTGGGCTGTCCAGGGAACAGATGTGTCCTCTTGGGCTCCTTTCCTGCTGTGTTTTATAGTTCTAGGAAGTGATGGAGGTAGTGGGTAAAGTGAAGTGAAATTCACTTGTTCTGCTTGAGAGACGTGGCAAAGACTGAGGTTTCAATTTACACTTTTTCTGAGTTTTCAGTAAACAGACAAATCTAGTAACTGTAGAAACTTGGCTTCAGCTGTGAACAGACATTTTTGTTTGCTTTCTGCTTTAAACAACATACTTCCTCATGGAGGATGTTAGTCAGCTCAGATTTCCATAATTACTTGTGGAGCATCCTGTAGTTAGTCCCTACCATCATGTGAGTCCCCACACTGGTTATTTTCCTGCCAGCACCAGACTGATCAATGAGGACCTGAGGAAAACAAGTTAGAGTCTTATGGGAATGCTTTGCAGGGGAAGTTGTAATGGTGTTTGGGTGAAAATGCTTTAAAATTGCAGGTACTGGTCACAATCTGTCCTTGCTGGTGTTTGATGGCTGTTCTCCTGCAGAATTCTGTTACTGCAGCCCTCCAGGATTTGAGGGTTTGAAGGGTGACTCTGTTATTTTGAGATTTCTTAACTTTTGATTTTCAAAACTGACCACAACATCCTTGCTGAATTTTGGGGCAGTAACAGCCATGAGGGGGAATGTTGGCAGGTTGCTCTAAAGAGAGGGATTAATAAACAACAGCTTGTGTTGGGCAGTCGAGGGGGAAGGTCTGGAGCTGTGCCTGCTTTAACCACAGGGTGGCAAAGGCAGTGCAGAACTGTGTGTCTGAAAATGCTGTAAAGGTCCTGAGCATGAGGGGAGAGGGCAAAAGTGTGTCTGTGTGCTGTCAGATGACCATGCTTAGTGATTCTTTTCTAGTTATATACAAACTCAAAAATCCCTTCTGATGAAAGAGGGGTCTCATGATAATGAAATAAACACTTTGTAGTTCTGTTCTTGTGTCTCTTTCTTCCTCAGTTGACAAACATCTCAAATCAATTTTGCAGCAGAATTTTTAACCCAGATGGAACCCCCTCATCCACTGTTTGGCTGTGGCATCTCATGGGTGGTGTCTGATCCTTGGGACAGGTGAGTTCATCTGCTTCTGTCACAGGGAGTGTGCTGGGACCCAACCAGAAAGAGGTGAGGTGGTGGCAAGCTGAATTTCTGTAATTCTACATAATTCATTCAGTTTGAAATGAGACAAGGTTTGGTGAGAGGTACTTCATTATTAGAAATCTGGAGTAATTGTAGCAAAATTGGTGGGTACCCATGGGTTGTGAAGAAAAAGCACTCTAGATTGTGTTGGTACCTGTCTGGCTGTGGCTGCATTTGGGAGCAGAGACCAAAAGGGGCCATCAGTGGGCAGTTTTAACTGTGACTGCACAACTGTTTAATACTAATATTGAAGACCATTTCCCAGCTCAGACTGATTTTTGGCATGTTTGGAGTAATTGGTGACATGATGGATCCAATGGCCATTATACAATCCAGTCTTGCAAGGTAAGGTAAAGAATGAGAACAAAACCAAGGCATCTCCTTAGTCACTGGTATTCATACAAGCTCAGACAGCTGCTGCAGATGTCTCTGTTTCCTTTGCTTCCCATTTGCTCTATCACTCCCTCTGTTCCTCTTTCTCCACCTTCTGCTTTCCCTTCAGCAGCTGTGCAAGCCCCCCATTCCTTCTGCAGCAGTGGGGGCAGAAGCAGTGGTGCCATTTGGTCTGGCAGATTTGGTGGTTTGGCAGCAGCAAATGCCCAGGCTCCAGGAAGGAGTCTGGAGTGAAAGGTTCAGTAAGTGATTGGGGGAAATTTTACTGCATGTGACCCTCTTTGTTCAGATGTTTGATGGTTTCTGGAAACTCTATTTACCCCATAAAGAGAAAGTGTTGATTGTGCAGGAAAATAAAGAACTGTCTGCTGGTGGTAGGACTGTGTGGGCAGAGCCAGACAGTTCCTATTACCAGACCAAGGCAGGATCAGATGCCTCAAGATTTTACTGAAGAGGATTTAAGAAATGGTTAATGGGACAAAGGGAAAATAATGCTGACAAGGCATTCACTAGTAGTGGAATGAACCCAGAAGCTCTGCAGAATAGGTCTTTGCTTGTCTTCTTATTTGTAGATCAAGTGATCCCAGATGTTAATAATTTTAACCAATGTTTTCTGGGCTGTTATGGGAAGCTCATGGAGGAGATATTAATTATTGCAACATTTGTGTGTAATGTAAGGGATGAAGTTAAGATAAGGCAGAAGAGAAAACAGCAGGGAGAGAAGGCTGGCTTGTTAGCAGCTGCTCTGCAAGGCAGGAATTTCACAGGACAAAGGGGTAATAATGGAAATAAGGAAAATGGAAATTTAAATTGGAGAAGTCCAAAGGATTACTGCAATAAAACCAAGACACTGGAAAGAGAATGTCCTGTGATCCTGAGACAGGAATGATGAGAGCAACAAAGCGAAAATCAAATCAATCGGGAGCCGAATGAAAGCAAGGAACGATGATCAGACCAGACCCCCAAACCCTAGCAGTGGAAGGAGATACAAAAGTAATCACCTTGGGGGACTTTAGTGAACCAATTATAGATTAAAAAATTGGAGATGAAACTTAAGGCATGTCTGATAGATACCAGCACAATTTGTGTGACATTAACAACCCCCCACGAAGGATCAACAATCAAGGGTGAAGTAAATGTTGTAGGAATAGAAGGTAAAGCTACCTTTGTACCCAGGACATGATGGCAGAGATACTTCCACAGTCTGATAATCATTCTTTTCCTACTGTTGGAATCAGCACCAGCAAACTTGGTGGGGTGGTATTTGTTACACAATTTCAGGCACAGTTGCAGTGTTCGGCACAAGGAATTTGTGTGTTCACATTGTGACTCTCGGTGGGTAATGTGCCAAAACATGATGGTTATGTGACTGAAGGGGGAAAGAAATACCCAAGGAACTCAGAGGTGTCCTGTGGGTTATTAAAGTCAGCTAATCCAGTACAGCTAAAATGCAGGGAGGCAAACCTCCCTCCTTGAAATGTATCTGTTACCTCGGGAAGCAAGGGAAGGTGTAAGACAAATAATTGAGGAATCTCTCCCTTGTGAGTCTCCTTGTAATACTCTTGTCTTGCTGATTAAAAAAACCTAAATTAAGCTCAGATGGAAGATCAGTTTATAGATTTGTCCAGGACTCTAGTTGCTGATACTTCAACAACTATAAACATGATACAGGCTAATGCAAAATGTTTTGCAGTAATTGATTTGTGCCTAGCTTGTTTCAGTATAATGGTGCATCCAGAGTCTCAGTATAATTTTGTCTTCACCTCGAAAAGAAAACAGTAAAAGTGAACTGGATTTCCTCAAGGGTTTGCAGGACTGTCAACTTTATTTTTGAAAATCCTAGGCAGATTTAGAGGAGAGTTAACCAATAACTTTGTATTAATACAGTGTGTGGATGATGTGCTAATGGCAAATACAAGTAGAGAAAATTGGAATACACATGTAATGCCAGTTGCTTTGACAGCTAAAGGCTATCAAGTCTCCCCAACCAAATTACAATTCTGTAAAGAAAAGGGAGGGTGTTTGGGAAATTGTTTTTTGTCAAGAGAGGGCAGGAAGGTACCACACCACTGAACAAAACCTCTCCAAGTCATGTCTAAGCCTACAACTTAGGAATAGAGAAAAGTTGTGTTCTCTGAACCACCCTCAGTCCTGAGGGAAAGCAGAAAGAATGAATTGAAGCATTAAAGACAACAAAGATTTGTGCAGAGACTTAAATGGCCAGATGCTATACCTGTATTCCTGCTGCTTTAATGCACATGAGGTGTAAAGGCCAAATAAAGTGAGACTGGTCCAGCACAAGTGTTATGTGGCTGGAATATTCAAATTCTGAACACAATCTTGGCTGCAAAAGCATTCCAGTTTGTTGCCTTTTTTTATGACTGGTATTACTGGAGAGACTTGGAGATCCAAATGTTTGATAAATACACCCAGATTTCAGTCTCTAAGGAGATAAAAAGAAAAATGTATGCAGAAGGGTTCTAGGGGAAAGAGCCAGGGGTGAGTGTCAGCTGGATCTGTGGGTCCAGGGGTTGCTCTCAGAGCATGGTCATTCATTCATTTTGTGGGATAAGTGCCTCCATGCTTGCACTTTCTGAAAATCTTACTCATTTCACAATATCAGGGTATGCAGAAATTTAATCTAGTCTTAAAAGGACTCAATTATTTGCTGTTTTGGCCCCAGCCAGAGCTACCTTGTTAAAGAGCATCATGACCAAGGACTTTTCAATCTGCCTTTTAAGTGCTACTTGGCATGCTGAAGCTGTGTTTCCAATTTTGATCCTATAAACCACTATTTTTCAGCCTCTTTTAGTTTGTGGATCTCCTAAAAATTTTTTTTCAGTGCTGTTCTGGTGCCTTTACAATGAATTTCAGTCTGTTGTCAAGACAGCCATTATCTCAAATGTCTCCATTTTCTAAGCACTTCTAGGAGGTAATACAAAGTTAAATGACCCGAGGGTTTTGGTTGTTTTTTTTTTAATCAAAGAATATTCTCTGCTGCTTAAAGGAAACTTTTTAAAGCTCTTGAATGCTTTAATTTGCTGCAGGTATCAGCGGCTGCAGTTTCTTGTGTGTGGCAGCAAAGCTTCAGGAAAAGGCACTAAGTGTGTTTTTTGCTGCTTTTTCAAGTCTTCTGACTGTCACATTAGGTTATTCATGTGCTAGAGTGTGACAGATAGGGAATCCCTGTCACAACCACCTTCAGTCTTGTGGTTGTAAAGCTGTTCTGGTGGCTTTTGTCCCCATTCTGCACTGTATTTGAAGATTTTTTAAATGAGGCTGGCATTAACCTTCTCCTAACCACAGCAGATGTAATGCTCAGAGATTGTTCAGTGAATCCTGTAGGGAATTGTAACTTGTGAAATCTCTTTGCCTTTTTAAATAATGCTTATATTATTAGTTTGAAGGTGGCAACGTTAGTGAAATTTCCCAATTTCCCCTTCCCAGTTGGGGCTTAGCAAAGTCTGCTTTCCCTCAAAATGAGGCAAGACAAAGCAAGGAGGAGGAGAAATGTGCTCCATGTGCTCCTTCAGTTGTGTTGCTCATGTAGTGACAGGATTGAACCCATATGTCTGAACAGCTCTGCAATAATAAACCATTTGGTCTGTTTATTTTCTTTCTTTTTTTTTCAAGCAAATGCAAAGCATTTCACTCTGCATGCAGCTAAATACAAATTGTGTCATTTCTAGCAGTTTTTCCATGTATGGGCTCTTCTTTTTCACTTGACATCATGGGCCACACTGGGAGAGCCATGCCAGAGGAGATGTATGTGTTTGTAGGATGTTGGACCTTCCTTCCATCTCTTAGCAAGAGAAAAATGAAAATATCCATGGGTGCTCTGAAGAAGAGAGTGCATTCCTATTGGCCCTGATTCTTGCAAGTGCTGGGCTGTGCCTTCCCCAGAGGTACTACAGGATGGAGAAAACCACATGTACCTTGCCTATAATTAGGTCTGGAGCCTTTCTGATCTCAGCACGTTTCTGCAACGTCCCTTTTCTTAATTTGTGGGTTTCTTTAAATGTCCCTGTCTGGAGATATCATCTGTAGCTGAGGCTCTGACATTACCATTTGCTTTTATTTTTGCTTGCTATCTCTATTACTATGATCAAGAAAGATCTTGAAGAAAAGCATAGCTCTCTGGCTAGTTTAATATAACAAAGGAAGAGTTCATATGAATATAATCTTCATCAGTCTCTGGAGTCCTGCTGCCCCACAGAGAAGCATTTCTCAGGTGTGTGCCCCATTCCTGCCTTGGATGGATGGACAGAAGGGCTTCTGCAGCTGTGCATTGCTGGAGCTGCAGGCCTGTTTTCTGTTTGCATGCACTGAGTTTCTGGATTTAGCTCTGCTGGCTACTTCTGAGTGAATCTGGGCCTGTGTGTTTCCCCAGTGAGCACTGGCACACATTAATGACAGTAAAAATAGGTGTGCTGCCTATGCTTACCAGCCTGTGGAAAGGGAGGTGTGCAGAGTTGATATGTACAGATTTCTCCATAATATTTCATGGGTTATTTCCTGCTTTACTTGCTAGCTCAGGTTTTCCCATCTCCCATGCTCCTCATGCCATCTATGGAATGAATCTCCATTCCCCTTTCATGAAGCCTTCAGCGTGAAGGGGCAAAATGACCCTGTGAGCTTGCAGCTCACCAAGTAAAAAAGGTTTTAGTTCACCTTTTAACTACAAATTCTTGGGATTTTTATTTGGTCCACCTTCCCTCCCCCCTTTCTCTACTTGTGACTTCTGTTAATCCTTCCAAGGTGTTTTTGTCTGCAGTAATCACTGCAGATAAAGACACACAAAAATAAAGACACACAAAACTCTGTGTCTTTATATAAAAAGGGGAACTGAATTCTCTGCCTAGCCAAGAGTGCTGTGAGCACTCATTAGCCAATGCTAGAAATTATTGCCAGATCTCATCTAACAGTTTCATTATATGTGAAATTTGAGAGTGTTGCTCTTAAAAGAGGCTGCTGATTGATGACAACACAGATTGTGTGTGTGCTGTCATCTTTATCCTGGCTGTAATTCCTTTTGGGTTTGGTTTTTTTTTTTTTTTTTTTAGCTAGTGAGGATGTGAGGGACAGAAGAAGCCTAATGGGACTTCATATACTGTGTGATGTATGGGGCACTTGCAGTCAGGAATATTGAACTCATAAATGTGCTCATTTGCCCTGGAGTCACTGAGAGGGAGACGAAATGCAGGACACCGCAATGTCACAGTGGTGCAGAGTCACTTCTGTGACAACAGAGCAGCAGCAGAAAGGCCATATTTTTCTTGGATTTTACTGCAAATGGGCTCTGCTCTCATTGGCTGGAAGAGAAGGTGAACTTTTGCTGGATTAGTCTTTCTGCAGACCCCTTTTGCATCTTGTTTTGCTGAGGTTCTGGACATTTCGGGTGCTGCTCGGGAGTGACCCTGCATGTGCTGTCTGTTCTGTCTCGTGTCTCCACCACAGCACTGCAACCCTAAGCTCTACCAGCTTGCCCTTCAAGCCTGAAGGTGAAATGGAGTTGAATGTGCACATCCCAGGCAGATGGTTAGCCCCAGCCTTGCAGTGGTATTTGAGAGAGATTTTCTTCATGTCATTTCAGCAGCACAGAAGGAAATGAAAGTGTTTCTTACTGTAAATGCTTTTTTCTCTCTCCCTTCCTCTGCACTGCTGTGAGTGTCTGAAGACTCACTTCACTGCTTTTCTCAGAGAACTTCTATTTCTGTCTCATCTTAGATCAATTTAGGCCTGTCCTATGCACATATGATAAAGACAGCATATTGCTGTGATAGCCTTGAACCAAATTTGTAAGTCTGGGACACTGGAAGCAGGAGGTGAGATGCAATTATCAATGGTAAGAAGTCAGAGTGGCCAAACCAGTGGCTAAAATGTGGAATTTTTCAAGCATAGCCAGATTGTTTGAAGAATAGTGCAGACCACAACACAAGGTTTTTACCCACTTCTCAGAAATGTGTGTGTATATGTGAATCCACTGCATGGAGCTTCCTTAAGGGGCTGTGTCTATATCTGTGCCCAGAGAAACAAAAATATAAGGTTCCCAGCTGCATCCTGAACCCAGCTGTAGTAGTTATTCCCGAGCACATCTGCTAAGCATCTGAAAGCATCCAGATGTTGGCTCTGATGCTATACCAGTGTACTTCCTCCAGTGAGTGAGACAGTTCCTGCTGTTCCTGTGTTATTTGTGTAACCCATCGTGGCACTCGGTGCAACGCCCGCTGCGCTTTAAGCCATCACAAAAAGTGCCAAGTATCTGGTCCTACCTGGCTCTTCAGATAACTGGTTTACAGTGTTTCTTCAGGACTGGCTTTTCAGTCTCATCTCTGAGACCTGCACTCCAAACAGAGCTGGGTTGGCTTCTGGGCTACATTCAGTTTAGCTTTCCAATGCAACTTAACTTCCCGTAAGCTTTACTCTATGCCTGGGATGGCTGTATGGAGCCTTTCCTGCATGCCAGGTACCACTCAGCCACTAAAAGAGCCTGGCAAAGCTCACTTTGGCAACACAGCCTTTGAGAACAGAGGGAAAGCCTTGTCCCACACCTGCTTCTTGCTGGTGAGACGTCAAGGAGTGATAATTTTTAGTATTTCAGAAAATCAGCTGGTTTTCATGTGCAGTGCTTTATCTGACTGGACTAATTTCTCCTCCCTGGGTGGGGATTCTGTACTTTGATAAACTAGAAAAGGATGCAAGAAAAAGGTGTTTCTCCTTTGCCTGCTCTTGGCATTAGCATCTTCCTAAATGGGGTGAGCTGACCAGGAGATATTTTTTTTCTCCCCTCACCTCTCAGCCCATTCTCACACTCACAGCTACCTTTGAGCTGCAGGACTTTGCAGAGCACATTGTGGCTTGCATTGGCTCAGCCTGAGTTCAGTCACCCAAAACCTTGCAGGTCTATTTTGAAACATCATTCAATCTGTCCACTATGGAGTTTCTTTTCTTTTTTTTTCCCCCTCTTGCTTCTGACATCATTTCCCCAACACTATATTCACCGAGCTCTGTAGCCAGATTGTCTCCTCAGCATATGATGCAAGGAGCTCTTTGAAATGGATTTCGGCTCTCCTTTTACTCTGCTCTGCTTGCTGGTGATAATAACTGTTACTCAAGGTAAGTAGGATTTTTCTTTATTGGGATTGGCACAGATTTGCCTAGATGAGCAGACACCCTAATTTTGCTCCAAGATCTTTTAAGTACGCTACCAGGTTTGGGGTGACATCAAATAATGTAGCTGCTAATGCATGAAAGGGGAAGTCAGACCAAAGTAAGACAGATTATTTTTCTACTAAACAAATGATAACTAACAATATTGTACTTTCTGAGTGTCCTGTGTCTGGAAGAGCTTTTCAGCGGGGAATGTAAGGTCCTTGTATGCAGAGTGCTGGCTGGAGAGCGACGTGGTCCAGCTCCCAACACTCAGTGTGACCTTGGGTTAGTCCCCATGCTGCTGTCACCCTGCCCTTTACCCATCTCTGATTTACACACAACAACTTAATAATGTGCAAGTGTTCTGTGGGACCTGTTTGAGTTAAAACTGTGACCTTGCTTTTTGGGTGAAAGCAGCTGTGCACCTGCAGCTGTTGTTTCTGCTACCCTCTGTGCAAGGTCCATGGCACTGATGCCCTGAGGACCTTTCTTTGCACAGTCTCTCATCTCTAATGGGGGTTGGTAGATGATTATCTTAAATTCAGGGAGAGAAAAGACCAGCTCTTCAGCCTTTTGTTTCCCTGTGTGCATGGTGTGCACACCATTCCTGTGCTGTTGAGGTGGGGGAATTTGGACCTCATAGAAGGCATCCCACTCCTCTGATTTTTAATCACTGGTGATCCAGCTTGTCCTTAGGGTTGGGTCTATCCCTCTTGTGTCTCACCTGGGCATATTCCTTCCTGGGAGGCACCCAGGAGGGGATGGATGGACATGGCAAGCTCGCTCTCCTTCCAGGCTCTGCCAACTGGACTCGTGCGCTCAGCGGCGACTCGGCAGTCTTTTCTTTGGAAATCCAAAGCCTGCAGAGCTTCTCCAGCATGAGCAAGGAGGATAAGAAATGCTCTACAACTGTCCTAAATGATACCTTGTTGGCCAAGTGTGGCACGTCTGCCAGTAGATGGCTGAACTTAGAGAACGGCTCCCTAGTGCTGAGGAGCGTGGAGAAAGACGATGAAGGAAAATACGGATTTGTTTTTCAGGACACCACCAGGAATTTTACACTGGAAGTGTTTGGTAAGTGCCCTTCTTAGCAACAAAAAGCTTTTGAACTTGTGAACCTGGTTGGAAGCCTGATGCCTTGAAATTTTTCCAAAGATACTGCTTAAGTTTGCAGGAGCTATAGGTGCCTCTGGGAGCCATGCCAGTCTCCCTCCTGTCCCTTGTAGCCTCAGAATTCCTGCTCCCTTTTGTCTGCTCATCCATCTGCAGGCAGCAAAGACAGAAACAAAGTCACTTCTGTACAGGATCCAGCTCATTGCTTGGGTTAATATGGAGAAGGCTTAGGAGGGTTTGTCCTCCTGCTGAATAGTGCTCCAGGCAGACAGAGAGCGTTGCTCTGCTCCTCATCACCACCGTTCCTTTTGCAGGGCTTTCACTTGCACAGGCTTCTAAGATAAATTGAAGTGCATGAAACTGTAATGAAAATGTCTGAGCAAACTGGTCTCAGTGAAGACAAATGGACCCTTACACCTTTTGGGTGCAAACAGGCGGAACTGCTGTGCACAGTAGGTCAAAGATGTGACTCCTTGGTATGAAGAACAGGGGCTTAGACTGGAAGTAGTCAAAGACTGCAGAAGTGTCCTGGGTTTAACCTCCATTTCAGCGGATTTACTTTGGGAACATTTGCCTTCTCCTTCTGTTCTGTTGCCACCCCTAAGAGAGGGAATAACTTTCACAGCCAATATGTTCCTGGAGGCAGGGGATTTTAACTGAAGATGATGACTTCAGAAAGTGATTTCTGAACTTATTTCCATGGATACATGTTCTCAGTGTTACTCCTGCTGTCCTAAAACCATACCAGTTTGCTGTCTAGTTTGTATGTGCAAAGTGGCAAGTGTAGAGAGCATAGGTTTGCTCCTTGTAGTAGAAAGAGAGGAATTAAGGGAAATGTAGTAAGAGTAATGATTCATTGATTTATTAAAAAAAATAAATTAAATTTATTTTAAAAAGTAAATTTTAAATTTATTTAAAATCGTATCTGGGTATCGTATCTAACTGCAGGTGTCTTGTGTTCGTATCCATGTTGGCCATGATTTGCACCTCTCTAAAATGGAAGAAGGGGCAGAGTAACAGCAAAAGCACAAACCTCTGGTGGAGGGGAGGACTGAGTCTCCCCCAAAGCTGTGATTATCTGCTGATTGCAGAGGAGGGCTCTGGCTGGCACATGCTTTGGATGTTTCCACCATCCACTCAGATCAGGGGCTTTTTATTTTTATTTTTTAATGTCAGTTAGGAAAATGAAAATATGTCAGATTTTGGTGGCATCCCCATAACAGGGATCAAGAGTCACTAGCAGGGTTGGGGTGGGCACTGTTAAGCATTTCAGGGCAGAGTGCAGGCACTCAAGACTCTGGTTACTTGTTTCTGTGCTCCCTTCAGACAGTAAATGGGTATTACTGGGATTGCTGGGAAGGGAAGCTTCTGTTCAGCTCATGTTCACTGCTGAGTCCTCTCCTCACCTCTCTCTTTCCTCCTTGTTCCCCTTGCCCCTTGCTGTGTGTGACCAGAGCCGACCATTGGTATCCAGTGCTTCCCTGATGGAACTGCAGAGCTGTCCTGCAACGTGGCCAGCAATGAGATCCTGGTCTTTAGGTGGCTGCTGAATGGCACCCACCTGAAAGCCGAGGGGGCTTGCATTAAGGATGCTGGGAAGAAGGTTCACCTGGGCAAAACTGAGCCTGGGGAGTTTGTGTGTGAAATTTTGAAGGGGAACAGTGTCACGAGGACCAGGCCCATTACGCTGTCCTGCAGCTACGGTGAGTAACAGCATCTCCAGAAAATCTTCCTTTTGGTCTCTTGCAGCAGCTAACTGAGGGGTTTTTGGTGTCCTCAAAATATCAAATTCTTCTGTCCTCTGGCATCTCCCTGCCAGAGTTACCAAATCCTGCCTTTACAAAGTGACTCCTTGATTTCCTTTTCCCTCTTGTGCCTTGGACTGACACAGCCTACAACCACAGATGGGATAAGTTTGTTGAGGAGGTCCTTTTACCCAGCCCTGCAGCAAGGATGGATCTCCATCTGTCTCTTTTCCTACATTTTGGTGATGGAGATTTGCACCCTCCTATGCACCAATTCTCTATGCTGCTTTAGAAGCACAGGCTGCTTCCTACTCTGATGTGTCCACAACCCAGATGCCTTCCAGTTTCTGTGCATCCCCATAAAAACCCTTCCACTAGTTCAGCCCTGTTGCTTCTGGACTGAGTTGAGGTGTTTTGCCTCATCTCTCTTCCCCTTATCAAGGCCAGAAGCACAAAAGATTTTCTGATCTATACAAATGTCTCTCCATCAGCCCCATATCATCAGAAGTAGGTAAAGAAACATTTACTTATGGAATGTAGGGAATCCATATCCTTGCTCGGACATGTAACTCTGAGAGAAGGCTGAGGCTTTATCCATTTGCAAGCTATTCATAAATGCTGAGTATTCTGCTTGAATAAGGCCAGAGTTTAATGAGACAGAAAGTCTGGATCCTTGGGTGTCATTTAATTTGCACCTCCAGTAGTGAAGGTTCTTCTGCTCTCTGGCAGCAAAGATGGTTATCAAAGCTACAGGCATAACTTAACCATAAGGTTTTTGAGAAATTTTGCTGTTATTAATTTAATCACTTTTGCCACTAGAGAAGCTATACTGTAACATTTTAGAAATTGTCTGGGACACTCCATCTCCACGGCAGATACTGTCTTTTCTTCTGTGGTTGGCATGCAGTTGGTGTGAAAGCACCTCTCCTGACCTAGACCTGTGTCCAGTGTGGTGGCATTCAGCAGAAATGCTCTGGGCTGTCTGTGCCTGGTCCCTCTGGCCAATCTGTGCAGATTTGGCACTTGTGGCTGTGGAGCAGTGATCTGGGTTTTGCCCAGTTAAATTGCTTGGAGGCTGTTCAGGGTAGTCAGACCCAAGCTGGCCGGGGCACTGGGGAACAAGGATGTGAACACCCATGAGCTGTTCAGTCAAGCCCTGTGATAAATCACACAAGTGCTGACAGATTCCCTGGTAGATCCTGGGTGGCTGCAGTCCCCTGGGCACGATATCTCTTCCCCATTTCCCCTTGGAAAGCTCCTGAGGGAATTTAGTGATATCTCTTTAGGGATGGACATGCACATAAACACATATTTGGAAGGGTCTGAAAGAAAGAAAGTGGCAGTGATTCCACTTTTTAGCCACCAAATGCAACCACATTTGTAAAAAGTGAATTAAAGCAATTCTGGATACCAGTAAAATGAATTGAAGAGGGAAATGGGTTCATTTAATTGAATTGAAGATGAACTAATTATTTTTGTGGGTTATTATTTGCTCCAAGCAAAGGGCTGAATTTTGTTTTTCCGCTGTAGGTGTATGATCTATGCAAAAACATCCATTTGGGCAACCTGTTGGCAGATGAAATTAATTTTGAATAACCAAAACACAATTTGGCAGAAATGCTGTAAACTTGCCAGGCAGCACAAGGCTCTGAACACACAGGATTCAGAAGTTAAGAAATCAACATATATAAAAGACTTTTATTGATTAATTACTTGTTCATTTTTTTAACACAATATTTTATCTCAAAAAGACCTTATTAACAAGTGGTAAATTTTTGGGAAAAAAAATTCAGGAAGAAAATTTCCAACATATATTTATAATTTTGAAAATATTCTCTAAGATTTCATCAACTAAAATAATCAGGGAAATTATTTCCGAGTTGCTGAAAGTTTTTAATTTTGAATATGGATTTTTTGAAACTTGGTAATTGTTCTTAAAAAGACTGGAACAAGCACTCTGAAAATACCATGAGCACCTATGTGCAGTTGTTTTTACTGTCCTGGTGAGTAGGTGGAGTATGATGGTGTGTAGTATATCCTGGAACATTTAAAATTCTTCCTAGTCCCTGGAGATATGGAGCAATTAGTGCTTTTGAGGGCTTGAAAATAAGCTCCAAATGAGCCTGATGGTTGCTGCAGTGCTGTGCTGTGCAGGCATTTGTGCTGCTGAAAAGCAGTTAAATAATTCAGAAAGGGGTGGCACAGGCTTACCTAAGGAGTTGTAAGGAATTTATGTTATTGTTAGAGTGGAGTTGTATGGGTTTGTTTTTTTTTTATTGCATATGGCAAGAAGAGTTTTCCTAGAGGCTGCCCCAAGCTGGAGCAGATATCTCAGCCAAGGAGCAAGCCTGGATGGGTCTCCATTGTGCAAGCCTGCCATGCCCTGTAGCAGCTGCCTGCTCAGCAGCAGCGAATGTGCAGGTCTGCCCCATCACAGCAACCCTGAGCAAGGGCTGCTGAGCTGGGAAATAATCACCAGTGACTTGTGCTGCCCTTCTGCTCAGCCATCTGCAGCCCTCGCTCCCGCTGCGTGTTCCGCACTCCGGCCGGGCAGGGAAGGCTGGAATCCTTCCCCGAGCAGCAGCAGAGCTGGGGAAGGATTTTTTCCCTACAGCTCTGGCCTGAGTGGCTGTCACCCTGATTTTCTCAAGTTTTACCAAGCCTTCTGACGTTTGCATTTTTATACAGAACTTTCCCACGAACTTTATGTAAATAACTTATTGTTTTTCATTCCTTTATGGGGGACGAGCAACCTGATGGACTGTTGGGCTGCCCAGTGACATTGAGGAGGTGGCACTGTCACCCTCCAATGACACTGGCATTTCAGAAAGATATATATATGGACTCAGATGTTTTAATAGAGAGTTTTTTAATTTGCTTTGAACAGAGCTGCTCTGTGTTGTTTGTGTCTCCTCATGGTAACAAGTGGCCACAGTCTTTGGTGCCTGAGGCAGTGCAGGCTCTGATGAGACTTGCTCTGGGGTTGGTACAGTCATTACCTGACTATCCTAAGTGGGTTCTCTGATGCCAGTTCTGAGGGCAGACTCTGCAGCTTTTCCTTCAGCAGAAAGTGCTTCCTTAGGTGTCCCTCCTCAGCTGCCCGTTTTCATACAACTTGTTGAAATGTATCTTTCAAACCACCACCTTCTGTGTTAAACTTGATTAAAATTTACAGATTGCTTTAGATGACAGTGATCAAAGCAGGCAGAAGCAAATGCACACAGCTTAGGCACACAGGCCTCTTCTCTTAATGAAAAATTCCATGCCATAATTAAAGGATGTGACATAAATCACAAAGTGCCACAGCTCACAGTGTCAGCTGCCCTGATCCAAACTAAAGCAACAGTGATGTCAACAAGCTCTAATCTTGCTGCAGGGTTTCTCCCACTGGGAGACTGGAATTTGTCCACTGTGGTACCTAACAATGGTGTGTCCTTCCTGCAGACCTGCTGCAGTACCCGGGGTTCATCTACATCCTGGCAGGCTGTGCAGCAGGTGTGCTCATCCTGGTGGTGGCTTTACCTGCAGCCATTTGTTGCTGCATGAAGAGGAGACACAAGTTCATCCCAGTGCCTTCAGGTGAGCAGGGAATGCTGTGATGCCCCTGTGATTAATTTTGGAGAGGACTGTGTTTGTGCAGGCTGGGGTTGACATGGCCTTAGAGTAACCTGGTCTCAGCTGGGTGGCTGCTTGTCCTCCCGTCTGTCCTCCCTTGACCTGCTGGAGCAGAAGTCTGCTTGCTGATAGGCAGCCTCTATGGGGTCTTGAATTAAGCCTCACTTTTCCTTTATTCACCTCACACTTGTGCCCTCACCCTGTGCTCCTGGCCAGAAGAAAAACCCGCAGCAAAACCTCTCCTATGGACAATAAAAGAGAACCTCATTCAGGAGTGATCCTGAAATGACCTGAAGGTTTCTGATGGCAGTCCTCTGTCAGCACCAGTCCCTGAGAGCAATCTGCCTGTGCCACCTCAAGCTGTGATCCTGCCAGGCTGGTCTGTGGCAGGCTGGCAGTGACCCTCTGTTCTTGGCATCTGCTCCGGGAGCGGAGCCAGCGCCGCGTGAGGAGGGGACGCAAACGCGTGGTGGGGGTCTGGCCTCACAGCAGCCCTGGGGCCGTGCAGGCCTCTTCCTTCACATCTCTGGGTTTGGTTTCACAGAGGAGGAGAAGGATGATGGATTAACCATGTCAGTGGTGTCTGGGGAAGGCACAAAGAGCCCTCCCAATGGAGACCGTGTGGAGGCTCAAGCTGCCCAGACTGACCGTCCTCCCAAGCCTGGTGAGTCCAGCGCCCTGTCTGAGACACAAACACCTTGTTTAGGAGGGACACAGTGTTTGTGTGGGGCTGGTGGGGGTGGAAGGGACAGTAGAGAGGGGCCTGGGACAAGCCAGCACAGGGAAGGTGCTGCACCCTCTCCAGGAGTTTTTCAGTACCTTACTCATGCCTTGAGAGGCAGAGGCAGCCAGCCCACAGAGGGTGCTGCAAACAGGCTGCAGGATGTCTGTAGTGTTTACATTTTACTGAATATAATTCCTTCACTTAGGATTTTTATCTTAGGAAGCTGAAAAGGTAGAGAGAGGTTCAGAGATAAGAAAATAATCCTTATCTCATTTACTTCTCCTGTGTTTTATTGATGTACAATGTGTTAGGAATTGTTTTTCAGAAGTAATGAGCCTTGATTGGACTCCAGTGTAAGTTGTTTTCAATCACTGACTAATGGTCATAAGAATTGTATTAAGGACTCTAGAAAGAGTCACGAGTTTTCATTATCTTCTTTTTAACCTTCTGTAAGTATTTTTTCTCTATTCTTTAGTATAGTTTAATATAGTTTTCTTTAATATAATATCATAAAATAATAAAATAGCCTTCTAATAACATAGAATTAGAACATTATTCTTCCCTACCACGAAGGAGCTAGTTTTTTACAACAGATGTCTGTTCCAGAATCTCCTGTGCTAAAACACATACCTCAGAAACAGCAGCCCCCCCCAAAACTCAGCAGTCCTCCTGCAATTTTCTCACCCTTCTCCCCTTCTCATCAGTAACATTTTATAAAAATTGGCGTTGTTCTTTTAAGCAGTCATCTTCAGGACAGCAGGAACCAATATGCTGAGCTGTAAACACAGCTAAATCCCATCAAAGCCAGAGGCTTGTGTATTTTCTTAAATTGAGGCTAGAGTGGGAATATGGTCACATTTTAGATTTTTCAAAGAAATTGAGCATAAACCCCCACAGCTTTAGCACAATATGGTCAAGAGAGTTCAGTGATAAAAACCCTCCAGAAATGTCCTGTTCTGTAAGTGCTTGATGTTAATACTCCACTTTTTGCATTATGTTTCTCTCAGTTTTGCTTCCCAAACACAAAAGCTGGCAACACCTTGCCTAGTAATGCACCATCATCAGCTGAAGTAGTTTTAGCAGAGACATGATGAACTGGAGCAGCATTACACAGGTCATAGCCTGGTCTCAGCACTGCTGTCTCCATTTCTGGTGTCCTTCACTGTACTGTGCACAGCCTCCTGTAGCTCTGCTGGGCTTTATATCTAACCTTGGATGCTCTTTGCTCTGCTTTCAAAATATTACATGCTACTCATGAACATAGAGCAAGAAAGAGAAAAAAAAGGTCTTTCAGGTCACCTCACTTCAAGTGTAGAGCTTTGTTGTCTTGATTTTCTTAACTTTTATTAAGCCTTCTGATGTTTGTATTTTTATATAAAATTTTCTTACACATTTTATGTAAATAACTTACTATTTTTTATTCTTTTATGGGGGACGAGTAATCTGATGGACTGTTGGGTTGCCCAGTGACATTGAGGAGGTGGCACTGTAACCCGACAATGACACTGGCATTTTAAAAAGAGATATATATGCAGTCAGATGTTTTAATAGAGACTTTTTTAGTTTGCTTTAAACAAAACTGCTGCCTGTGTCGTGTGTGTGTCGCCCCACGGTGACAGAGCTTTTAATAAAACATTCAAACATTATAAGTTTGACTAAAAAGTTAAAAAAATTATATATAAATATATATATTTATATTTAGCCCATATTTAAATTTTTTACAATTAAGTAAAAAGCAGAGATGCATGTGGAAAGTAGGTGAGAACTAAATGTGTGCTTTTAGCCAGCTTTAATTACTCAGATGTAAGTGAATAGATTTGGCTTTAGTATTTTGGTACTAAAGGTTTGGTACTAACAGTACTAAACTTACTACTTTGGTACTAAGAAGCCAGACAGCTTCAGTACCAAAGTGCCCTAAGGCACGATGGATAGCTCAGTAAAGGAGTAGTTACAGAGAAAATTGAAATTAGACTTGCAGGTGCCTGGGTCGAGGGGACTGAGTGGATTAGGCAGCCTGCAGCATTAGGGACCAGGGGGAGAATTTCCATGAGGGTGAGCCACAGTGTGGGCACTTACAAACCATTTTTCCCTTTTCCAGATGCTGCCCAGACTGGTCAAGGTGTTGAGCCCCAGCC
The DNA here is from genome assembly GCA_013400575.1 of Peucedramus taeniatus. Classification (NCBI taxonomy): domain Eukaryota; kingdom Metazoa; phylum Chordata; class Aves; order Passeriformes; family Fringillidae; genus Peucedramus; species Peucedramus taeniatus. Next base: position 339,173 of record WBNO01010194.1, read on the forward strand.
ACTGGCAGAAGAAAACTTACCAGTGCAGATAGAAGTTGAGGAAATGCCAGATGCTGAGGTCCTGGTTGATATGGGAAGCCAGGAAGATGCCTCAGACTGTTTCCCTGATCCAGCTGATGACTGATCTGACGTGCTTGCTGTTCCACCCTGAAGCCTGTGACACTTATCCTTTGCATCCCATAGTCTCACCGTGTCTGGAAAATTTTAGCAGGGGAAAGACATGAGGTGTCAGACCTTCTGACCTCATTTTAAAAGAACAAAGAAAATACAGAGAAAAGCACACACGTGGCCTGACAGGTTCACTAACAAACACAAGGGGCAGCTCTTTGATGCTTTGCCTGTCAACAGAGCTGCAGCTGAACTGAGGAGCCCAGGGGACAGCCTGGGATGAGAGGGCTCCTCCTGCTCCCTGCCCACCCCATGCCTTGCTGTGTCCTTGCCAGCCAGGGACAGGCACTACAGGCAGGTTGAGGTGGTCTGCCAGTCCCAGGCAGAAGGCAAGGACTTGCCAGAAATTTCCTGAGAAAGCTTCTTCTTGGGAGACTTCAAGGCAATTTTTTCCACAGGCCCTGCCAAGGAAACTCAGAGGAGGTCTCAGCTCTGTATCTGCTGTCCTGGGTGCTTATCTGAGTCGCTCCTCTGAGCTCCAGATTTGACCCTCCCCTCTTGCTGCCTGGGGCAGGAGCAGTGGTGGGGGCTTGAAATTTGATTTGCAGATGCTGTGTGCAGACCCAGGGTGATGCTGGCTTTGCTCCCCTCTTGGTGCCCCAAATGACAGAGGGTACAGTCACCTTTCACCAGAACCTGACTGCTTGGGCTGCCCCTGAGCTAAGGCAGCGCTGTCACTCGCTTGCTTGCCTGCAGCAGGAGGGGGCTTGGGGCTGCAATTTTGGCAGAAACTTGATTTTAAGGCTGAGATTGTTTATCAATGCAAGCATTAGTGCCTTTAGTGTAATAGTTTAGCTGCTGCAAGCTGATGAAGCTGGCTATCTGCCTGTGCATGTGGGCTTGTTCAGGGCTGTGCTATTTGCACAGACTGCAGCAATTTATAGAATCTCTTAGGTAAGTCTTGCTGCTACCCATGCCCTGCTCTGCTCAGGGGAGCTGTGCCTGTGGAGCAGCTGGGGTAGACCTGCAGGGAAGAAGGATGTGGTGAGGAGAGGGCAGGGACTCTGTCTCAGGCAGCAGGCAGCTGAGTCCCAGCAAAGCTGCCAGGGACTGCAGGGAGTGCTGCAGGATGTGCTGCCAGAGCAAGGTATTTACTGTATAAGACAATTTTAGTAGTCCAAGTGAGGTGGTGAATTGGTTGTTAGTGTTAAATTAGCCTGCTGGGCTAGAAAGGCATGGTAGTAAAAGCAGAGATGATACAAACTGGGACCAAAAGGAATAGGGAGGTGTGTACTGCATTTCTCTCCTCCCTTATCATTTTGTCCCTGTTTTATATTGTGCTGACACTGTGAACCCCTTGGAAATGGATTTAAGATACGCCTGCTGAAAGCCATCACACGAGGGCTGCGAGCACCCCAGCAGAATCCAAAGTAAACTGAGGGCTTCTCTCCCAGGCAAGGGAGCTGGTGGGATGGCTGCACACTTACCTGGGAGTCCTTCATCCCTGTGTACTTGTCAAGGCTCTGCATCAGTGACACCCAGCCATAGGTGATTGTTCTCGTTGTTCCCTTGTGACTCTCTTTAGAGGATGTTTGGATCTTGTGTGCTGTGCTGGTGGTGATTCAGCCTGTCTCTGCTTTTAAAGGCTGCCGTAGGAATCAGGTTTTCCACGGTCAGAGGGAGGTGATAATTCTTTTCCTTACGGTGCTGTTCTAACTCCTTTCAGTATAAACATTCCTCAAAGGCTGTGAGTTGAATGACAAAGAAGTGGCACGGAGTGCTTGGGGTGGCAGCGCAGAGGCAGCGATGTGAATGTCACCGGGCCAGTGTCACCAAAATGTGGGGACATAATCAGCATTGCTTCACTTCTGCACTTTCTGGCAGTGGCAGGAGGGGACAGTCGACTCCAGCACATGTTTCAGAGGCTGATCAGTGCTCTGAGCTGCACTGGAGAAGGGCAGTGTTTCAGTGCTGAGGATGAGAGAGCTGGACCAGCCTTGTCCAGCTGGGCTGGGGCATCCCAGCTCTATTTTATCCTAATCCCTACTCTAGTTTATCCGAATCCCAGCTCTAGTTAATCCTAATCCCAGCTCTATTTTATCCTAATCCCAGCTCTAGTTTATCCTAGTGCTGCCTTCCTGCTGTCAGCCCGGGGAGGGCTGGGGGTGCCCAGCAGCTGTGAACATCACCACTATGATGATCTCAGTCCTGGAAGGATTTTTCCCATAGAGATGCAAGAGGTCTTTGTGAGACAGACTGAACCATGGCTGGTTTTCTGTCCTTTACCACTGAAAGTGCCATTCACCAACGGGGCAAAAGTTTCTTACTGTGAGGTCAGGAGAGAAGTGGTGCAGCCTGTGCTCTTCCTTTAACTGTATGTGTTCATGCCCAGCTATTGTTCTCTTTTGGGTGTTTTTTTTCTTTTTCCTTTCCCCTGTGATTCATTTTGTTCCAAATAAAAAGATCTGTTTTCTACTTGTTTCGGAACTGCTTAAGTTTTGTTATTTAATAATTGCTTCTCTCTGCTTTTTACAAGTACAGGCTTATTTTCAAATTTATACACAGCCAAATAAAGGAAAGGTGATAACAAGTTATTGCTGACTAGAGCTGACTTGGGTGGTCAAGGGCACAGAGATCATGAGGACATTCATCTCTAAGTCACCCCAGGAGAGGCTGTAGGACAGTGGCACTGTCCCTGTTGGAATGTGTGTGTTAATGTGTAAGAACATCCTTGTACCCCAGCAGCTCACCAAGCCCTGCTCTGGTGCCTGAACTGTGAGCTGCAGGGCAGGGATGCTGGTGATGGTCTGGTTTTACCCATCTTTATCCATCTGTATATTTTTGTGACACCTAAGCCACCTTAGCTGTGAGAGGAGACTGGACTGCATTGCACCTTTTGCAAAGAGGAGGTGGCTCATCCTCACCCTTAGACAAGTGGGCCCAACTGTGGGTAAAAGGAATGTCCTGATATGATCCTATCAAACCCCTGGAGTTTACCATGACAGCTTTATCCCTGGAACACTGGTGGGACTGGGCATGGGTGATCCTGTCCTGCAGTCTATGAACCCAGCACTCTGAGGAGCCATCTGCCTGAATTTCCAGCCTGACTATGGTGCTGCATCTCCCAGGAAAGGGCAGGGACACTTTCCAGCCCGGGTCTGACAGGAGAACAGGGTCTGGATGTGGGTGGCTGTCTTGGTTTGAAAGACAGGTACTTGCCAGCAAAAAGCTGGAATCTCCCTTTGAATAGAGAATGTGAACCCCCTCCCTCAGATTATTATAATTTTGCAATTGGAGGCTCTCAGGCAAAGATTTGGGAGTAGGAATAACAGTTCTTTACTAGGAATATTAGACAAAACAAAGTAAAATACAAATGTAATAGCACTAAGAGACAAGTAAAACAAAAAAACAACAAAAACCCAGGAAATGCCCTGACAGAGTCAGGGATGTGATCTGACACCCTGGGTGTCAGGGTGTTAAAGCAGTCCAGATGAAATCCTCCTGGAGTAGTAGATGCAGTTCTGTGGAGTGGAAATAGTCCTGTAGGAAAGTCCAGTGGTGACGAGATGAGTCCAGTCTTCCTCTGGAGAAAAATCCAGTGCAGGAAAAACCAGCAGGGTCCCCTGGTGCTCCCACGTCCTTTCAGAACGGTGCCCTCAGACCGAACTGTCCTGTTCACTGCTGTTCCCCAGGAAAAACCTGCTGCCCCCTTTTGTTTCAGTCAAGTACCCATAAGTACCCAGCAATTAATTACCTAGCAAAACCACCAGGAAAAAATTCCACAAACACAAAAGAAACAGATCCAACCCCCAGCAGTGGCTAACAGAAATGAAGGTGCCTGTGCTGCCTCTTTGGGGCTTCTGGTGCCTTCAGTGAGGCTGTGCCACGCCAGCCCTGCCTTCTCTGGCTTGCTGAGAGACTCCTTGGTGCCAGGGTGCCTCCAGGTGGCTCTGGCTTCCTCTGGGGAGCTGGTGCTTTCCAGCTGATGGGAACTGATCACTACATCCTCCTCTCTGGCCACTGGGCAAGGCTGGGAGCAGTGCAGCTTTCACCCCTCTGCTAACCAAGTGCTGCTGGCAGGATGAGGGGAGCTCTGCTCTGTGGGAAATGTGGGTGTTTTGGGATATGATATCCTCCCATCAGTGGTTTGTAGCACTGTACAGAATAGAGGTTTAGATTTGTATCCATGTCAATCTTTCATGGTGGGAAGAGAGGAGTTTGCTTGTGGCATGTGCTAAGCAGCAACTGACATGAAATGCAGAATGTAATCTTTTCATCATGTAATTAATTTAGTTTATGAATATAAAAGGAGAGCAGAGAATGAACTTACTTGACTTAAGATCAAAGTGAAAGCAAAAGCAAGCAAGCAATTTTCTGTAGAATGGTGAGCAGAGAAAATGGAAGGATCCCTCTAGATTTCTTTTAGCATTCAGGATAAACTCATCCCCACAAAACTATCACATCAGAAAAGCTCCCACATCCCAGTAATGAAACAGTGCTTTGTTTCTCAACCTCTACCACAGGCTGCTGTGCCTGATGTCCCACTGGTTGTCTGTGTAGCCCTTGGGTGCTGCCTCAGAGCCCAGCACAGGAGCAGAGACACCAGGGCCAGCAGTTCATGGGGAGCTGCAGGACCAGCCCTCCCCATCAGCCTCAGCTCTACAGAAACAACAAATGTAGAGGTTGGTGAGCCTGAGAGCAGATAGACAAAACTGATAATGGTCAGTGGTTGTGTGAACTTCTGATAGAAATCTCTGTGTAGTTGAAAAAAAAACCCTCTAGATCTGAGGCATGTACATGGTAAGTTCATGTCACTTTTTATGAATTATTACAGCTCATTTCAAAACAAGCCAACAAGAGGCTCATGTGTAATTAACCTGTAGCAGGCAGTGTCACAGATAGACATCTTTAAAGCCATTTCTTAAAATGAAACAGCAAATTCTGGTGGTACTGTAAAATCCAAACTGGTATTTTTACCACGAGGCAGGCAGGAGTGAGAGGCCCCACAGATTTCCACAGGTAAACACAGAGAACTGATAACAGAAGTGGGTAAGAACAGCAGGATCACCCATCTCTGTCTGAGGTGGAAGAATTCCATGATGTGTCATCACAGAAGCTTGGATTAGTGTTTGGATACTGTTTGTGCCTTCTGCCAGGCTGCTCAGTGCCTGGGACCTTTGACTGTGTGGCTTGGTGGTTTTGTTCAGAGTAAATGTTGCATTTCCTTTCTGTGAGATTATGTGACTCATCTCCTCACAGAGGATGTGGCTGGACTCAGCAGGGATGTCTTTACTGAGAACCTAGAAGGCCCTAAGCCCTTCTAGATATTTGTACTTTTCTAGCAATCAAATCATAGAATCATAGAAAGGTTTGGCTTGGAAGAGACTTTAAAGTTTATTTAATTCCAACACCCCTGCTATGGGCAGGGACACCTTCCACTAGACCAGGTTGCTCAAATCCCTGTCCTGACCTGGAACATTTCCAGGGATGGGGCAGCCACAGCTTCCCTGGGCAACCTGTGCCTCAGCATCCCCACAGAAAAGAATTTCTCCCTGATACCCAACCTAAACCTACTCTTTGTCAGTTTGAAGCTTTTGCCCCATGTCCTATCACTGTATGTCTTTGCTGGGAGGTGTTGTGTTAATTATATCAAGATTAATTTAGCTTTGGTATGATCACTTAGCAGATTTCTTTGGGCTGTGCAGGACCATGGGGAAGTGCAGCAGTCTTTCTGCTTGTGCATGCTGATGGCATCATTGTCACCTTCATGAAGATATTTCCTGCCTGAGGTGGGATTTCAGCCCCAAGCAGCAGAGGTTCCCCCATTCTCCCATCAGCCACGAGATCAGCAAGAACCTGACTTTATAAAATCATTCATTATTCAATCAATTATTCAATTATAATCAATCTGCTCATTGTGCCAAACACTAGCATAAGGAAAGTTCTCATCTGCAGAGGTAAAAAATATGAGTGGCCAATGTCAGCTTATTTTTAAACTGATCTATTTTTCTGGTTAGCATATTTATTCTGTGTCACACTTAGCCAATATCCATGATAAAATATAGAATGGGGCTACAGTCTAAAGTGTGGTTTTTATAGCTAATATAAATATAGTTACTATTGGAAATTCTATGCAGAATTTTTAAAACTGATGATGGCTACTGATAGTTTTAGTATTATCTAACACTACAGAAACTAGATGTATTACAGGCCAAGAATTACTTGGAGGCAGTTTTCAGCAAATCTTTTGGAATTGCAAATGCAGTGCATTGGAGAGAATGATTGTCTACTCCCATATCATATGCAAATGGAATAAAGAAATACAGCTGGGTGCCTATCCTCCAGCCAGCACTGCTGTCTCATCTTTGGTTTATACAACTTCCTCTTTGAGGCCAAAACATATTTTCCCCAAACTAAGGAGCGAAGCAGTTTTAAAAGCTTTTTTTTTTTTTTTTTGATATTGAAAAGTCACATAACAAGATATCTTCTAACCAAAAAAAAAGGAAAAAAAAAAAAGAAAAAAAAAAAGAGAATAATACCTTGTGATGGTGTTTTTGTCTGTGTGAAGAGAATTGCAGTAGTGCCATTGACAGCATGACTTGAGGCAAAGAGCACTAAGAGTTTGTGTTGCACTCCTGTGAAAGCTTTCAATCAGAGCAATAGGCATCAGATTTCTCTTCTGAAACAACTGGCAAACCCATGGCGAGGGAATTTGGGACAGCAGGGGTGGGATTCCGGGATGTGTCAGGGGACACACTCAGGAAGGTGTGTGAATGGCAACTCAATTCACCTGGAGCCAGCTGGAGGAGTTGGAGGCTTTCCCGAGGGTGTCACGGAGCCTGGAGAAGCAGCACTGGTGGTTGGGACAGCCTTTGGAGCTGCTGTCTCTGCTGTGTCACTGAGACATAAACTTTAAAGAATTTAGAAATTTTAGAGAAGATTTTAGTTAGAGGTAAGCTTCATTGGAGTTAATTAAAATAGATGGGTAGGCCTTGATGAAGTTAAGAGTTAGTAGTTAACTAATAATTGATTGCTTGTCAACACAATGTTTGGTTAGCTGGGTTTATAATGAAGAATATAGAAACTGATAAATAGCTTTTAGGAACATAAGATAATTATAGGCCTCCTCTGTTCTGAAGCCCATTGAAGACGGGAGTGGGAGTTCTACCAAGAGTTCATTTGTCACATTTGCATTGAAAAGGTCGAAAGGTCAGAAGGAGGAAGACTTCATTTACTTCCTTATTTTGGGACCCCTCCCCATGAAAGGGACCCCTGACCCATTTCAAAGGACAAACTATGGGTGCTTAATAACCTTTGAGCTAATTACCATACGGAGCTGGGAATGGGATGCACCAAAGTCATGAATATGTATTTGTATTTTGGGTATTCAATGCTTGTGTAGATAAAAGGACTCT